>CM077106.1:32436451-32501840 GCA_039619505.1 Cimex hemipterus | reverse complement strand
ATATATATATATATATATATAATATAAATATAATATAAGTGCATATAATTATTCCGAAATCGTGAGATGCGGTCTGGTGTGATGAAGGCTTCAGAAAAACATTTTCTTTATCGTGCCACATTTCGATCATTATTGAGATCATCTTTAGGGCCTGGGATTTACAAACATTGTTTACATTTAACAAATGCATGTGGGATGTGGAAAAATGGAATTTATACAATACAAAATGTATTTTTTTTTTGTATTCAATCAAAGTATTTCTACTCACTAAAAGTGTTTGTCTTCTGTGTAATTGTGCCATCATCGTAGAGGCGCTTTGTATCAAATCTTACAGGTTTTTAAAAAGTAACGTCGTTTTTATGTAGCAATTTCTTTCTCCAGGCAAGGATGCCATATTAGAATATAGATTGAGCGGGAGCAAAGTAAACTGATTTTAACGTTTCAAAATCTATCATTCTAGGAATGCTACACTTAAAAAATAATTTTCGGATTCTTTTTTACTAAGCTTCAATATGAAATTGAAATGAAAAGCGCTCGTCTAAAATTATTCCAAGATATTTGAGGCCAAAGTGCTAATCCAAACAGGCCAATATTTTTTAGCGTTTTGATTAAAGTGATCGACAGAATCGAATGCTTTAGTAATTTCCAGCAAAACCCAATAAACATAATTCCACAATCTATTTCCCTGAATACATGATTATTACATTACAAATATTTTTTTAAAATATAAGGTCTTGGTTGAGATGGAAAATGTATAAATATAAAAAAATCCAATAAAAACTTTCCATCTCCATCCATTAATTGAAATAATAATACGATCAATTAACAATTAAAGATAAAATATTTATTACAAATAAGATTCAAAACGGACTGATACGGTTGCCTTTCACATGTTTTTGAACATCTTTATAGTTAGAGTGTATCGCCTGGCTTTTAAACGATTACATTTATGTTTGAGAAATTAAGATCCCTCTTACTAGCAAGAGTGCCTGAGGCATATTAGACCCCATAAAGGAGACAAATTTCACTGCTTTCTGAAGGGGAGGAAAAATATCGTTTCTTACCGTTCTTGTCCTTGTCCCCCGCCCAAGTTTTGTTGAAAGTAGATGTTAATCTATTAGGATTAATGTCTGACGTACGGTCGAGGAGAGCAAGGATTGTATTGGCGGGGCGAGAGTTGGTCGGGGCCGGTTTGCAGCAATCTACTTAATGGCCTGGAGTGAGGGGGAAACCGAGCTGTGAAGAGATAGCGACCGCGCACAGCGTACATGGCGTTCGTTCTACGCTTATCAGTTGTGAGGGAAAAATGAAATGTAATTACAAGAGAAAAAAATAGCCGGGAGAAATACGACCTTTTCGTAAATTTAAATTACAGCCACCTTTCCGAGGATAGTGAGTGGTTCAATTAAAATGGCGTTTCGAGAACGTTCTCATTTGAATGTAAATTAGGGCTGAAACGCTATCAATTGTTCTCCTACGCCTAGATATAACTGAAAAATGGAATTCTTTATTTTTCTCTTAATCGAGTTCAAAAATGTGTTTCTTAACAGACGTAGCTGAAACAAGGAAAAGAGAGAGACCCCCCAAGAACCTCATCCCCCGATTGTGAAGCGACTAGTCTTTCTGCTAAATATTTTAATGGTTATGCAATATGTTTGATTGTTTATGAACATTCTAGTCCATCTGACCTCGCTAATTTGTTCTGTCATGTTAGATTAGTAAGAGCTGTTGTTGATTTGAGCGTTTACGAGTCTGTTAAGTAAGTTAATGTAGTTGATGTCCACTTTACCAACTACATTTCTCTATATTTTTTCGTAACACCTCAAAATTTTATTCAAACTCAACGGTATGATAACAGTTCAAATATTCAGCCAATGCCAACCATGTGTAGATTTTATTTCATTTTAAGTAGTAAAGTGATAAAGAAGTCAACGAAAACCTCTCAGACGTTTTAATGTATTTATATAATGCCTATTGCAATATCTCACTGGCACTCTCAACACGACACCCAATAATAACAAACACTTTGTGTGAGTGCAAATACTTTGATAAACTCTAAAATTTCTAGCATTGTAAAAATTAACTTTTTTCACATCCTGCATATAACAATGTTTATAAATAAAAAATAAATGAAAATGATCCCAATGAGGTTCGAAACGTTGACAAGAGAAAGAAAATGTTTTTAAAAACCTACATCACACCATCTCACGATCTCCAAATTATGGTTAAATAACGTTAAATCGGTTAGAATCTAGAAGAGATACGAATTTTGCAGGAGAAATTCTGAAATAAAATTTTTAAAATTACTCCCGGGCGTAAAATCAGACCAAAAATTCTTTTTCTTCGACTTTAAAGGGTACTTAAAACGAATCCTATTGATTTTTTAAATTTTTATTTATAGGCAAAAAACCAGTTTGGGCTATCATTGCCTTTATGCTACTTGGGTGTTAATATATAGTTGTATAGTTTTATTTTTTTAAATACTCAATGATTTTGTCAATCATTTGCTGTTTATCTTGTAGGAGTTGTTTAAGTTGGAGGTGTAAAGAAGATTTGGAAAATATTTGACAGTTCCTTGGGGGGCACAAGACGTGTTCGACGGTTAGGCGTTCACTACACAGGCACACAGGAGGGTCAGTACCTTCCTTCAAGAACCCGTGTGTCATTCTTGTATGTCCAATTCTGAGACGGCAGATGATGACCTCTTCTCTTCTCTTCATTTGATAGGACGTTTCCCAGGGGTGAATGCTGTTGTTCATTTTTTTTATTCTTATTTTTTTAGTTTGTTGTCTCCAATATTCATCCATTCAGATTCCCATTTTTTAACAACTCTTTTCTAAAGGTTGAAACGAGATCCTTTGCACACACGGGTTGCTCAAATTCTGGTAAGCTCAGCGCTGTATTAGCGGCAACGTCTGCCCGTTCGTTTTTTTATTCCTATGTGACTTGGAATCCATACAAAGGAAATAGAGATTCCCCTTAAGTGTAGTTCATGCATTGTCTCCCACACTCTGTTAACCAGGGGGGTTTTCGACATCATAACTTTTAATGGTTTGAGGGCACTGTAGCAGTCACAAAAAAGAACAACCGTATTACGGTTCAGTTGGACATCTGTAAGCGCTCTGGATATGGCCATCAGTTCGGCATTGAATATACTGTACGTCGAGGGTAGTCTCAGGCTATATTGTCGGTTTCCGACGACAAATCCGCATCCTACTTTATTGGCCATCTTCGCCGTCTGTATAAATATTTTTGGCCACTATTTCTAGGTATCTTTGTTTTAGTTCGCATTTGCTGGTCGATTTTGTTGAATATTCGGATAAGGTAAAGTCAAATTTTATGTTTGGCAACAGGCATAGAAGATATTTTGTAAAGGGGTTATTGCTTAAAAATGTTGCTATTATGTTTCTTGATGAGATGTAAGTTTGGGCTCTATAAAAGAATGGGGTTTTATGTCTTGGGTGTCTTTCATAAAAGGTTGTTAGGTGGGGTTGGGTTTTCATTATGTATAGAGGATGGTGGGGTTTGACTTAATTTTGGAGAAGAAGTAAACTGTTTGAATTTGTCCCCTCATTTCAACCATCAAGCTATTGATCTGCTGGATTTAAATGCTCCTGTGCTAAGTCTGAGAGCTCTATGATGAATGGGGTCTACGAATCCGAATCATTTGAACAGATTTGAACATATGTCACTGAGGGCAGCTTTTGGTAATGCTTCCGATTTTCTTGAAAATCACGAAAATATTGATTATTTGAAACTTTAAAACAACACCGCCGATATAAAAGAATTTTAAATGAATTTATAATTCTACAAAGTACATGTGCTGGTACATATTCTGCTTCCGGAATAAATTAAAACTGGCCACAAGAATTAGAACATTTGAAGAGATTATTGATTTCATCACTTTTTCTGGTATAAAATGACATACAATTTAAACCTTGTTGACAAAAAGTAAAGAAGAGATATTTAAATTTCCAATGATTGTAAGTTGGCGAGAATCGAGCCCAAAAATGTCTATTTTGTATTGCTTTAAAAATTCATATATTAGGCTTTAAATGTAGCTTAGAACGAACCTGAAAACATTTTTACCGAAAGCATGTTTTACTTTTTCAGCTCAAAAATACTTCTGATTGTGTTTTCATTCACATATCACAAGTTAGTGATAACTTTGAAACGACTTCAATAATCTACAAGCAATTTTACATGAATTTGAAATCTTTTAATCTGCTTAAATTACGTATAATGTCACCAAATCGGACGAATGACTTGTATTTCCACCCATTTACAAGAAACTACGCACCTATGATCTTTTAAACTTCACATAATACTACAGTGGCGGCTTCTGTGATTAAATTAAAACCGGAGATAAAAAAATAAATTTAAAAAAATGTTTGAAAAGATTTTGGTAATCATCCTCATTCTTCTCTCTCATGTCGAATAAAAGGTACATCTTGTTGACATAAGCTGAAAGACGAGATATACAGCTTTCCAGTGGTTGTATTGGCATACAATCTCGAGGAACAATGAATTTTTATATGGAAATCTAAAACAAAAAATTATCCTGGGGAAGGATCGATCCCAAAAATGCACATTATTTATCGCTTTAAAAATTCATACTTGAAGGCTTTAGATTGTGCTTAAAACGAATCTGAATAAGTTTTGCAAAAAAAGGTTATTAACCTAGTTTACCAAAGGCGTCTTTTGATCATCCAGCCCAACAATGTTTCTGTGTTTTTTCTTTCGAAAATCAAAATTTTTCCAACGGTTGTGATAGCCGAAGGTCATGGGTTCGTATCCCGCTCATGTCACTAACTTTTCATTTCTACCAAGACCTTACAAACAAGGAATAGTATTTTGATCAATCGACCACTAAATATAATGGGGTTGCAAGAAAGTTAAATTTGGATTGAATCCCTAAATAAGTAGCTATGAATTTTTAAATTGGGACACAAAATATTGTAGTAAAAAACAAATTTCCTGGGAAACCATCCTGCAAATGTTAATTTTTTTAATACTATGAAAATTCGTTTTTAACGGGTTTAAACTCGTCCAAATGGTTTTCGAAAAAACAAGTTTTTTGGCCCAATTAACTGAAAGCGTCTTTCGGTTTTGTATATTTTATCGATTTAATCTCGGAGACGTGCGTAATATATTTCAACCTAGTATCCCGAACAAAAATTTCATTACAATCGGGAAACGTAGGTCTTTTGATGATTTTCAGAAAGACGACTTACGTACTTAAATATATTTATTAGTAAAGAATAATAATAACTAAATTAATTTCTTTTATTAAAATGAATAGGACAAAATCCATAAATAAAATGTAATATAAAATATCTACAAAAAACAATGTCTTTAAAATAAAATGATGGTTTTGGTCTATATTAGTCAGACCAAGACTGTCTTTGTAGAATTAAATCGTCTCCTCCGCGATATTCGTTGTAATTCTGACAAAAGGGCAGGTTGGGTTGTACTGGGAATCCTACTTGGAATTAGGACATTACTACTCTTATCTTCAAAGGACTTCCTCTCCACTAGCAGTATGTATCCCGTATTCACTCGAGGCCGTCATCCTGTTGCTTTGCGAGCTTTCGCTTTCTAAATAAATACAGAGAAAATATAAGAGTTGACTAAAGCACTTGAGATCCTTTTACATACTGGTCTTTCCTTGATGAAAGTATTCCCATTATGCACAAGACGACTTGGATGAATGCTATCACGCCTGCCCCAAAGCTCCTGAAATCGTCGAATAATTGTAATTTAGATTTCAAAGCACTTGGTAAATTTCTATGCTAAAATTTATATTTGTAAAAGCTTGTTGTTGTTATAAATTTTTTTCCTTCAAACTTTGATCAGTCGAATTGGAACAAGATATTGATGCGAATATGTAACTATATGGGTTACGTCTCAGATATTTCTTTGATGCGAAAGTGCAATTCTGAATAAACATCCATATGATTATTTGAAACAGAAATAATATTCTCAAATTTGGAAAATTGTTTTGTTTTTTCTAATATGACATTTTTTTAAATAGAAATAAGAAGAGACGATAGCATAAGTTAAGGCGTCATAACGATATAGCATTAAACATCATTTTCTTACACTATAAGAATCTAAGGTTGCATCACCTGCAAATTACCTGTAAGCGCTTGATAGGTACTCTTCTCCGATTCGCTCGAGGAAGTTTCTAACGATGTCGGTGGAATTGCCGGTATCCTCTTCTTCCTGGGCCTTGGCTTCTACCTGCTCCTCCACAGCTTCTATTAACGGAACACTGTGCGCGTAAAATAGTATCCCAATAATGAACAGGTGGAGGACTGCCCAAGTGCCCCAGACGAGGAAAATCCACAGTAATGCGACCCTCACCTCGGCCTTTCCCATCTGGCGAAAGCTGCTGCTTTCCTTGTCGTCTTAACTGGCCAACCTACAAAACGGAGCGGAAAACAATTTACCTCAGCGTATGTTTTATTTATAATGTTCTTTCATATTCATAAATAAAATAGGACAGGTGACGAATGATTTTTTTTAAATAAATTTCATTTGGCGGTGGAAAGAAAAACTTATATCGGCTTGGCCTTACAGACAGTCGGGGTTGGGTCGATAGGTCTTTCTGGTTCTGAGAGCGACGATCTGCTCAGTCGCATTCGGTTTTAGCGATGTTCCGGACTAAGGTCGGTCTTCTCTAACTTAAGCAACGAGGGATTTTAACACGAAACGTTTTGTTTCTGTTACAGGAGAATGTCGAGGAAAGGATCGAGGTGTGTACTACGGCCGTCTTATCGGTACACTCCAGGAGTACGCCCACGGGATAAGAGGTACGGCGTACGCAGTTGACGACTCCACGATATTTGTCAAGGGGTTCTCTTACGACGGAACCGGCCCAGGTAAGACTTCCTATTCCTATAAATATCTATTTGTTTATTTATAACGACAAATTAACAGGACCGGATGAGTGCTTCGTTTTAAATTGCCAAGCGTTTGTACGATTTCAGGACATTGAGTCGTAACCTATTTAAAGAATCAAGGAAGCATTGGTTTTTAAAATTAAACTGACTAAAAAGCTTATTGTGTTTTTTGATTTGAGTGAAATCTATGTTTTAAACTGTAGTAAATGATTATTGATCTAATATCGAACGCTGAGCGAACCTGATTAACCAGCGGTAGAGGAGTTAGGTTGGATAAATTTCAGAGAGGGCGAAGAACGATGCTCGACCCATCAGGACTGACCTTAACCCGTGCCCCGTCCGTTCAACGTACACTTACTAATCCATATACATACTTGATCATTTCAGATATTCGAGCCGTGTGTTGTTCGGTTTCAGGACGGTTCATTTCCCTGGAAACAGGGTCGTCGTGTGCGGTGCCGATAAAGAGATCATTAACGGGACCGTTTGTCATCCCGCCGCCTGGCGATCAAAGCAGAGCTGGATCGACGAGATAACAGCCAGCCGGCCTATGGGCCGATGTCCTTAACGACTTCACGCTACTGAACGTTCTCGCCAAAATCGATAAGCCCTGTAAATGCAACAACGTTTCCCCGTCTTTTCCGCCTAATCGAAATCCAACAAATTACAATTGTCTTACAGATTTACTTATTCCACTCAGCTGTTTGCATTTACCCTGCAAAAAATTATTATTTTAATTATCATCTGGTTACTCTCGATGTTACCTAGTATTAATTTCTTATGTATTTTTCACGCTCATAAAAAAATCTTATCCAAATTTCTTCATTACAAAATATACTAATGTTTAAATGTTTTATGAAAAGAAAATATGTCAGAACGAAAATGTAACCATCAAGAAAGCCTAATATCACAAAGGTCTTGAAAGCTTAAAAAACGATTTAAATAACATATGATTTTTGTCCTAATATACTAAATTTGTTCAAAATGATAAGGATATTTGTAATTTATTTTTATTTCATTTATTTTAATTAACTTAACTGATGTATATATTATTATTATTAGTAAAATAAAACAAAATAGAAAATACAAACCAAAAACAAACAAATGTTAATCCTCATTTTCAATAATGGATTTACTTAAGAATAAGAAACATGAATATTACTCGTTTTGTAAACATACCTTTTTTTGTCTTTTCTCTATATTAATCAAATTGTATTCTCTTTAACCATGGAAATGACATCATCTTGAAACAAGTTCACAATAGTAGTAAGAATGAATATCGAGGTAACATGCAAGTGGATATTTGGCGTTTCTCAGAGCGAGTTCTGCCGAGCATTATTTACCGGATTCCGAGAAACTAGAAGTGCCAATAGGAGGCCTGATAGTGGATGTCAGGGCATGACTGAGGAGGAAATAAATATTGTCACTGCTGCAAACGGATCCCTTTCCACAGTGCTCGACAGAGGCTAAATGAAGTCAAGATGTTTTAGCAATGGCCTTTATCAACATAATCGATTCATAATCGTTTGTGGGATGTTGGCCTCACATTGTACACCCAATTAAGCGCACCACTAGCGACTCAGGGGATTATGGTGCAGCGAGACCCTGGAAGAGAATATCAATTGGAATCGAGTTTCTGTCTGTACAGTTAGAGCAGTCACCGAAGAGTCTACTGAGAACAGAGGATGAGTTCAATGCCTCTAGGATCTAGGATGTAAATAGTGGGAGCCAGGAGGGCTAATCTGGAAGTTAAAACTATTCATGGGGAAAAGAATTCCTGTCTCACAACTCTCACTACAATTCAAACATTGCTATTTTTGTTTAGACCCAACCCGATGATGGAAAAGTGCCGACTCAGCGAGCATAGGCACACCAAACTGACCGGTAACGACCAAATTTGGTATACTTAGAATATTACGCGATTCCTCTTTTTTTTTAGAAGGTACATATAATTTTTGTTGAAGATTGAATCCAATGATTCTGAGCTCTATCCATGATGATAAACATATTAGGAAATTGCATTTTTTTTAAATCCCCATGCACTGCAGGCTTCTGTCCCCCTGGCTTTTCCTGATTCTTTTGCTCAATTGACCCCGATCGTTCTTTTGAGCGTAGCAGTAGTAGGTCATTGTCTGACATTTTTGTAATAAGTTTTCTTGGTACCGTAGGTTATGTATCTATTGAGCGGTTGTTTCGTATTCAAAGAGGATATGCACGTGCTTCTTCTTCATTGCATAACTCTCAAATGAGATGACCAAGTTAAAGGCACCCCTCCAAAAAATGTAATAATATCTACACTGAGGTCAAATCCGTTCTTTTTAGTCCACAACCTGACAGAACTCGAAAGTAAGTATAAAACTTTCAGACTCCCTCCTTCTGAACGAGCAATGTGGAGGAGTCTGGAACCGTTACCTTTTCTTTCGAGTTCTCTCAGGTTATAAAAGAGAACGGTCTTGGTCACAGCAGCAGATATCATTGATAGGCTTATTTATTTTGGAGAGGATTTGGAACTTGACCTTTTCTCTCCTACGTTTTATTTGGGATAAAACGTAAACGAAAAGATTCACAAGAATAGAGCTTGATATCACATATAGAACGGAAGAAAGGTTGCAGTTCCTGTGATTCTTATATTATTTATTATATTTTTATGCCAAAGTTCGACTCACGTTTAAAAAAAAGGTTCAAGACTAATTGAATATAAACAATAAGAACTTGTTAAATAAAATTTAAAAAGTAGTAGAATAGCTAGAGTATTATCAAGTAAATATTTTTAATTGCATAAAAATTATTTTATAGTTAGATTTTATGTTTTATATTTGGTCTTTCCGAATCGGAAAGAAATTGTAATACAAATAACAGTTTCAAAATGTCTATTATTTTTTTCAGATGCTTTCTTCTGGGTAGGTAGCACTCCTCGACCATCTCCAGAAGGATATATTATTCCTTATCCCGAAGATTATGTAGGAAGGTGAGCAAATTTCTATAAAGTTAAAAAGACAATTTACATGCAATGTAATCTTTACGAATCCTGGTCGTTCAACGCTACTGTCTATGAGAAAGTCCCCGAGGAAAAAGAGTTTAAATTCATAAAAGCACCGATTTAAAAAGTCTGGACGTTGACGCTTCCTGGTCCGATCGATTGAAAAAACCCATTTTATAGTCGGGGCGTCTTTTCTCAAGCTTAGACAAACTGTAAACAATGATGTACATTGTTTCCTGAACCTCTGTTTACACTGTTTTAAGTTCAGACTTCAGTCTTTCTTAGGTGAAGAACATCTTGCCCTTTGATTCTCTTTCAGACATTTCTGCTGCTATGTTTATTTTACTTTAGAAAATGCAGGAATGATAAGGAAATCTTGCAAAATTAATCAAAGGTACCTAAATTTTGAAGGATTGAGAAAATTTATTGTAGGATGCAATCAAGTGATTTTGAAGTAGATAAATTGTAAGAAAAAAAAATCCATTTAGATAAGTTATTATTATTACTATAAGATATTCATTTCCTTATCAATAACAGCATTGCTATCATATGATTTTTTGATATTTTCAAAAACTTTTTTAAAAATATTTTTTGTTATCATTATACCAAAACTGTTGGCTGATGTCGTAATGAAAGATTTGTTGGACTAAATTTTCAGAATGGTTGAATTTCCAATTAGGTTTTTGTGCATTATATTGACCAATTTTTCTTTGTTACCCCAAAACGAAAGTTAGATTACTTGATACCTATTTTTAATAGATAAGATAAATGGTGGAGTGAGTGGGTTGTTCAATCTCTTAAAAAAATAGTTGTTCAGGTTCTAGTTGATAGAGCTCTTTCAACCTGATGATGAGCTATAGGCTCGAATCCGCATCATTGAAAACAACTTGCGGTGTGTAGGAACTATCTTTTTAAATAGATCTATTTTTTAAATTCCTCTCACTTTGTTGGAATAAAGTTAAACTGTGCCAAACATGTTATATTTAGAATCCTTTTGCCCTCTAATGAACAATAGTACACTAAAGATCTTAAAATCTAATTGCTATCCTCCTTCTTTGGATTTAAAGCTAATTAATCAAAATTTAATCAAAACATCTTCTAGTTTCCCCCCTCTTGTAACTCTTGTAATGTGCAGAATGATTTTCAAAAAATCAGTCCAGGCTATTCGGGTTTGTTACAATTTGTAAGGGAGAGGATGTCACAGGTGTGACTACGTTATTACGTGTCCTCAATCTTTTAACTGAAGTAATTATTTAGTTAGACATTTCGATTGTGTATGAGTTATTAAGACATACCATTCTTGTTTTTCTTGTAATGTCACTTAACAACAAATTAAAAAAAAAGATATAGTAAGTAGTTACCTGTGCCCATATTGGTATATAAACCAACTGCTAATTGTTAATGTATTTGAAAATATAGAGCCTGAAGCCGGGGACGAATACTTGGGAAAGTTGTAATTTTGTTTTTATTCTACCCCTTGACTCTTATCCACTGAACATATATAGAATTAAACTTCAAGTTGTCGATACCTGTTGTTCAATAAATTATACCAAACCAAAGACAAGTTATACTGTTTTTAGCTTCAATTCATTTATAAGATTTTCTGTGAATTTCATTTGGTAATATGACATGTACTTGTAAACACCATTCGTGGTTAATGTTTTTCATTTGATCGGAAAGGAAAATACACCTCTGGTTGCCAAAGTAAGCCAAATAACAAATAAAGGAGGAAGCAAAACGTTTAATTTACAACCAGAATTTACAAGAATTAGTAATTAGGGTAACAATAATTAATAACTAATAAATTGTGGGCAGTAAATAAAAAAGAAATATACATAAAAATACATGTGAGACTGCCCATGTTTTACCATTTATCCACGTTTAAGATTTAAAAATCTCAAACCATTGATAAATCATTATAGTGATAGTATTATTGTGAGATGTTTTGTAGAGGTAATTGATCCTAGGACTTTTTTCATTATTGTTAATTCTTTTGATTATGTTTGATGAAAATTGCGACTTGGAAAAATGTAAGTTCTTTACCAATCGTGCACGTACTTATTATTTATAGATTACTATTATTCAAACCATGGTTTCATGTGATATCAAACATTAAGGTGCATTAGAAGATCAATATTTCCAATGTTTCATATCATATCGATTATAGCACGTTTTGAGCTGTACGTGGCCTATTTTGATTTTTACGATATTTCGTGTGATGTTTTACAGTAATAACAATTATTAATATCATAAAAGAAGAATGTTAAATACTGGAGGAATATTTTCATGAGTTTCCCCTATAGGTCATGTGAAGGATAATTTGCTCCTACTTGACCTTTCACTATTTCAAAAAGTAATTAAAAACTTGGCTGGATGTTAACATGTGTAATTTATTTTCCGAAAGGGGAATTATATTTTTAGCTACAGAGTTGAAATTAATATCATTGAACGTGGCATGTGATCTTATTATACCTTGAATCAAACACGCCAACGATATTTTTAACAAATGGTATTTTGGTACAATTTCGCAAAACGCCAGGTAGATTTTGCTTTTGGGTCAGAGGTATAAGCAGGGCTCCAGTTCAACTTATAACTGAGTGCTGTGCTTTGTTTGGGATGATTCAGCATAATCCTTACAGGAATCTTGACGGGGCACTGTGGACTGGATGTGCACTTGAAGAAGGTTGGCATTTTCCAACATGATAAATGCGAATTCTGCGTACAGGCAGAGGAGAGCTCAACGGTCACTGGTGCACATTTCTCCGCGAGATTTCTTGAGAACTGAGATGAACGGTGGACTGTAAGCGCAGAGCTGGGTATACAGTAGCACTTAAAAGAGTGAAGTGAAATAATTCCTTTGTATATACTTCTACACATATGACTAAACATCTTCATTCAGAAAAAAAAGTTCTACATATATCTCATGAAAGGACAGAATCGTTATAAGCTACCCCTACCATAACGAGATCTAAGACAGTGGCATGGGAGAAAGGAGTATTACCAGTCAACACTGACTATATTTGGTACCAGGAAGGCACCAAAACCATCAGAGCTTAGAATCGGCAAAGAAAATTGGGAGTTAAAATCCCAACATCTCTCGAAATATTTGCCACGGTATTTCAGTTGTGCTCCGCTCAAAAGAAAAGCTGGAAGTAAAGAGCAAAAAAAGTGTTCTACTGATCGTCATACTCTAAGCACGTCAGATAGAACTGATAAGGTTTACGTACAGTATAGGTACACTGGACAAAATAATAATAAATAACAAATTGTTCCTTGTCTGGATTAGAGAGCACACAAGATCAATCATATACCAATATCCAAAATGATAGTGGATGGGATGTAGAGATCCTTCGTATTAAAGAAATTTGGCCTTGACGTAAGAGAAACTGTAAAACGAACATCATTTTCTCCTTTATAAAAAGCTCTCTATTCAATCACAGCTGAACACGACAATTTAATAAATTTTTATGAACACTAGCATAGATGACGTTAAAAAAAAGAAGTGGTATTTCGTATGACGCGTTGAAGGAAGGGAGTCGGCGTGGAGTTCATTTCTAGAACAAGTGGATGTATAGTTTATTAAATTTGAAAAGCGTGAAAACGAGATTTGGGGCGGTAGCTCAATAAAACCAGCCTCCTCTCCGATGCAATTACAATGATGAGGAAATGAAAACAAAGTGGTAATAAAAGGGAAGGGGATGATATATTGATGGGGCGGCCGTCCCGACGACGTGCTACGTGTGCAAAACGCCCCCGGAGGGATTCGTCCCCCAATGTGCTGCGGAGGGGCCGCAAGACATCACATTTCAGAGAAATTTATTCTATTAGGCCTGAAACTACAAAGTGATATTTTTGACCGGGTTCTAGATTTGTATACGGTTTGTATCGATAGCCAATAATAGTCTTTGTTCTATTGGTATCAGGTGGAAGATTCTTTTTTTAAGGAAGATGCTTAGAGTTCTATATTTAAAACAAAATTATATTTATGTGATTAGAAACTACTTAAAGAAATTACTTAATAGTATAAGATATCATAAAATTGTAAATACTTGTTGCCTAATTTCAACTTTGGGTAGGTACAAGGTATTGTGAATAATCTCAGTGTATTCAATCGAGTTTTCGTCTCTCTTCGGATAAATAAATGACTGACAAAACTCCTGAAATAGGAAATATTTTATAGTTTCAGGCTTAAACAAAAAATAGAGTTTCATTTAGAAACAGCAGGCCTATCAAAATTAAAATCCATTGAGTAGAAGTGGATTCAATAATTAAAATAGGACAAAACCAATTGTTCGTCTGAAAATCGGTCGTTTTTCCGTTTAAATACCAGATGGATTGCATAAAAATATCTATAACATAGGCACTAAGAACAAACTAATACTCAAGACATTCGCAAAAACAAAATGACACTTTATTCTTATTTTATTATTTTTCAATTATTGTATAGGGTTATTAACCTTATTGTGTCGAATTGTTTTAAAATTTCAAGGTATTTATAATAAACGAATTACGTTATGAACCTAAATCTTTTATATTGTATGTGTGCGTGCGTGTGTGCCGATAAGGTAAAATGTGTCAAGCCACCAGGTCGTAAGATCTGTCGTACTAAACTGTCTGTAAGAGGCCGAAGAATCGTTCGACGATAAGAGCGAAATGAGCTTTATCCCAATCGATCCACTTCAAAATCCTTCGAGGCGACAAGGAGATTTGAAATCCTGGCACTGAGGGGGGGGGTTGGCAAATTTTGAAGCGATCTGGATGCCGAGGCGTATCGATTATGTAGTACGGGAAGTGTACGGTAGTTAATCGGATCCGGGGTTCTCCCCATCAGTGAATCACTTGAGATCGATCTCGGCCCATCATCCGGCATTAATATCTCCATCCGACCCACCCTCTCCAACCCCTGTACCACCGATAATGATGTCCCAAGGGGTGCTCGACGAGTCTTCTTGTTAGTGTTGTATTCTGTTCTACGCTTCCGTCAGAGATTTGCATCGACAACCCTCGGCTGGTTTTAGGTCGGAACGTTTCTCTGTGATCTTTCCGTAAGGTTTAACCAGTTTAAGGTTCAATAAAAATTGGAAGCCTGTATAGAACAATTCGACCTTGATGCACCTCCTTGAAATATTATTGAATCATCTTTCCTTTGTATATGGCAAGTAGGTAAAAATAAAAATAAACGATGATTTGTTGCCATCGGTTTATTTATTTATTTATTTTTTCTTCATGTAAATGCTTTTACGCTCATTCGATTTCGTAGGATATCGAAAAGCAAGAGAAGGAAAGAAAGTATTGTAGAATTATTATAAAAGGTGGGGTTATAGTAACCAAGTGGTAACAACATTCTACTATCTACCAAGCGATTGATTCTGGGTTCGAATTCCGACCGAATTTTCATTGATAAAACATTGACAAACGTTTTTCATCGTTGTTGACTCCTTCTTCCTGTAGACGTTAAGGCCTCCTGTATAGCACGACTTTAACTTTTTTTGTGCATGTCATCTAATGTAACTTGCAGTCGTAACTTTACAAGCAAGAAGAATTCCAACCTCAGGATATCTTAATTTTATCTAATAAATTTCATAATTACTTGTACTCATCAATATATCTCATTGTTACATTATACAACTAGTTATTTAATATATTAATTGAACAACAAAAACTACCAGTTAGCAGTATTTTGCAAATTAGCATTAATTAAAATTATATTCAATTAGCCTGGTCTGAGGGATGGAAATAAATAAGCAGTTTGAAACGAGCTCCCCCTTCGACGGTTCATGCATTATTCCACAACCCCAACGTCGCCCCCAATGAATAAATGGGCTATCCTCTCTGATAACATCATCATCGTTCTTTCCAATTAGATGCATGCAACTGGAGAAAATCTTTCGTTATGTTACCGTTAAATCTTTATAGACTTTGAACGATCCAGTTCTATTATTGAGATTGAACAAGTAGAAGTGAATATTTAAATAATTTTGTATAATCTTTTTAATTGAACCTTCCGGTACTTAAGGACCACACATTTACTTGTAATTCAGAAACACCTTTGACCAGACTATGACTATCTGACAAGTCTTCTTTATGTATTCTCTATGCGGATTGAACTGAGTACAACTCAAAGCATGGAATGTGCCTTGATAGACATTTTGTTAACGTCCATGGGTTTTGGGCATTTGATTTTTAAGCCAAATAATCCATCCTCGAGCTTCGCATCATGGATCTATCGGTCGACCAACATATTGTTCTTCCCTCGAAGGATGTTCATTATATGCTTTCTATTTTAGAAGATTATATTCTAGAAACGAAAGTCTGACAGACTGCATGACTATTAAATTTAAATGCCTCGATTTAGATATGTTCCTATGGCTACAAGGTTTGATGATATCAAAGGAGGGTACAGTCCTTAAGCCTAGCCTTAGATACAACTTTTTAATTTGAGCAGTTCGCAAATTATCAACACTTCCTTATGACCGTCCCCGGAGACATGAGGTTCAGACAGCTACATGAACGGGTGATGGTATATCGTCGCCACTCCTGATGTCTGCAATTCACTGCTTACGTAATGTTTAAATGATTATCGACCAATTACCGCAATTATACCCTATTGTTCAATGCTATTTTGTTCCAAATTTTTAAGGTTGATATTAATCTTGTATGTAGAATATGACACATTTATACCACGGATCCATAATATAATGTCATATTACATCTAGAAAAAGTACCTACTCTGCAATCAACCTTTAAATGGTTTGTTCATCCTATTAAAAATAACAATAATACAAGGTTTGTCAAAAAGAAGATAAAGCGAAAATTTAAGGGCTTGATAATTGCAGCAGTTAAGCACAAGAATTGACTTTGGAACCTGTTAAACAAGTAGCTAAGTTTCGACCGCAAACCCAGTCCCAGGCCTTCTCTGATGTGGTTGCCTTTTTAGCGCTAGAGAGCTCAACTTCGAGGGGGTTGCCAACCAAGACAAAACCAGTTTTCTAATATTCGTCTGTCCTGTGAAAAGATTTGTTGATAAGCAAAGTTTGTGGTAAATAAAAAAGCTTATGGCTAGGTTAAACTTAGAGAACCAAAGATTCAAATACCCAATATTTCATTATTTTACAGAGTGTACGGCTACCCGTGTTACAAAATCTGTTAGTACATTCTACATTCGAAATGGAACCAAAAAGTCTTAATAACTATGGTTCGAATCCCGTTATCTCACTATTTCTTATATTTAAACATTTTACGACCTTGCTTCAAATAATGATAACTCAAAAACTAAAAGGATTTGGACAAATCCAGTTCGCTTTCCAACCTAAATTTTAAAAAAGGTTTATAATTTCATTCAATTTCCTAAAGTTTTTTTTTTTTAATTTTCCACCTTACCAATCCTTCAATCATGGGCTTTTCTTTTCCTTTATCAATTTCTATATCTTTGAACAGAGTAATTAAAAAAGCAATTACACCACTAAAAAGGATATTCAATGGAGTTTAAAGTCTAGGTTTGGAAATGTAGTTAGAATTACAACAGTGAGTTGTTCAACTTTGAAATTTTTTTTCAAAGTTCTCCCTACTAAAACGCTTATTTTACGAAAGTTTACAACTTCAATATTGATCACATCTTATTGCAACTTAACGTAGTTTTCAATGGTATAACAGATTTGTCCAAAAAGTTTTTACATTTGAGTTAACATTGCTTTTAGAAGCAAGGTGTGAAATCTTAAAAAATCAGAAAAAAGTGGAATGACTACGAAAAAGTTGAGATTCGAACCATAGTTAAGTAGTACTTTTTGGTTCCAATTTGAATGTACGATCTACTGGCAAAGTTTATGACACGAGTAGCACACCGTGTATTGGGATATTGGGATATTCTACTTTTGTATTGTTTGCTACATTATTTTAATAATTTAACTGATTCAAAAAATCGTATTGAGTGTCTGGGATTGTATCACCAGTTTGTATCCCATTCAACATTACGGAGATCTGATCCTCTGGAAAGGTTCGGATTGACTTGTCTCTATTATCTAACCCACTTCGTCAAGGGGTCCGACCCCTCCTACGTTATTTCGAAGATGCATTGCGAGGGGGAAATTTGAAATCGTGCCGTACAGAAGCACTTCGATGTTTTAGGCATCATTAAGCAACATTTGACGGTTTTGAATTTAAACGCCTCTCCCTATCGAATTGTTATAAAACTTGAAGTTTGGAGTTTTATCAGAAGTTGTTATAATTTCGTGGGCAAAGACTGTACATTCTATAAGGACGTTTGAGACAGTGAGTTAAAAGAAATAATGACTAATGAATAAATAATGAAAAATGAAAACAACCTCGTCAATTATATCAATTTCAATATTTATACAAGGAGAAGCTTAGTTAGGATCCACAAGCAATCAGACTGAACGGAAAGTAAACACTTCGGGCACTCAACAAGAATTAATAAAATCAGACACCCATCCTTAGAAATGTGGACTGGCTATATCAACCCGGAAACAGCCCTTACAATTTCCTATAAAGTCTCAATAGACAACACAGTAGAAGAAAAATTCAGGAGGAAATTAGATGTAATTATATATTAGACATATGGCTCCAAAACAAATGAAGAAACGGATCAGGCGTTTGCTGCACAAGCCCAAAACATGAATAGTAAAACACATTATGGAAGTTTCAGGCTTAAATACATACCATCAACGCTTGTGCTTTAAATACTCTTAAAACAAGTTACAATGACAACCTGATGAATCGAATGTGAAAATCCACTACGCGATGAGATTGATGAATTGCGTCCTAAATCTAAACTGGTGACATGGAATAGTTCCTTCAGATTCAATACTGGGGTTGTACACAGGTAAAAAAGGTATGGGCGGTGATGAAGTAATATTGATTGGACGGGAATTCGCTTAGACATGACGATATGTATCCTGCTCGTATATGACATTAACTTAGGCAGAGGTTTAATCATTGATTTTCATATGAATGTGTTTTTGTAAGAACAAATTTCGAGATAAAGTATTGTTTATGATATTCAGTACCTCGCAGTGGAACCCGGCCGGCTCTGTTCACATATACATTCTGAATGGCCACTCAGCCTTCTTTTATTATTATCGAAATTAGGAGGGTAGAAGCGTAAACCAACAAATCGTTGCGTCATACAGCAGTCCAGTCCGTGTCCCTGAATCTTTCGGAAACGAACATGTTGGCAGCCGTGTGAGTTGTACTAAGTTCACTCGGATTAAATTTTAAAAAATCCTCACACGGATTGCACTTAAAGAGGATCCTGAAAAACCACAAGTTTTCTTCCAACGATACCTTATCCGGTCTTCCTGGAATGGAGATGTTGGTTACCAGGCTAATTATTTACTCCTATTAGGTTAGTAGTGGACAAAGTCACCAAAGATTTCTACAGGTTTCCTCCCTAATCCTTTCATAAAGTTGGCAGGTGAAAACTGTTCCTCTAATGGTGCCTCATCTGGTCTTGCGTAAATGGAAATGGCAACCATTCTGTTCACACATTAAAAGAAGATTACCGATACCAATGTTTTTCGTCTTTGATAATTTTATTACAAAAGTATTAAATAATCTGTTCCCTCGAATAATCCAGTAGACAAAGGACAGACTCACCTAAGCAAACCTACTGTTAGTAGGTAGTAATTAACAGACGGAATAAATTGTCTCATGGTGTAATAAACCCATATTCTGCCAGCTTTGAATTTAAAAACTTGGACTTGCCTTAATTTGTACGATTTAAACGCATTCAAAATCTTCTCCTCGATTTAAATAGCAAGGGAGGAGTTCGAGTCTCAGAATCAGTTTACACGGGGAGCGTTCTTTTGTGAGCCACCCTCCGTCAGTGCCACCCCGTCGTTCAGCCACTCCAATGCTCTTGGAGTAGGCTCTTTGCTAATGCTGGATTTGGACTAGGGGAGGAAGGAAGCTCCGTATGGAGATTTGTATACCCAGATCCTTCCTCATTCGTACTCTCCTGGCTTCCACAAAGAGCCTGGTTGACGTGCCTAAACCCTCCTGCCCGATCTTTTATCGCCAAATTATTGTAGGAATGATTTTTTTATATCCTATAAGCGATCATCAACCCAGATTAGCATTAAGATGAAAATAAAAATGGAACTCGTTTACATCCAACAAAAGTTGTTTACATTTAAGTTGTTGACTTCAAGTTGAAGTAAATGTTTATTTGCTAATTTTATCAATGTCAGTATTAGATCGTGCTTAAATTCTAAATAGCAACTAGTTCCTTTCTACAACCAAACAAATTCTGAATCAGTAAAATAGTTTTACTCATGTAAAGTTCAATGATCATTTTCTTTATTATTAATCATACATTTATGCTATCTACTTGAAAGAACATTAGTCGCAAATCTTTGGTTACCCATCACACTTAACACTCCAAATAGATTTGTAGGTTACACATTACTAAGATTGTTCTTATGAGGAAAAACCCAGTATCTGAGGAGGGTACTCGCCTGGCAGGCGGGTTTAGCATTTCGCCAATATTTAGTCAGAAGCAGGTTGAGTAAATAAATTTCCTACACGGGCTACTCGGAACAAATTGGCATATGTTTCAATTCCTTACAATCCTCCACGTCGTTTAAAACGACGATGGCCTCGTGACTATCTAACTATCTAACCCACCGAAATAATTTCTACACCCCACCCCTTAATTAAATAAAGTTGGTTTTTCTCCTCACTGCCGCCTGGTCTGACAGGTCTATCAGATTTAACTAACTATTTGCTCAATGTATGTTATGTACAGATAACAATAAATAAAATAAATATATACTTCTTAAAAAACATTTTCAAAAATCTCAATTCTTTGAGTAACATCATTTATAAAAAGTGAATTTACCCACTTCCTTCACCTTCATTCTTTCTAATAATCGGTAAATTTGTTTTGCTGGCCTCTGTATGGCTACACTTATCTTAGTTAAAATATCGCCATTTACATTATTTTATTTCCTAACCATCGCTGTTGGAACAAACGAGAAAATCCGACAATTCCAAGAGTCCGATACTTGTCTCAAACAAGGTCCCTAATGTACCCAGGTTTATTTTAACCGGGGGCCTCACCATTGACACAAGCCCCTCAGATCGATATCTGTCGGGGTGAGCAAGGTAAACAGTGGATATGAGCGGGGGGACCCAAACACTCTTGATGAGCCGGCCTCATTTGAACAATATCGCTGGGGAAACTCATCTTCTCTTGCTCCTCAAACAATATACAGCCGGAGATCAACAAAGGCATGATGTTAATCAAAAGGGGATGAAATTACAATTCTTGAAGGGTCTGGGGGGGAGGTAAAAATTCGAATTACTAGGGTTTGCTGATATCACACTCCAGTGTGTCTCTTCCGTTCATTAAAAGTTGTGTTTTTGTCCATTAGGGATCCGCCTGTACTGAGGGCATACAACAAGACAGATGTAATATTAAGGCTGCCGCAGGGTAAAAAACTGAAGGACATAAAGTGGCTCTCGGTGTGGTGCAGGAGGTTCACGGTAAGTACTACTTTCATACTTGCCTCTAACATTAAAACCATGATGGTTAATTCAATTCCAATACTTGTTATAAAAGCTTAAAGTTAGCAATATTTTGGAGAGTAGTCTAAAATATATACCTGCAGGTGGATTAAAAGAGAGAGCGTGAGAGGGTGAGGAAGATTAAGTATTAAATAGGATGATTGAAGAAAGTAATGTAAAATGAAGGTAGAAAAACGGATAGATGAAGAGAAGCAGGAAAAGTGGGAGAGGGAGAGAGAGAGAGAGAGAGAGGGAGAGAGAGAGAGAGACAGACAGACAGACAGACAGACAGACAGACAGACAGACAGAGACAGAGAGAGAGAGAGAGAGGGAGAGAGAGAGAGAAGAAGGAGAGAAAGAGAGTGGTGGTGAGTTATAGTGTTATGAACTGATTGTGGGCTTGAGTGAGCAATACAGGATAGAGTAGAAGTTTTCTGCAGTCCGTGTTTATTAAATCTAGTGTGTGTGACTGTTCTGTTGGTGGAAGGTGTGCAATTGAGTAGGGGTAAGATCGGATAGGGTGGTAGCGCCTACCATCTCCAACCAGATATTTAGCGAGTCCCTCGGTACTCCCAATTAAATGCCATTACACCCGCCCAACATTATCGCTCTATTACATGTCGACCGGTGTACACTGTACTGTCGGACTGTATGCTAAAGAGAACTCTTTGTCAAAACTTTAATCATTTTTTTTTGCATTGGTAAAAAACAATTTTCTTCAAATTTCCAAGCAGAAATTTAAAAAATATTTATAATGGAATAGACGTATACTTAAGTACTACTTAAAATATTCAAACCCCGGAACATTAGAAAAAAGCTTTACTGAAAAACCAACAAAGAAGAGATTGACTATTCAATGATTTCTTTAAAAAATTCAATCGTAAACGCAAGTGGGAAATTATATATGTTTTTTATTAACGTATAATCTTTTAAAAGGGGGCCAAATATTGTCAAATGATCAATGAAGGATTGTCTAAGAGATAATTGTACATATAAAATTAACTGTCTGAGCTTCAAGAGTATTACAAGTGGAATAACATTCTATTAAATAGCTAGAACAACAGAACGCTTTTCATTGAATTGTGTAAATTATATCCTATGCTTAGATTCCTATGGTCCGTCAGTTTAATTTATAAAATGTTACGGTCGAAACTTCGGCCGGCAACAGTTGCTCTCCCGTCTCTCAGTTGAAGGAGAAAGGTGGGGAATTGTTGAGCGCTACGGTATTTTTGGGGAGGATAAATACCAAAACCTGAGGGAAAGAAAACAAATGGAGGTAAAGGAAGGGAAGGAGAGAAAAATGAAACCAAAGGGGAAAAAATAATAACGGGGTTTGGAATTGAACCCACAACTTTCGAGGCTCAAGTCGTAACCACGCGGCCAAAGGCGCATCCCACCGACTCACCCGCCTTGCGCCTGGGACTGCCAACGAAACCGGGTCCAAATCCATTCTCCGGGCAAATAGAGGTAGAGAAAGATAAAGGATGATAATTTTAAAAAATAATTAAAAAATACGCAAAAATGCAATAAGCTTTTGTAAGGCTATCATTCTGTTGTCTATAGGTCTGAGGTAATTTTCTCTAATGAAACATAGTCAAACTTGACTGACCAGAATACGAGCATGACGTCATGACTTAAGAAAGCCCAATCCTATTCTTAGCGCCAATAGAGGATAGGTTACTCCTTGCAATGGTCCATCACGTTGCGTTTTGTTTAACGAGTAAAATCAACAGTAGCTATTATGATTGTTCCTTTAGAAAAACGTATTGCCGTTGGTTGAACAAAGGTTTTTTAATACCAAGGGAAAGCAAATTTTTAGTAATAGATACTTAATGTTTAAGAAAGCATTCTTAGAGCATCGACGGCTTGAAAATTGCTGAAGAGTGGCGTGGCATTGAAGCCTCCTGAAAGTTTTCGAAAGTTGAAAGTACGAAGGACCGAATATTTAACGTCATTGGAAAGCCTCACAATTTACGCCAAAACATTAAGTGGTCCTTAAAATGTCTTAAGTTCATTCTAATTAAAGCAAGTTTGTTAACGGTTCGTTCTATTGCTCTTAAGTAAAATTTCAGGGTCGCGTCTTGGTGATTAGTATGTTTTGTATCCAATTATTTTAACATCTTCAAATCAAGTGGGAAAAGGCCAATTGAATTGTTTTTACGGCATTAACAGTTAGCCGACGACTCCAAATCGCCTAATCGCCTTCTTCAGCCTTGCCTGGTCGCTGTGATAGCAATAGATAATTCACGGTAACGTCTGCTAATGAAGAAAAATCGTCGATCGGGCGCATCGATACTACTGCACTGTATTGCACCTGACACTAAAATTCACCTAGTCAACTGATAATAATATAAGTATTATTTGGAGATCGTGAGATGAGGTCGTGTGAGATCTCACGCTCTCGGAGGTTTCGAAATAGAACACCCAAACGGTTCGGCAAAATAGTTAATGTGTATGGTTTACAATTCTCTACTGATATTTCTCATGGGGCAATACACAAGACGGCACTGAATGCTAGCGTAACTAAAACAGCTAATGTAAAATTTTTGCGACTACTCTAATAAATCAGCCTGAGGCTATTTGAGAAAGGCATTTTCTGCAAGATTGATTGCAATTTATAACCTGCACTTTCTATCAAAGTTTCATGAATTAGTTTGAAAAATAAAGTCTGATCATGGTCTTTAAACTATGAGTAAATCTTATTCATTGCAAGAGAAATAACCTTTTTTTTAAGTAAACACTGCTAAGAGTTCTAATAGTTTTGCTGAAACATTTTTGTTTTTTTAATAAAATACAGAATTATTCACAGGAGTGTGTTACTGCGATCTCGGTTGCTTAGAAATGATGTGTTCATTATTTAAAAGTTACGTTGTATGTGCTGTTTATAGGTCAGCTATACCGCACCGAAGTACTCTCGGCAGATTTCGTTCAATTTGACTCTGCTTAACTGAAGGCTCTGACGATATACATTTCGAATCCCACAAAATCCATCAAACTATGCCACTCCTTTTCTTTGCATAATTATCGGTCAATGGCTCGGAAGAAAATAATCGTTTAAAATTGAAGTCCAAGATTTGCAATCGGGTACCAAAGAAGCATTTATTTCCATCCTTTTGTAAATATGTTTTTTACTGAAAATGATTGAAAAATTTTTTAGTAGACATTACCTACAAGTATCTACATAAGTAATACAAATATATTTACTAGGAGGTCAAGTATAAATGGTCCAAAGATTAAAACTCAATAATAAAATTATTGTTATATAAAATTTTAAAAAAATCCCTCCAACTTGAATATTTTCTAGTCTCATTAAAAAAAATAATAAAAATAAACACACCAGGAGTTTGACCATTTTGGCCCATTAAACTTAGTGTTTTTGCCATCGTGTAGAACAGTCTAGCTTCTTTAAGCACACTAGTTACGTCGACTGTTATAGTTCCAATTTTTTAAGCTAGTATTTTACTTGAACATGTCCTGTAAATATACATTCTAGAGTTGTTAATTATTTTCCGTTGAGATTGCGATGCTAGCGTAGCTCAGTTCATAGGTAATTTTTATTTCTGTCAGCGAAACTTTTTTATCCTAGACTGTTTTTTTTCCTTTTGGAGTTGTAGAACATTACCCCCTTTTCTAACTAAACTTTCATCTGACCGTGCTTTGCTAAAGTACAGAAGCCTCATCAGAGGGATGGTATCGAGGTTTTCATTGCTCAGGCAGGTCATAGGATTTTAAGAGGTTGTTTACTAGAACATATATGTGATAGGATGCTTACTTCTTTCTTGTGAGTAGGATTTCTTTTTTTCACATAGAATTGCTTTTGCTATTTAGTCATTGTGCTAGCCTCAAGCCTGGCTTTCGTTCCCAGTATTTCTTATGATTTCTCGTAACCCAAGATTCTAGTTATTTTGAATGTGGCTGTAAATTATGCTACACCATAGAATTTGAGCTATGTGCTGTTCCGACGTTATCATTTAGCCAAGGTATCTGCTGTCTCTTAACCTGAAATTTCCTCATGGCCTGGAACCCAGTAGTGCCAATTCTACCTACAACGTTCTTGCGTAAAGAATGAAATATAAATACCTCCAAAGTGTTGAACACGTTTTAAAATAAAAATTATTCTCACATCGTCCTGGATGTTTCAATGTGCAAGAATCACTTATGCGTGATAATAAATAGAAACACAGGAAAAAACAAGTAAATCATAAAATTATTTAAATCTTTTTGTGTTTACGTGTATATTGAGAGAGTTTCGTATCGAAACTCTCCTTCAAATTAGCGTAGCCAACTACAGGCCAAACAATCTCATTCCTTTAAAAAATCTGGATTATTTAGTGTTTTAAAAAGAACCAATGAGAAATCTTAGTTTCCTTTGATGACTGACTTCGGAGGGTGAGGGTGTGCGTGGGCAACGTAGCGTAGAAAAGGCGACGTCCGAAAGCCAGTGCATTAGTCAGTTTCTAACGCCACCCCTTAAAATCACCCCAGGCATGGGTCGAACACCCTTTTATCGGTCGAAAAAAGTCTGCCGTGTAGTCAACAGGTTCTGTTCGGTACTGCTTTACGGATACCGTTTGATTCCCGAATAAAAATGGCCTTCTGTCAACTGTCCGTTACTTCTCAAACACTCAAACACTACAACTCAAACGACGTTAACTTATTGATTATGACATAAAACGACAGACTAAATCATGAATTTATATTGAATTTACTACAATAAATCTCAAATTATCTTACTAGAATTTTGTCGAAATTCGTTTAGAAATTGCCATAGTTCGTCCAAGAATTTTAACATCACTAATCACCACCAATATAATTCTAATCAAATTGTCCATTGGGTTTCTTTTTGCATAACAATCACTTCCAAGGGTTAGTAATAACTACAGCTAACAGCTAAGTAACAAAAAAATATGTTTTCAATATTTTATTTTGTGAAATTCATTTTATAAAAACGCAGCTTACATAAGAGCGCACAAACATTGTAAATTTCTTTCCGCCCCTGGCAAATCCGTACGCTCTGCAACTAAAAAATCGATCATGGGTCAGAGACTACAAAGACAAATCAAACTTCTTGGCAGCCCATTAAGAATCCATTTCTACTCTTCTTCCCGAAATAAATGAAATACCTGTTTCACAACGAGTAATTCATATCCTTGTTATACCACACTTTTCCTCTTAAAATCATTCTTAATTACATACCCAAGTTTTTAACCACTTTCCTCTTTTATGGAAGTTGATTATTCGTTTTACGAAGAACCTCATTCAAAAAATTGGTTATAACTTTGGTTGAGAGAGCTTCGACAGAAATACCTCTTGCAGCAAAGATTGCCTGTGAACCGTTTCAGCTAGGTTTATGTAAGAAACTTGAGCTTTAGACTACTGTAGGTAATAGGAACTTATTCCAGTCAGGTACATATGCAAAAATTGACGTTGCTTGGTTACAATGCGGATTTTTCAAAGTTTAAAAGTCATAATCTTTTTACTTCATCAACCTTTCTTACGTGAAGTTACTCTTGGTTAGCTATCTTAAATGATTGAAGGTACATCATCGGACTTTTTGAACAGTTTTATCTAGGAATTCTAGCAGAATCTTTATTACATAAAACTAAAACTCAAACAAATTTGAAACAAAAAACAGTACTACTTAAAATATTCAAACCCCGGAGCATTAGAAACGTTTTACTGAAAAAACCAACAAAGAAAAGATTGCCTATTCAACGATTTCTTTAAAAATTCAATCGTAAACGCAAGTGGGAAATTATATCTGATTTTTATTAACGTATAATCTTTTAAAAAGGGGCCAAATATTGTAAAATGATCAATTAAGGATTGTCTAAGAGATAATTAACTGTCCTGTGCTGTCTGAGCTTTAAGAGTATTACAAGTGGAATAACATTCTATTAGACTAGCCAGAAAATATAAAAGTAGTTGTCACTTGGTTGTAATGCGGATATTTCATCGTTTCAAATCGTAATATTTCTGTTTGTGTTTGTTGTCTTATTATTTTTATTTATTATTTATTTATTTTATTTTTATTAATTATTTTACTTATTAGTTGTTGGCAGCTACATAGCTAAGCTCATGTAGGGCAGTCCTGAACCTCAAGAATAAAGGTTGGAACCGAGATGAGTATGATATAAATACGTACCTTGTCAAATATGGTGCAACAAAACAATCATACAATCTCGCTGGCGATGAGTTGGATGTAACATGATCTTGTGTTTAAACAACGATCTCGACTTTTACCGAACAGGCGAAACTTGGTTTTTGAAGGTCATGTCCTTTAGGCGCACTGCAAGTGAATAAGAATAAAGCCAAGTGTGGCTCACCATAAACCTGGCCAGTCACTGGTGATGAATTTGATCATGTTCAAATCCTTTCTTGAATTTTTATTTTATTTATTTACAGTCCAAACAGGTCAGGTTTTACAGTCAAACAACACTTCAATCAATAAATATAACTAATGAAAAAAGGATATAAAAATATAGGATGAAGAAGGGCCAATACTTTTAACAAACAAATCAACATTATAAATAGATGAATAAATAACACAATAACAGTAATAAATAAACTCTTATTTACATTTTAAAGCTCGTTCTATATTGTTTTCAAAGATCCGTAGGGACGAGGAGAAGGGGTCCGCACTGGTACCGAATTTATTTATACTATACTCAACTTTGGAGAATCTTACCCGTATTTGGTCCTGTGCCTTGAAGTACCAAATAATTCATGGGTTCGAGGTTGACGCCGGGGAACTGTAAAGCCAATGTAAGCGATATCTCCAGAGAATAGATGGCACTATTTGTCTTTCTTGTCTTATATTCAGGTTACTCAGAGCAAAGCAGTAAATTTTTGAAGCTTATATAAAATTAGTACTTTCAGCTACTACGTTAAAGAGCCAGGAAGTTAATGGCATTCAAAGATTTGATCATCATATGATCAAATCAAATCACCAGCGACCGGACCAGGTTTGTGATATACCACACTTGCCTGTTTCTATTCACTTGCAGTGCGCCTAGATTTTCTACAGAAACATAACGGAATTCAAAAGTTTTCTATCCGCCAGATAATCCAGGCCTTCTACAGCAGCCTGGCTTCATAGGGGCAATGTGGCAGTTCCCGTGATTGCATATCTTGTAGAAAACAGTATTTCTTTGCCTTTCTCTGCACCCTTTTTATCAAGTAGGACCCGGCGAACCAAACAACACTGGCACACTCTAGTTGATTGCGCGCCATTGATCCATAAATAAATTTTATATCATGATCAAATCCTTCTTTGAATTTTACCGTATAAGGCACACTTGGTTCATACATTGATAATCTCAGGCTCGAGGAGTAGTAGGTATAGTAGGAACCATTCAAGCATGTTGCAAAATACAAAAAGCGATGTCGCCTGGTGACGAATCGGATTGATTCAACGTAGAAAAGCCGATTTTGGCTTTGTTGTCAGATAGTCCGTTTTCCAGGTGAAGGCGGTCGTCGTGGCAACGGGACGGGGCAAAAGGGTGTAAGCCCTGTGTCTTCTCTCCCCGCAGGACGATCAGGAGACAAAGAAGCCACCCTTGCGTGCGAGGGGCGAGTCGGAGGATGAAAACGGAAGCGTGAGCCGGAACGGGGCCGTGTAAAAACCGTGGTGACACGACCACCGACCCCACCGTTTAAATTAGCTGAGCGTGCTTCAGTGATACCCTCGTGCGACTATAGACAATCGCACCCCGCCGTGAATCATGCGCGCTCAGCCCGGTCAATTTATTCATACCCCTTCTATTGCAATCAATTGTCCATAAAATGTAAAACCGGTCTCTTGTCAAGACCCTCCTTTTACATTTATGTACGTGTACGGACGAACGCTCGGAAAGTAGCGCGCTTTATTGGTGGAACACGTGGAGTGAGAATACTCAAAAATTTATTACTTGTAACTCCTAGATTGTATTGAACCAGCTAAAGTGTTATTTCATGTTATTAGTCATTAGAAGCCTCAATTTTTCAATCCAAGCTCTACTTTTTCAAATTGAAGAATACTCATTTCTATCCCTCGTGTTATAGAAATTAACACATTAATTTCATATAGAATTGAAAGTTTAAGAACTTTTATGGTTAGATCAATAATTTTGTAACATTTCATTCAAACTAATATACATAAATAAGTGAAATTCGGCAAAAGGTCTTTTGTCAAATGGATGATCAACCTTGAAACATGGAGGCAAACGTTGTCACGAATCATCGTACACGGTTTTTATTTTACCAGATCAGCTTTTTAGAAGCAAATTTTCATTTAAAAATATGCAATTTTTGGATAACTATTTCTTAAAATGACCAATTTTGAGAGTGTTTTGAAATTTTACAACCTTATCCGACAACAATCCTAATGTTCTGTTATTTATTACCAAGTATTTGAATCCATCGTCAATCTGACTTTTCATTGTTGAAATTTTATCATTCCTGGGCAGAATATTTTCCGCAGTAGGCGGTACTACCATCACAGATCATTTAAGACTCCAATATTACAACTGTAGCCATTTAATAAAGATTAAGTTGACTAAATCTATATACATTTTCTCGAAGGAATTTGTCACAGTCAACCATGCTCATTGTAAATGGTGGTTCATAGTAAGCTTCCAAAAGATTCGAATAATTATCCTGCCAGTAGATCTTAAATAGTATGTAATCAGAAAGGTCCATGCGAATTTTGCGTTATCACGTGATATTATTGGGTTGTCCGGAAAATAATGCAGGATTTTAAGTTTTCATTAAAAAAAATCTATATAAAATATTCTGTTTACGTTTACAGGATTACTCATTTGTATGAATGTCAACACTTATTAATCCTCTTCCAAATGATATTGTTTGTTTACCTCTGTAGCATTCCGCTACTTGGAAATAATTCAGTCATCCTTATAATGTCAAAGTGAGAATTTCGTACGATTTTCTTTTACGAGTTTAAACTCGGCCGAAGCGGAGCCCAAACGGCTAGAAACATTAACCAAGTCTGGGGCGAGGGTTGTGTTAATGAGTGCACTGTGCAAAGGTGGTTTAAAAAATTTCGGGAGGGAGATTTCAGCCTTGAAGATGAAGAAGGTCGTGGAAGGCCTTCCTCTCTTAATGATGATGTTCTGCGATCAGTGGTGGAAGAAAACCCCAAAACAACTGTTCGAGAACTTGCAGAGCAACTCAAAGTCAGTAAAACGACCGTCGCTGACCACCTCAAGGCGATTGGAAAAGTGAAAAAAAAAAGGTAATGGTTACGGTATGGTGGGCTTCATTTGGTTTAATACACTACAGCTTCTTAAACCCTGGCGAAACCATCAATGCTGAATCATACTGTAACCAAATTAATACCATGCATCAGAAATTGGCAGTAATGAAGCCCTCTTTGGTCAATCGGAAAGGGCCCATTTTGTTGCATGACAACGCTCGACCACATGTGTCACGTGTAACGTCACAAAAATTATTGGAGCTTGGCTATGAAACTTTGCCTCACCCACCCTACTCTCCGGACCTCTCGCCTACTGACTACCATTTTTTTAGACACCTGGACCACTACTTACAACACATAATATTCAAAAATCAAACGGAACTGGAAAATGCATTTATTGACTTTATCAATTCTAAAAATTCTGAATTCTACTCAGACGGAATTAATAAGTAACCAACACGTTGGGAGAAATGTATTGAGAGTATGGGAAATTATTTTGATTAAAGAACATTGCTTTAAAGTAACTAGTTTCTTTTTTTTTGTTTAATACCAAAATCCTGCATTATTTTCCGGACAACCCAATAAAAGATAACGTCAGTTCATAAAGAAAAAGTGTCTGTTCTCTGCTAATTTTAAAATAGTTTGTTTCTCATGGCTTCAAAACTACAATTGTACATATATTGTATGAATTTAAGCTTTAAACTTTGCACTGCATTCGGTGATGAAACAATAAGTGAGTGCTACAAAATGCTTGCTTTTGGGAATGAGGGGATTGAGGTTGAACCCCACCTGGCAGACAGTCGTTTTGCATGACGACGAATTAGGAAAGCGAACTTGAATTGAGTCTAACATGACAGAAACTTGTCAAAGAGTCCTACGTTAAAATAGGGCACCAGTCACTGGAACTTGCTTCAACTTGGGAAGACTAGGAATTCCTTATAAAACGACAGATGGCAATAAGCTTCAGAGTCTAAACATTTGTCTTTCCTTCCTTTCATGCCACAAAGCAAAGAGGTGTTTTGGCTGGATTTTCACATGGTATGAACATTTGATCCTGTACCGTAACACCAGCAAGTCATACCATTGGCTGTCACCAAATAACCTTACCGTATTTATAATGATGTTTGTTTGGTTCTGGTAATCCAGACCTGGCCCCAACTGACTTTGATCTTTTCTTAGCAATAGACAATCCTTAATCGGGGTACGATAATTACCAACAGCTGGAAAATAAGCTGAATTTATTTTTTAGTCCTAGGGTTCAAATCGGTTTTAGTTTACTTGTAAATATTATTTTAAAAACAATTTTTCGGTCCATCATAATCAATTTTGTTCTCTGAAATATTCTTCGTGGATTTTTCTAAATAATTCAAGGTTAGTCTGTTCCTTGTTAAAAGATTTAGTACTTAAGCTTGAAAGTGAATACTTAAGTTGGATATAAGTAGAATCCTAAATTCAGTGTACAATATTGTGCATCGATCCATTTCCTGCTATGGGGAATTGCAGAGTATTTTAAATATAAAACTTATTGTAACAAATTGAGGTTTGTCAGCTATAATTAGGCACGGATAATATAATTAGGTTCTATTTATTGGGCAGATTTCGTACAATTGTAATTTCTGAGTATGTATATTGTTTAAAATTAATAGCCAAACATTGAAGCATTTGGTTTGCGAATGACCTTCTTTACATCATTTGATGTCAATGTTTTCTGGGTTTTTTTCCGACTGCTGTAAATAATTTATATAAGTTCACTAATTTTCGTGGTCCGCTTGACTAATTAATATCTTTCAATTAATTAAGGTTTTTAGTTAAGATAAAAATTTTTAAAAAACAATAAAGATAGTGGGGTCGAAATGGGAAGTTAAGTGTCCGAGTGGATCGAGGACACGTCAGCTCAAGTGGTAGAGCAATGGCATATCTAGCCGAATATCATTGGTTCGAATCCCGCTCGACACACTGACTTCTATTTCAACTAAAACCCTTAATTAATTGAAATTTATATACTTTTTTTTTCCAAACAATTAGTTTATAAGATTTAGTTTCTTGATATTTTAGCTCAGTGTGGTAAATGATAATATTACATAGGGCTCATATAACGTTTTGTTTTTGCCATAATGTGGCTTTATTCTCTAATATTTTCCAAATTGTATATCTAATTATATGTAAATCTTCTGTTTAAAATACATGACTTGCATTTGTAAAAACAATGTTTTAAACAAATAATATTTCTTCTTCTTCTTCTTCTTCTTCCTCATTAATAAGATCTAAGGTTAAAAATGGAATATCACTATATGTTAAATAATTGCAGTAAACTACTTGAAATATTTCATTTTTTCGAAATTTATTTTAAAGTGAAATTACCTTTCAAAAGTAAGCTAAAATAAAGTTATACGTTATTTAATTACTGTACCTGTTTTCAATTCGAACACAGCCCTTTAAAATAAAATCGTCAGCAATGTGAAAGAAACGCATTAGGTATATCGAGTACTTTTCTCACTGGTTCTAGTCGCTAAAAAAAGACTTATGCTTCAGGAAGAACCCAAACACTACACTGTAAACCGTTGGGAAAGTCTTTAAGTTAAAAATATCTCAATAATGTTTTACTAGTCGCTTCAAATCATTATACGATGGAAATTTCTCAAAACATTTATATAAAAATTGCAATTTACATTATATTATATTTATAAATGCTTGAACAATGTGATATAACGGTTCGTCTAGCGATATAATTTTAATTTGTGAATTTGGAAAGTTATTGACCTTTCCGAACGGAAAACATGGGACCGTCCTGCCCCTGGAAATAAGCGCTATACCATTGCGCAACACCTGACCGCCAGGCGTTAGGCATTTTTCTGTTTTGCTCTTCTTCCAGAAGATGAAGGTTTTCATTAGAGTTTTATTTTCTTCGCTTTTTTTTATAAATTGGTAAATGTTTATAAACGTTTTTTCGTTTATTGAAAATTGAATTCTGTCTTTGTATTTATTTATTTTTATCATAAGGTTTCAACTACATTCCAAATTGCTTAGTGTATTCATAAATTTATGGGCTAATAATTCATCTTTTATCCTCGGGCGGAAAGAAAATAATTCAATTTTTTTATATTATAGATATTTAAAATTATCTGTTCAAATGCTCCTCCCACATTATGTTATTACGGGGAAAGAAGTCATAACTAATCTGTGTAAAATATCTGCTCTAAAATATGTTTCAGCTTTCGACCTTTCGAGACGGCTTCTCGCCGTTAAAAAGCATACCGGGGATCCTAGGTGTAGTTTGAGGCAGTCTGAGCCGTATCGAACCACCCCCAAGTCCCGCCCTCCAACGCCAAGGCGCATGCTGTACCCGGCTCGCTCTCTCCGCCACTCCGAAGCACGCTTTTGACTTACGAATGTGCTTAAGTCCCCGGCCGGACTTTTGTCACGGCTTTTTCACTGTCCCTCACAGAGAGAGGGGAGCAAAGTTTTTCTAAACTGAAACTGATATTTAAAATCTGAACATTCAAACGGCGAAGACTTTTGTGCGACGTTCTCGCCGGTGAAATGGCGACTGTAATAATAACGAAAGGTCTTTTTGTCGTCTTAAGTCGAACTATTCCGGAACTAGGGCACAGGTTGTCTCAAGTCCATTAGTGGTGATGCCCACCTAAAGGACTATTTCAACCAGAGCAAAAGTATGTTGTGGTCGACGAAGCATTTGGACAAATAAAAAGAAAAGGATTTGTTTTGTTTTTCCACTTTAAACTATTCGAATATTCGGGAATCACGAACATAGCCTGAAACAAGTATCGTTACTGTGCCTTTCAGATTTTAAAAAGTGTTTTGGGAAAAAAATAAAGAATTAGGAAAGCATTTTCTTTGCGAAAAAACAAAAAACGAGATCACAGCTTAGAACTGTGCATTGATGGTTCCCAAGCACCTTAGGAAGAATTTTGATCTGAAAAATTTGAATGTAGTAACAAAAAATTATGGTAGGTTAAAGAAAAAATTGGACGATAAGTAATTTCATAATTTGGCTGCCTAGCCTATTTCAAACTATTCGAGAAAAAATTGAAACTATGTATTTCTGACATCTAAATGAGGATTTTTACCAGAGCAGGAAGGAATGTGGTAGCGGTTGGATAATTGGACTGACGCTTGATTTTCCCAAACGACTCTAGAGTCAGGAGGACAGTTTGAACAAGTAAATTGAATGTTTTCTGCATCATAAGGAGACGATTTGGCATCACTAAAGAATGTTGTATGCCAAAGAAGAAAATGTACAGCGAAAAAACATAGGATTTGGTTGACTATTCAACTGCTCTGGAATTAGGAAAACAGGTTGAAGCAATTGTATCCCTCTTTCTTCTGACATTAAAGGTACAGGTAAGCCTAGGGATTTGGGACCTCAGCCACAAAAAATTTAGTTAGTTGGTTAAAGACGTTCTTAAATTGAAATGTTAGCTCATTTCAAACGCTTTAGGAATTACGATCTAAGCTTCGAGCAAGCGTACTGTCTGTCCCAGTCATTTTAAAGAATACTTTTGTTTAAGGATTAAAGCGAGGAAAGAAAGAATTTCTCTTACGCTACCGCAGAATAGCGGAATTGAATTTGATTGTCTTTCCTATTTCAAATTAATCAGGAAATACGATCACAGCATAGAACTGTGTGTTGCCAGCTCCCTTATAATAAGGCCAAATTATTCTGGAAATGCGTGCCAAATAGAACAAGTGCATCACAATATCTGTTTTGTTCTTAATTTCTTGAACTAACGTTGTTTTGTATATTCCAAAACTTAATGTTATGGTGTTGTTAGTTTAAGGCGTTTTCTTTTCAGATGAAAATGCAAGAAAAATTAAAATAAGAATTTTACTTTGAAATCTTTAATTTTTGACCAAAACTGATTTGGTGTAAGGACAATTTTACTAATGACGACATCGGTTTGTTGTAGGTGAACTTCGGCGAAGTGTTCATACCACCGAACTTAGTCGCTCCGAAGACGAGAGTGCTCCCGGAGTTCAAGAGGCTGGCTCATGGACTGCAATCGGGCAACATCACGATCCTCGACGCCAAGACTTTCTACATCCCGAATCTGCACTACGACGGTGCAGGTCCCGACGCCTATTTCTGGGTGGGAAACGGTCCTGAGCCTCACGACACCGGCACTAAAGTGCCCAGTGAAAAACGAACGTAAATCATTTCGAAAACAAACTATACATCCATTCTTCTTCTTCTTATACTTTTGTTTTCCAGAATCGAACCTCTGTCCGGCTATTACGGTAACGACATAGAAATAGTGCTTCCCGGAAATCTGACCGTCTATGATATAGACTGGCTCGCCGTCTGGTGTGTACAGTACAAACACAACTTCGGCCACGTATACATTCCAAAGGACCTGGACGTCCCACCGGCTCTGGGACAGACGAAAATAACTGTTAGTAACAAAGAAACATGGCCAAAATCTTTTATTAGAATCGTTCATTTTTGAGATAGCCTTTGCTCATAATTATAAAACTATTTATTTCCAAGTGTTTGCTATTAGTCTCTTATTTGTAATTTTACTCAAGTATAATTATATTTACAAAAAATCGATAACGAATTTAATCTTTATGCGTTATTTTTTGTATCGTCCATTTTGTATTTATATCGTCCTATCTAGTGTTCGTGGCTTAGTTCAAATTGACTGACTAGCTGAGTTAGATGTGGTTCACTCTAGATCATTGATATATTAATTTCTCATGTTTTTTTCCAGTCAATTATGTTAAATTTTATTTTTATTCAATTTTATGTTAAACAAGCCGGTTAGAAAGGCGTTTCTCTAATTTTCATTTAGACAATAAAAATAAAAATAAAATAAAAATTGGTGAGTGTTTCGGTCCATATTAAGTGCACCAGAACACTCCATAAGTTTGTAGTTCTTTTCATTTTACCATATTCGTCTTTTTTCGTTCGTTACATACGCTTGGTCTGCGTATTATTTAAAGTTTGCTCATCTTGCAGGCCACAAGCACATACAACAGAAGAGAAGTACAAACAATCTATCCAATTAATCATCACAATTGGAAAAAATGTTATGCGAAGCTTCGGCAAGACGTTAGGCAAGCAAATACATATAACAGATAAGGCATACATGATGGGGGTGCATCTGGGTGCGAATTCCGACATGGCCATTGGAATTTTCATTGGCAATAATATGTGAAGTTGTATGACCCCTCGTCGGCGTCACTCAACGGGTAATTGTTAGTAGGACGTTAAGCCCTCCCCGTGTGAAACCAAATATCTCTTTGGTGATTGATCAGCCTTCTCAGTTTTAATACATTTTTCTTTCTAAAAAGTAGATTGGGGATGAGGCCAGGAAGACTATAAGCCTGACAAGAAAATAAATGTTTTTTCTGTCTTCCTGGCCTCATCCACAATCTACCTTTTGGAAATAAAAATATACCAAATACTTTAATTTACGATAGTTTTAATATTGGGGACTAGGACTCAAGCCTAATGTCGTAAAATTGGCCTGAAATCTATTATTGAAGGTTTTATTATCTTTAAACTTCAACATTAAAACCTTTTTTACTTCAAATAGTAATTGTGACTGTATTAATGGAAACACGAAAAATTTCAATAAACTTTCTAAGACCAGAGAAAACCAGGTTATGTGTTCCAACAAGTGCTGGAAACAACTATTGTTTCCTTTTTTCCGGAAAACTTATGAAACTACTTCACTTCGCTGCGGCTAAACTTTTCATTTTGACTTAGTAAATAAGAAAAGGTGAGTAGGAATGACCTGATACAACCAATTGCAACTACTCGTAGATCGCAAAAAGAGTCGAAACTTCGTATTTGTCAGATATACATTTCGGCATGATTTTAAGAAAACTTAAGTAAACTTTCAGTAAAATAGGGACCTTTCTGATTAATTATAGATGAAACTAAAGTATCTGTAGGTTATTAGTATTTATTTGCTTATAGCGTCCACCTCTGTGACTGAGTTTCTTTCCTTTTTGCTCATACGCAATAAAATTATAACCAGAGTTGTGTTAAGGTGCACTAAGGTGCATAAAATTATAAACAAACAATACGAACTTTAATTAAAAAGACTATTTTAATTGTACGTAAGATTTACTAATTATCATATTAGACTGTATAACTTGTGGCCGTGCTAATTTTGAGGTTGAATTCTTTAAAACTGCTGTTTCGATTTATTTTAGTTCGAAGGAACAAATGGTTTAAGTAAAGAAAAATTTCTTTATAACTCACTTTAATGTCAGATACTTTCGTCATGTTTGCCCAGCCTGATTTCAACTCACTCTTTCTCTTTTATACTGCTGCCTTTCGGAACACAGCCAGCTTGGTGGTATTCCCCGGTAAGTGAAAGTCATTCCTATCCGCTTTGCTTTTGCTTTGAAAAAGGACCATGGAGCCGTTTTGCCATTTTTCTACACGAGATTTTGTCTTTTGCATTTGATTTCTTTCAAAAATTCGGGAATTATTTAGAAAATTAGATTTTTCGAATAACTCGAAAGCGCCTTTGAAATGGCAGGACTTCAAGTTAAGATCTAAGCTTATTATCATAAAATAAAACAATTGTCAATTTTACCATATTCAAAGTGACGCTATATTAAAAAATAAATTAAATACCGAAAAATTGAACACACCTGCATTTTGAAGACTGTACCACTGTGTGGAATACATCATAAAAAAGAATCATTTATTTATCTTATTTTTGTTTTTTGTTTTTGTAGACGACAAGCGTCAGCCCGGAGGACGAAGTGTTCTCCAACTGCCGTGAGTTGCTCGACGAGAGGATGCAAGTCGAATGGTCCATCGAAGGAGAATGGGTTCAGATCACACTTTCAGCCAAGATCAGGGAAGATCAGTACATGGCATTTGGCATTTCCGGCGAACAGGGGAGGTCTACCATGGTTGGAGGTGATGTAGTAGTTGCCTACTACAATAAGGAAAAGGATTCATTTCACGCTGTCGACTATTACATGTCAGCTACAGCTCAATGTGATGGTACGTCGTATTATTCCTCAAAACGTCCACCAAGTAAATTACATCGAAAATTTATACTTTCGAAAAGTGATTTGTCTTTATTTCATTATTATGGGCTAATATTTAACTTCAGTTACAGTTTTTGTTTGCTTTTACCCAAAATCGTTAGCTCCGTCTGTTTGTCAACATTAGTAGGTGTTTCCCCTGTAGCTTGTGGCATCGCGCTCTACTGCTCCTTTCTGGTGGATTAGTGTGCTAGTTAATCCTAACTAACTCACTCAGACTTTGTATTTTGGTCTTGGCCTTATTAAGAAGAGAAAACCACACCTTCTTGTCATCAATGGCAGGTGTAACCCAAGGCTAATTCCTTGGTCGTACATTGTTGCTAGTTAGTAACACGAAGAAAAAAGGATATGATTGGTTTTATGGTTTTGTTTTCTTTTTGCAATTTGATCTAGCATATAACATTTTGTTTTGGGGTTCATGGCATTAGTTGTTTAACCTCATTCTAGCCATTTGAGAACAGAAAGTCAGTATTTTTTGTAGCTGTTTAAAATCTAGTTTTTAATAGAAATGTTTTTTTTTTACTTTACGATCTTTTTTTTTTTTGAAATTCATAGCTATTTTCTCACTCTCCCCCCTCACCCTTCTCCGTGATCCCCTTCCCCGCTCTTTCACTCTCTCCCACTCTTCCTCACCTCTCCCTTCACTCTATCTCTATCTATCTATTTATCTCACTTTCACTACCTTCTCTATCTGTATGTTTTTTGTCGTTGAAACTATAATTAAAATAATGTTAACCTTTCAGGTCATAATGGTGTGTGCCCAGATTATAGAATAGGAGGCAGGGATGATGTGGAGTTGATCAAAGGAGAGCGAAGGCATGGCATCACAACTGTAATTTACAGAAGAGCACTACACACCAACGAACCGATAAATGATAGACCGATACCAAAAACTGGGGAAACTTCAGTCATAGCAGCTATCGGACCTCTTAATTCCAACCATGAAGCATACGCTCATGCAGTTAATGACAAGACTAATGGTAGGATATCATAATAACAAAAATTAGAAGTACATTCAAATTTATGATTAACTTATTTCTTTTAAAAATTAAAATGTAACTTACAAAAATAAATGTTTATATAATATTTTTAGATGATATCAGGATAGATTTTGGTTCAAAGCAAGATGGCCAGTGTACAAACTCTTTGTATCACCTGCCTGAAGATGAGGAAATTCAACCATGGCCTCCTGCTTCTATTAGAGATGAGACTGTATTCTCTGTGAGAATCGGCCCTACAGGAGGAAAAAGAGGATACACTCCAATCACAGGTGGATTTTAAAAATTGTAACTATCCTATAAAATTATAAACATTTTTATTTGCATGTAGGTCAACCTTCTTGGGGTATAGCTTGGTACATCAACGATCTTCTTATACCCGAAATTTATGTCGTCCGGGGTAAGACCTACACTTTTGTTGTTGAGGGTGGTAATGACCCAACACAGCCTGCGAGGTATCATCCATTTTATATCACCGACAGTCCAGAAGGAGGCTTCGGTCAAAAGTCAGATATTAAACAAAGACAGCAGAGGGTATTTGCAGGTGTTAGCTATGACTCTGAAGGCTTCCCCTATCCCACAGCTTGTGAGTAGAAAGACTTATTTATTCATTTTTGTTTTTATTTTCAATTTATAATTATATTCATTTTATAATAGCTGGGAGGTACTGTGAATGGCAGCATAAAACCGTGGATAAATCGGAAACAACAGAAACATTTAAAGAATACTTAGAAACGCTGAGGCTTGAATGTGTTCCGGGAGAGCCAGCCTACCTGAACTGGACAGTACCAATGGAAACGCCAGACATACTCTATTACCAGGTAATTAAATAATTAAATTTCATAATAAACATCTTGTTTTTTATAATGCCAGTTTTTCCTCAACTATTTTATATTATGAAACTGACAAAAAAAAAGTTGAAATGTTGCATTAATCGAGCGATTTTTTTCAGTGCTATACTCATAACAACTTAGGCTGGAAGATTCATGTGTCGAATCGCACTTCAGCATCTAAAGCCCCCAGCTTAGTCACTGACCTTTCAATTGCTATGTTTCTGTTAGTCATAAATTACATGATGACTAGGTGAACAAAACATTGAACTATTCTGATTTGTAAATGGTGGTGATGGGCAAATTTTTGTCATTGAGATTGTGAGTGCTTTTCATAAATACCTTTTTTCCTTCTCTTCTTCCTTATCTTTCTTGAAATAGAAGAAAATCTGAACTAAAAAGTGATGCTCAGCACTCATAACGCATGACGTTCGCCCAGGCCTCATTTACCGGTTTGTTCTCCCTGCAAAGCATGTCAGGTTTCTGTGTCTTCATAAGTAAACTGTAAAAAAAAAAATCAAAATTTATCTTTAAAATTGTTCTGTGATTTTGACAATACTCAATTAAAAACGATTGAAACTAAGACAATAATTTATAAGTGTAAATACTTTTAGGTGACATTTTGAAAATAAATGAAATATACATATAATAACATGTATGTTAACTTTTTAAAATAAGCACATCAATTTACTAAAGTTAGTAAAATTACAACTGCCTAGTATTAATACTTATGTTTAACATTTTTTATTTATATATATGAATATTTTCATTTAAGTTTGTAAAGTCATGGCTGTGTCAAAATTTTAGAAATCAAATCTAATTTGGAATTTTTATATAATTAAGATAAAAACAAGTTTAAATAAATAAAATTTTTCGATATTTAGGTTTAAGATTGTTCCATAAATAATTATTAAGTCCTGCCAAAAGAATAAAGAAATTTGTATTTTTCTTAAAAGCTGAATATATTTTAATAAAGAACAATAATTGGTTAATTTTGAAATGAATTTAAAGCGAATGGAATTAGACAGCAAGGCGAGAAAATGGCTGAGATTTTATAATCAATACATTGTCTTGATGTAAACAATATTTATACCTAGAAAATAATTGGAAGATTACACAAGCATACTTTGAAAAAATAAATAAACGGATTCTACATAAAAGTCACTTATATAAACTTGGATTGAAACTTTGACACAATGGACTTTTCAAAGAAATATAATGATCAATTATTACAGAAAATAACATATCCAACTATTTTCATTTTCTTGGTTTTGTTTTGTCTTTATTTTTATTATTTTGAAACTGTTTCACTGACAGAATGAATATCAAAGGTTGGTTGTCAGTTGACAATAAACGACTTTTAAACTTTTATGCCTGTTATCAATTAATAAATCAATTAGAAATCAAACAAACTTATAAATATCATTCCCTGTGCTTTTACTATAAAAAGCTTTTCCTACAAAAGTCTGTGTTGTACATAAATGACGTTATTCTACGAACGTTTTAGTGATGAAATGCTAGAGCATAAATCTGATTTTATAAGCTGATATTTTTCATTTTCCTGTATAGAAAACTGACAAATGCTTGGCAAGGGAACAATCTTTATTTGATACGAACCTCAAATATAAGAATATCAATGTAAAAACATATCAGTGACAAGGTGTGGTGGGTCTTTGTAATGTATAAAAAATAAAATGAAGTACTTAGTTTTTAAGGTTACTGTAGGGAATTCAATGAACATTCTTTGGCCACTTTTGGTGTGCATAAACTGATGGTCGACAATAAACTTCTTTAAAAGAAGTGTCATTAAATTAGGCTGTAAGGACAATGATAATAAACAATTTTTCTGTAAACATTGACAATAATAAAAATGCTCATGTTGCATTCACAAAATAAATTATATTGTATATAGTCTTACAGTAAATAAATGTAAGTTTCTTAAAATAATTTAAGTTTCATTTTAAAAATGTTTAAAGGTGTTATGTCAGCATTTTTAAATTTTAACATATGAAAATACTGTTGATTTTGAAATTTTGACAATAATTAGTACTTAGAGGATGTAATTTAAGGTGATTTTTTGAAGAAAAGAGCCAATAAGGATAATAATTATATTTTAAGATGAAAACTATCGTAGAACCCTGTCCTCCCAAATGTATTTTACTAAAAGGAGGTTTAAAATTTGCCAAGGTCTCAAAACTCTTTTTTTTTTGTCTCAACTCTTTTCAGTAAAGTCAATTTTAGAAACTATGAAATAAAGCATACACCAGCTAAGGTTTGTCCTTTGACATTGTTTTGTATAATTGTCACTTGTGTTATTTATTTTAGACCTTAGAGAATATGACAAAAATTATTCTTAATGTGAGGATTTTAACCTTCTCATGGGCACACCTTGAATTTCAGAACACTAGGCGCATGCATATCTCTGATGAAAAAATACTTTTATTTCAGCATCCTTGATAGACTCATTTTAAATGTTTAATGCCACATAGAATCATTCCTTCTCGCCAATCTAGCTTCTGTCTCTGTCATTCCGTGAACCAATGATTCAGAGTGTTGACACGATTTCCTCAGCTATAGAAAACAATGTATTGATCGGGGATGGCTATAACATTTGGTAGGGACTGACACCCAGGCATACTTTGTAAACTTAAACACTTCGTACATACTCCATATTACTTTTTCATTGAATCCTATTTCACTGACCACTGCTTTAGAGTGAGGTTCAGGTATTCTTGGATATCGGACCAGTACAGGCCACCCTTCAGCAAGGGAGCTATCATGGGCCCATCAGTATAACATTTACCTGCTGATGTTCCTATACGTCCAAACAAGTATTTATCAAACGTGGTTGACACCGCAATTCAGTTTCCTAACCTGAGTCTTATCTAACCATCCATCATCAAATAACAGCTTATCAAAGACTGGTGCAGAAATTACAGATCAAAGCTGAATAAGGGAAAATGTACACAGTGTATAATATTTACATTTTTTTAAATCCTCAAGCCAGACTTAAGAGACAATAACTGAACAGAAGATTTGCAAAATTACGAAGACTTTTTGGGGCAATTTTTGTTTTGACTCAATTAATTTTATACAAGACTTTGCAGTAACCACTCGAGAAATATGAGTCCAGTTTTTCTGTTAACGACTGATCAAATTCTGCTTGAAAGTTCCACCAAGCTTTCATGCCACACTAGTCCTACCGCCCAAGATTTGCCTCACTTTCCCACCACAAGAATGTCACATTCAATGATGATGATCTCAAGCCCCCCCCCCTTCATCTCAAACACAATAATCTGTATTGGCTAGCTGAACAATTCTCCAATATTCACACTTCATCTGTATCCTCATTATTCACAACGGCCTTCACATATCTACACACTAAAAATAAATTATTTATTTATAAAATACTTTCAATTTCAAATGTTAATTTTTTTCCTAAATCTTTGCTATATTTGTTTATTCAACTTTTATTTTCTTGTTTACTAAAATCCTTTCTCGTCACACTTTTTTCAACCAAATTTGTCTACTGTTTAGAAATAATGTCCAAAACCTGTATCTGTTTATTTTTCATTTCTTACCGTGGGTATAGAATATCCCTTGAGATTAAAAAAATAAATAATAATAAATTTGGAATTGTAGGATTGTCACAAGCAAAATTTAATTTATGAGCTTCACAAGGTACAAATATTGTTAAATTATTAATTTCCAAAATACATCCAATTATTCCATTATATTGGCATCCATATTAATACCTTTGTTAAATCCTTGTCCTCTGTAATCCTGAATAGATAAATTTGTATTTAAAATATAAATTTTGTGAAGAGCATGCACCTATTGCACCTGACCAGCTACCACTGCTTGCACCCATCGGAAGGTTAATCTACCCTAAATTTTCCCAGAAAGACAGAATATCTCATAAATTTGCATTATAACCAAATGAATAGTTCAAAACTGATTCATAGCATACTATGAATATGATTAATTATTTTTCTGAAAGAATTTATTTCTTACATCTTTATACTTAGTACTTAATCTTGATGAAAATAGTAGATCCTTCCACAAGTGGGAATAAAGGGACGAAACAAAACGCTAGTGATTATGCAGATATGCAAAAGGCATTTTGACTAAAAAAATGCTTGTATTTAAACAATGGGATGTTTAAATTAAGGCACATGTTTTGTGGTTAAGCTATTGATATAACTCAGGTGATGTGTAATTGTTGACAATAATAATAAATAAGTCTTATATAAAATGTGTAAATTTAAGTAAAATATACTTTAAAAGATTCTATAATGGTTGGATATTATTGGAGAATTCCGAGTGTATAGTTTAAATGTAAATACATCTTACATAAAGAAATTATCTGTATTTTGTTTTATTTCTAAGATCATCTTCAGAGTAGTATAAATGGATTAATGTAACCAAACCTTTAGAGTAGTAACTAGGATGTAAATTGTATTTTTAAAAAAATTATCCAACCACTATAAAACTGACTGATAAATGTTACTTTATGAAAAAAATTCATTTTAATTGTTAAAGCTAAAAATTAAATATTAATATGAAAATTGATAAATGTAATTTGCACTTTAAACTTTAATCAATCTCACAATCTTTTACCCAGCAAGTCCATTGTTTAGATGTTCGATAAGTGCCTTTTTTTTATTAAGATGATGGGTGGAGTATATGATGAAAAAATAATAATGTGAATAATTATAGAATCCGATATACTTTTTCATGACCTTCATCATAATCATAGGCCTGCAAATGCTTGTGAGTTAATTCAATGGTTTCTTTTTCATCTCGGCGGCCCTAAATAAAGTGTCATCTTACAAAACAGCATTTAAACATATGTTTTTTGGTAATGTAATGAACGTTAGAATAATGGCCTACTCAGTGTTTAGATGGACATGTAAACTAAGCATTAAATAATACCAGAATAATTTTAGAATCTTTTAATTGATTATATTAACTAATCTTGTTTTATTATATGTAAATATATTCAATTTATTTTGATTTTTGTATTGTTTTATTGTACATCAATATTTTTCATAGCATTGTTTATGTTTTAAAATGTTATGTAATATTAACTTTATGAAATTGTATAAAATTAAAACTGTTTTCTCTTTGACTGTTGGATCTAATTGATTGATAAACTACACAAAAAAAAATTTAACCCTTTTTGTATTAGCTTAATAAAATACAGTAAGAGCACCATTCATTTTCAGTCTTTCAGGCTAAACTTTACCACAGCTTCCAAATTTTTGTGTGGGTTTGATAAATATTTATGCAGCTTGATTGCACTATAGATTAGCTTCTGCCATGGTTAATATTTTGCAAAAGGAGAAAAAACAATATTAATAAAATACTTATAGAAATTTATATGTTTCAATTTTCGAACTAGCTTTTACATTTCTCATGACAAAAACATTTAAAAATTCCACTATGTAGCCATATTAGTTGTAATTGAAAATTATTTAATATCAATGTAAAATGATTATAACAATTAAATATAATGGATATTTTGATTTTGTATTGTTTATTTCTTATTTAAATACACTGCTCCACAATTTCCAGCATTGAAATTATTTAATGGGCCCTTCTGTCAGTAAGTGTAGACTAAATGCTAATGCAAGTGAGTGAGTGTGTGTATGCGTGTGTGCGCGCACACCAAGAAGTTAGGACTTCCAACTAATATTTCCCACACTAGTGATTCTGGGTTTGCATACCAACAAAGCTCATGGAATTTTAATCGGCAATAATATGTAAACGGTGTTGTAAAGTGGTATGACCCCCATAAATGCAATACCCACTGGAGACTATGATGTTAACTCCTCCTACCTCGGACCTATGGTCTCATGTGGAACCATTATGATGATCGTGATCATACCTTGTAATGGGTTTGTTCTTTTTACCACAAAGCTTAGCAACACTTTCCTCAGTGCCTCACATTCACTAAAGATATAAGAACTCATGCAAATGTCAACACTCAAATACATGACAGGCAGACTAAACCCAGTACCACTCACCAATGAAATTTGAAAAAATATGATCATGGAACTACAAACAATGACAGATTAAACAAAGCTTCACCACTGGCGCAATAGTCAACGTTGTTGTTTGCTTGTTATTAATGTGGGGACCACATTAGTGCCACGCTAGTGATTCTGTGTTCAAATTGCGGCACAAACTCTATCTTTATTATTTATCATCACATAAACTGGGCCATTCTGTAAGAACCAAAAGTCATCACAAGATCATCAGAATTTATAAAGAACAACTTGATGAATTGAGGGTGGAACACATCAAATTACCAGAATAAAGATATCTTCACACATATAGGCATTTAAAATTGACAGAGTACTGGAAAGTACTGTTCATTCCAGGGCACTGCAGTAGCTGAGCAATTAGAGTGACCAACTCATACTTGCTACACTATCAGTGCTGGGTTTAAATCCCAACATAGTTCTTGAAATTGTAGTTGATGTTAATTTGGAAAAAATTTGGTAACATGGCCTGTACTCTTGTTTGGACACCCAATGCAATATACACTAAATTTTTTAAAAAGTATTTTGGTTTCTCTCACTAACAGACACTTTTCTGTTGTAGTATACATCCACCTCCCCAAAAAGTTTCATTGCAATTTTAATGATAAAATTAATTTCTCTTCTACTTAACCAGTCTGTTTGTTGGTGTTTCTGGGTGGTAGGTCGATTGACCCCCCCCCCCCGCATATAAGTGCAACACATGCCCTTAGCTCTTTTGTTTTATTATTATTTGTTATTTTATTTGAAAGCCTTTAGCTTTGGTTGACACAAAATAGTCGATGTGATTGTGTATGTCATCAGTATGTAAAGAACTAGTGTCAAATTCATGTATCACACAAGATAACAATGTTTGTATAAAATTTATTCTTTTCTTCTGTGAAATTGTTCTGGTGACTTAACAACATTTACTTATGTTTGTTGTGTGTATATTTCTTTCAAAAATACACTGTGTTAATGAAATAAGAGTCAAATTTCTAAAAAAAATTATTAAGAATATTGAGTACTTATCTTTTAATAGCAACAATGTAACTTAATTCTTTTGTACAACTTTGACAAGCATAAATGTATAAAATTTAATATGTGAAACCATTGTGCTTACATCTAACATAAATCAAGTACTTTTAATTTTTTTTTTTTTTTTTTCAATAAAAGAACCTGTTTATGGTATTGCATTTATAGCTATTTCTGGAATTAGCTAATAAATAATATTCACTGTAAATAATAATGTTTGAGTATTTTGGTTAGACACAATCATACTAGCCTGGCTATTCTGTTTGGATGTAAACGTTGTCCAAACATGAAACCACCCAAACTCACCCAAAAATAGACAAACATAGCACACCAATTAGCCAATTAATCAACAAACCTAGTCCCGCATGCAAACTTGCAAACCATAGTGCAATCAAAACACAACTCAACTAAACCATAAAAACTACTAACAATGTACCTCATCATTAAAACTCTTAAATACCATGCCTGCGATAAAAATAAATAAAGGAAGTTATAGAGATGAATCAAAATAATCAACTACTTCAAAGACGACTACCAACATCTTTTACATAAAGCTAACATATTGGCATCATATCAAAATTTCTTTAAGCTGAGACAAATGTACATAACAAACAAAAACAGTCTAGGGATGATCATCTCTTTTTCAGCCATACTGAACAGGGATTCTTACAATACTACAGAAATAATGTTTGTTTTTAATAAATACGTTTTTTATCATTTAAAGATATATGCTTACACAAATCATAATTGTTTTCTGACACTTTGCTCTGTCACATTTGGATCACAAAAAATTTGTTTTGTGAACCTTTGAGTGATAAATAAATACACACTGATTGTACATTTCCATTGTTACCACCTAAGAACTTTTTAAGAATCTTCCAGCTCTTGATGATTTTGGATTTTAGCTAGTAGGTGATGAGTAAATGTGTTCAGCTGTCTGTGAGGCTGGAGATATTTCAAAAGCTGGTCTTTAGCTTGGTGATTTTAAGCCTGGTCGTACTGACACAATATCTCTTGTTTTAGTTCTGCTTTTAGAAGAAGCTGGTGATCCTGCTTACTTTGGAAGGGATTTCGTGGCCAAATAAGATCACGGACACGTATAACAACTTGATGATCAACAATTTCATTATTTGAAGCTGGCTCTCCATCATCCGCTTTATCTTCTGTAAGAGCCTTCATAGTTCCAAACTCCATCATCAGTTGCACAACCTTACTCCTCCCCATCGAAAAAATCGTCCTCTTACACTTCCAAAATAAATTATCTAATATCCTCATGCTCATTAAAAACATTTGGCGAGACATGTCAACAAGAAAAAATGAAAAAAACATTACCGACTGACCTCAGAAGAAACGGAAACCATGGAAAACGTTAGATATCGGTAGGCGGTGGTGTGTCCCCAATGTAAAAATATAGTTATCACGGGTTTTCAACTGAGAGTGAAAAGACTCATCGAGGGTAGAAGAATGATATCCGCGAAAAATGAAGGACTGATCAAATGAACATTGAACCTTCAGTTCGGGCTACTATACGACACTAGTACAACTAGGGTTAAGAAACCAAGAAACATGAGTTAGTTATACGACCTTCAAACACGCTACAATCGGCCAAATCGAAGAGGAAAAATTAAATAAACTTTTATGACAGTTTACTAGTTGACAAAATTCCATTTCAATTATGACGTGAAATTCAACCAAATTTTAATTCAGTTAATGTTGGTTCAAAAACCCAAATGTTAAATTAGGTTGGTGTACAGTGAGTAAAAAGCCTTTGGCCCATCAAACAGGACTATTGTCTTCTTATGTGACCCATTATCAAATTTCTGGCATTTTATAAAACTCCTTAGTTTTGATGCCCATTCATTGTCAACTAGTAATTAATTTTCATTTTCTAGCCTTATATACACAGGCTGTCTTTTGCCAATTCCAATATTTCCAAGTGCCTATTGAGTCAGTAATGTTTAGTTAAAAGACTTACTATAATCCTGAATTTTGCCCGGCTTTAGTACAACAAGCGTGCAGTACATTTAAGTTAGAAAAAAGTTATAACGAAATCCTGGGGTTTTGTTCCCACCAGGCATGAGTTTTTGATTAATCCATTCAGCAACTTAATGACCCCTTGACAAGAGCCATGCCCAGAGTATCACGGAAGAACTGTAGAACGCCATGAACCTTCTGGCCATCGAATCTATGCCGTGCTGTGCTCGGATATGAGAATCCGTGGCGAGTGTGAATGAGCCCATAATTATTTTAGAGAATCGTTTCGATGGTCGAGTAAGAAGTGAAGAGATTTAGCCAATTTGAGAGTAAGCTATTCAGAGAACCACGTTACTTGTAGCTTCTGTCGCTGGTTACTCGTGATTGGGAGAACTCATTGTCCAGTCTGATTTAAGGTTCTTTTTATTAAGTATAGCCGGTTCACAAATTGAGCCCTATTTAAATATGTTTGGAAGGCGGAAGCATTTCCGAAGTAGAGGTGACATTCCCTATGTTCCCTGGGTCCCTGGTGGAGAGTAAAACGGTTACGTGACAAGCCATGTAGAGCCGAGGGCATGTGTTGTCATGGTGTTGTTTAGAGCCGCGGACGCCTGTGGTGGACTCGGGCAGCTCGAAGTGTGACACAAATTGATTGACAATTGTGCCATGGAGTACGAGATGCTGAAAGGACACTGTGAGTTAGTGTCATGAGAAATCGTCGATGAGATTTGTTTTAACTTTAAGCTGGTCAAGCCCCACCTTATTTAGGCGCTGCATGCTCATTGAAATTTCAACGGAACTCGTCACAGTAGTGGTGAAAGCCTGTTGGGCGACTGGTGGAAACTGGTAATATTAGTGAGAAACAGGTCATCGTACACAGTTAGAAAGTGATAGGTATATGTTATCGTCATAAACAATGTGTAGTGTTTAGTGACCGTTAGCCAATGACTATTTTGGAGATCGTAGATGCGGTCTGGTGTGACGTAGTTTTAGAAAAACATTTTTATCGTGCACTCCCAACATGACACATCTACACAGAAAACAAACACTTTGTGCTCGAAAGATGATCTCAATAAAGATGGAAACGTTGGCACGATAAAGAACATGTTTTTTCTAAAAATACATCACACCAGACCGCATATCACGATCTCAAAATAGTCATAACCAATGTTTTACGTTCCTGCTATTTACGGACTATATCAAAAACACAGCAATTTTGATGTTTGATTAGAATAACACAGAAAACGTAACATATGTTTTAATGATAATTGTCATTCACATAACTTACATGTGCAAGCCGAGGGGGAGAAGAAAGGGGGAAAAATGGATTCAGATCACTTAATCAGGAAGACGGTCCCGAAAAGGAATCCTCTCCTCGAGCCGTTCCCGATCGCCTGCTTGCGGAATCGTATTTTGCCGGATGTACTGAACGAAGGGTATCTGGAAGATTTCGACGATGTGGCGACCCCAGCCGCGGTAATAAGCTCGGGGAAATGCCTATGCGACGAAGAGTTAAAAAGGTTTATGGAAGAAATGCGAGGAGAGAAGTACAGGACAGTCGACCTCATTGGAAACGAAGGGAAGCCGCATATTTTCCCCAAGAACACTTCGGTGATCTGGAAACCGCCCCCGCCGAGGAGACAACCCTTCCACAACTGGAACCCTTGTGTCTGTGCCACCGACCAGCCTTGGAAGTACGGGTTTGGCCGCTATTATTGCTATGTGCCATCATACCAACGCTGTTTATACAATGTTATATGCTAAATAAGCATAATCTCACAAACCACCTAGCTGTCTACAATACAACAAACTAATAGCTCAGCGTTGTTCATATCTTATATCTTGTATATACATTATGTTATATAATGTTACGCAAATTTATTTAAAACTAAAGCTCAGTGAAAAACATGGTACTAAATTGCTGATTTGTATTTTGCCCACCGTACAATCGGATGGCTATTCTTGGCCTTTTGAACCTTGCTGCTTCTTTTAATCTTAAAACAATGTTTGGCCGATATTTTTTTTTTTTTTGGACTTTCATTGACTAAGTATAATTGAGTAGTAAACGTACGTACAACCCACAAGCATTTTTCTGCATTAGGGTAAGTTTTTTTGGTTAAATATTTTGTTTAAAAGTTCGATGTTTTGGTCTATCTATAGAGCGCCGAGACTAGAGGGCAACCGCTGCTAGCCACGTCGGGTCTATGCAGTGTTGTCCGCAGCCTTGAAAGAGCATAAAGGATGTCGATAAGCCAGATGATTCGGATGGTTGAGAAAGCCAATATTAATAAGAAAGGTTCCTTTCACTGCACATTTGACAGCCGATTTGGCTTACAGCTGTCTAGCAGTCCAAGGCACTGAGCAGTCAACAACTTGTAAGGTACACAGGAAAGAGGTAAGAAGAGGTTGAAATACTAACTAGAGAGTTCTTTACAAACATCTGCAGAATCGGAACACGACTCTAAAATTGCAACCTACCATAAGTATGACTGTCATACTAAGGGCACTACTAGTGTTCACCAATATTTCATGCTTCCCACTTCCAATTAGACGGCAGTGCACATGCAGTGCCTTTCTATTTAGCAGTAACTCCATCCGGCCTAAGCCAGACTGGAACTGCACACAGACGGCTACGAGAATCCAACAGCTCTACAATAAACCGTCCTTTCTTAAGGCCATTAAACGATTAGTCACTAAAAATTTACAGGTATACAGTTCCAAACAGGCTTAGAGATTACTTTATAACTGTATCTTTAACGCTGCTTGGCTGTAAGATAAATGGAGTGTCTTAGCATCCTTCATTCTCTTTTTGAAGATTTCATTTGCACAAAGTTCAATTGTAAGAATTTCTGCTTGGAAAATAATTGGTGTCTGTTCTATGGCCATAGAAGTTTACACTTTTGGCCCTTTAGTGTCTATTGGAGAAACTTCTGCTATCCATACCTGACTCATTTACAAAAGTGGTGACCTCCCGATGTGATTTTAACGGGAACACAGTGGTAAAAATTAGCCACTCTCGTATTCCATCGGCCTTCTACTTTGATCGTCTTCACCACTGGAGAGAGCTTTGTTCTATTTAAGCAGGGGCTCAACGGGTTAACCAGCTCAAAACAGATCTCGTTTTACTTCTCTGAAATGTACGTATCACTCACTCGACAGCCGACTTTGCTCACAGCTCCCGAGACACTACAGTCTGTACTCGACATCAACGCAGCCACGCGAATTTCAACGCGCTCAACAGCTTCACCATTATGACTCGATCACTATATTCTTAATAAGGAATCACGCTGTTCTAAAAAACATGAACCCTACAGACGGCTGAGCGATAGTACTTTACGATGACCATACCTGACCCAAATGACTGGTTGATGCTCGTACCACGAGACGACCATCGTTCAAACTTTACGTCTTTGTCAGAATGTCGAATTTTAAGTACACGGTTTAAGTATATTGTTCATTTACTTAGACTCTAATTTCTAGATTCGGAATGTACTGTTAGAGCATTGGCAGATGTGGAGATATATAAATATTTGTTATTGCAGAAAATAATAGACATTATCCAATAATAGCCATAGAATAGTGAAGAATTCTTATTATTGAAAATTCATGGAGTATCAGAGGTTCGTTATTTATCTACAATTCTGCAGAATCAATGCCCGAGTGAGTTGAGTTTTAGAGGTGGCCTTGTTGTTTTATGAGATAATCCTACTCTCTCTCTCTCTCTCTCTCTCTCTCTCTCTCTCTCTCTCTCTCTCGGCGATCCGATGAAAAGAGGGAGAATGAGGGATGTTCTGGAGCGGCGGTAGTGAGGGACTGTCTGCCCCTAGTCTACCGTGGAACTCTAAACAGTGAACGACTTTTTTAAAATCGACTTCTCCTGATTAGAGGTTTTTTTTTAAATAAAGGGCCGTGCAAAGAAAGTAAGACCGTGGCAAATGAAGTAGAATAAAAAGAGAAATTATTTTAATAGCATGTGTAATTACAATTTTTTATAGTCTTTTAAACTGTTACAAAAATAACTCAATTATCAAATAAAAATTATGAAATAACGATGAGCTCCTAGTTTTCAACGATCTAAAATATAACACACGATTTCCTGCGTTGTCAATAATTAATAAATTATTTACCCTCTTAATTTAGAAATTAATAAAGCCGGTTTTCTCAACCAAGAAGTAAAGCAATAAAAGAAACGCACTGCACCACTTGGGTTGATTACCATCGTTTTAAGTCAACAAGGATTCGGGGCAAGTAATAAAAATACTGTAAAGTGTATATGTATTTATGTCTGATTTTGGACTTTGTACATTATAACGTACGATATCCATACTAAGGCTTGCTGCGAAATTTAATTCTGACGTAGTGACGGATCGACGTAGAAAATAAGATTCAAAAAATTAACAAAAAAACCAATTTGATATTCTTTAAACATCAGAATACAAATGTAAAGAATAAATATATTTTCTCAAATTTTAATTATTTATATATTTGTTATTTTTGGAAAATATCAAAAATGGTGATAACTTTCAAACGATTCCATCGATCTACAGGAAGTCTTACACTGGACATTCATCCGGAAGGGTTTCACTCCCCGATGTGCTGACCCTAGGGTCGATACATCAGGGAGTTCACCAATCCTCTTATGTGCCCGAGTCATTAGTATCCTGAAGCCAGATGTCCATGGTCGCTTCCCAGCCAATGGGGTTAGGCTCCATCTGGGGCAGTCGGCAGCTAGGTCATTTCAGCCTTTAGCGCATGCAAACTATAATCTAGCCTAATATTAATTTAACTCCATAAGCAGTCGCATAAATAAATGCATTGCTATTACTCTGATTAGTCAGTGGAGTACGATAATCCTCCGTCGACCTACTCACGGCATTAATGCCCAGTTTTTTAATGCATACTCAGCACACAGAATCAGAAGAATCCATGAAGGAGGGTCGGGTTTCAGCAACCTTTCTAATTATCATTAGCAGTAACGCCTGCGTACACCCATAATTAATTTGAGATATCACTTTTATATAACCTGGGAAGACTGTATTTGCCCCATCTTATAGAATCTACAGTTATCTTGGCTGCTGAAATGGTAAAAATGGTACAAAAATGTCTATTCCACTGATAAAAAAAATATGACAATAAGTTTGTGCTCTATGGAGATTATTGGTTAAGGGTAGTCAACAATTAAAATTCAAAAACAAAATATATCCTGTGTTTCTCTTAAGTGTGACAAAAAGGGCGTGATTATGCTAACCATACGTTTACGTAAATACTTAAAAATTGAATGGCGTCTCAAATAAAATCAAGATTGATGAAAAATGTTTACTATTTTTATTTCATTTTTTGTTATTTACGTACGAGGTGGCTTCATTGCATTTCGTCAGTCCGATCATCTGCGCGCCCCCAGTTAACACAAGTTGTAGTAATAGTTGTAGGTATTGGCTGCGGGGTACCAGTTGTAAAACTTTCTCATCCTATAGTTGAACGGGTCCTCGCACGGGTAGAAGCAAGATAGGTTGGGCTGCGGTTTGTACGACCCTGGAATCTTGGGACGCCAGCCTGAGCTACTCATCTTGGCTATTTTTTGTCCGACTCCGAGCGGTCAACCAATCCTCGCACTTATTTAACTTGAATCAATCAATAATTTCAACAAATCAGGTGATGACTTTCTTTCAATTAAATAATCACACCTGGTCCCAGACAAAGACAATTTCAAAGTGCTAAGCTGCAATTTTGATCAAATAAAACGAACGAAGGCACATTTTCTACTACATTTTGTTCACAGTCTTTATTAAAAACAAGCTTACATTTAAAAACAAATGTGCGGTAATGAAACCGCAACCATTACTAACCAACTTTTAAACATGTTGCAGTTTTTACACTTTATCTACTGTCTTATACAAATTTTCTATTACTTCCACATTCCACTGAAAAATTCATTTGGAAGTACGTTGGGACTTAAAATTTATGGATTTAAACCAAATCATAAACTACATCAACTAATAAAAACCAATTTATTTTACAGTAGTTATCGTAAATTGGCTCAAATCCAAATTTAGAGCGGTGAATTAAATTGACCAAGCTATTCTCTTCGGTACTCTGTGAGATTTAAAGACACGGGCCTTCTCCGATAATTAGGAGGATTAATTAAAACGCTTGGGAATACTGGGTTCATTTCATTACATTTTTAAAAGACTTATTGTGAGTCTGAGAAGACATAAATTAATGACAAGGCTTTAATTTCATCTAAGGACTTAACAAAATTTTGAACGCTTTTCATCCACTAAAGTGTGATAATTGGTATTTAAATAAATAAATTATGGTTAGGATGGCGGACTCGTATTTGCCACGCTAGTGGTTCTCGGTTCGAATCCCGGCATTTTCGACGGAATTTTATTGGGGAAAGCACAATTTTCCAGAAACATATTTCACTACCCTCACCGGTTAGTCAATATTAACTATTATAAACGTTTGAAAGACATTCATACCATCGCAATCCAGTGTATATAGCGAAACTATCGCTCTATTAAAACATAGCAAGCCCATTAGAATTCTTGAGACAGAAACCCTAGTCTCAGTAAATGTGAAGTGCGAGGGCAATAATAAAATATTGATTGACATCGATGCTTCCAAAATTGGAGAATATTCTGATTTTGGCATCTACTACGATCCACGAAAGCATCATACGATCTCAGAATAGCCATTATGTTTGTTAGTGGGGAATAGGCAAATTTTACAAACTCTAGGGCTAGAAGATTTGCTAAAAAATGATTTTTGGGATGGGATTCAAAAAATTGCATAGTTTATGAGATTTTAAAAGCTAGGATCAATTATCAATCACTGTTCAGTGGGGAATTAGTGGACGATGAATTGCTTAAGATAGCCAGTTGAAAACTCCCTTAATTAGATATGGTAGGACATACCTCACTGCTCACTAAAATAAAAATCATATTATTTGGGTACTCTTTAGAATTATACCAACAGTCAATTATATTATAGAATTATATCAACAGTAAATAAGCCAAAGTAAAAACGTAAAAGTAAAAAAAAAGAACGTAAACGCAAGTTAAACAAAATTAAAAGAAATGTTGAGGATTACGGTAGTAAATTGTTTAGCGTAAGACTCGGTAGTAGATCGTCGTTGGTTCATTCAATGGAATGACCGGCAGGATGGGGTCTTAGGGTGGTCAAAATGGAAACACAGCACAATAAACTACTGTAAAGCTGCAGTGCCCAGTGCCTCTAATTCCAAGCATATATATATATATATATATATATATATATATATATATATATTGTAAAGTGTGTCTTTTAGGTGAATGCCAAAGAAAAGTTTCACAAGTTGACCAGAGTGGGATCAGTTCTCCTTTTGGTCAACAATGGACCTTAAAATAATCATTTAGTACTAATCATGTAACTGTGCATATTGTACCTTCGTCGAAGAGAATAGTGAATTGTAAAAAGTACAGATCTACTACAAAAAGCAAATTTCTTTAGAGGTTTTCACGGTCAACATGACCTGATAGGGTTCATAGATTTAAAATCAAACGGAATCAATTACACTTGGGTTATTTATGGATTACTACCGTCAGATTATATGTTACGAAGTTACAAGAACTTTAATACTTACAGCTAACAAATATACTCACAAAGAAAGGGTGATTTTAATTAAACATTGTTATAATTTTCTAATATAGGTTTATCTCTGAATTGTGCGTGTATTTTGAGGTTAACGTACGGTTTTTGTCCAAAGGTTAAGTCGTTTCACCATTCAAAGGAAAGGTATACCATTGAAAAGCTTTTCGAAGAGGTTGTTATGAAAGTTGCTCTACCTTAAATTTTTTCTATATGGTTGCAAACTTTTTTCAAATTTTAACTTATGAGTTTTGGAATGATTTACTGTTAGTTTTTTTAATGAAAAATTAAATTGAACGTTCTGGTAGGGTGCCTTATTATAGAAATTTTTATTTCAATGCAGTTTTTGGATGTATCCAAAACGTTCAAGAGCTACGAGTAGATTTATCACCGTAGATAATTGAAGGAAAAAAATATATTATATCTGTGAAAAAGTTGAGAACAGACCACGGCTTATACGAATTTTTGTTGCATTTGAAGTTTGAAGAAGTTTATTGATGCATTATTCTTGTACTGTGCGGCAAAAAACGTTCCCTTTTAAATCCACGCCTGTATTGTATATAAAAATAATGACACTAACCCCCTAACCATTCTTTTATTGATTCCTTTTTGTACCATTCTAAATGGCAACCATCTTTGTATTCACTTTCAATTCTTTTTCTCCAACGAAAAATAATTATATTAAACATGAACACTTCAGGAATAAAATTTTTGTTAAACTACACAATTGTAATGCATATTAATAATAATTTAAATTTTCCACCAATTTGTAGTCCAATTGAAATTGTCTTTTAATATTGTGTATAACAGAAAGGGATTTCAAGTATAATTTGTTCTGAAAAGACAATTAATATGAACAATCGAAGGGTATAGTTGAATAATCAGCCGCCAGAATTGATTAAACTGAGGGTAAAATGTAGATGTTAAGGGTGGGGCGTTGTTACCCCTTTATCCAGGGGTCTCCTATTGATGTCACCAGCAGGATCGGAGTTTGCACAACGGTCTCTTCATGTATTATTCATGGAAAAATCACGTGGCGATACTTACGACCGGAGACCATAAGTCTGTGTCTAATTCTATTCCCTTAGTTCACCGTTCACCTCTGCTTGGTCTGCTAGCTTATTATATATATATATATATATATATATATATATATATATATATATGTTTAATTAAAAACGATCCACAATACCAAAGGAGAGGTAATAAAACGTTATCCACGAAAGACAACCCCCCCCCCACGACCGCATTAAAAGAGACGTGACTTCACAGAAAGCAGAAACTTCAGTAGACACACTGAAGATGGCGAAATGCCAGAACGCTCCTGAAAGAACAATCGAGCGAGGGTAGATAGCCCAAAATCAAATGACAAGCCTATTAACTTTATTGGGAAATCGTTAAATGAGGTCTGGGGTGAGGTAGGCTATAGAAAAAAAAAATTCTCATCCAACGTTTAGATCTTTAGTTAGATAATCTTCAGAGCTCAAAGTGTTTGTTTTCCATGTAGATATGCCATTCTTGTGGGTCGTGCTATTAACCTTTCTCACTATGGAAGAAATCGTTAGTTCATTAGCCTTAGAGAATTGTCGGAAAGGGTTATGGCTGAAAAGTGTCGGGCTAGAGGAATCAGTTTTATACGTATCTGTATCCACGTGTTTCAGTCTCGAGAACAAATGGGATTTGAATTTCTTTGTGGATACACAGTAGAAGGTTGGACAATTGTGTAAGGATTTTGGATTGAAGTGACTGGATTCTTCCAAATTGACTGTAGTTTTATTGTATCGATAGGACGTTTATTTATAGAAATGCTAAATTTTCCATTTTTGTTTGTAATGATGAGCTCCCCAATCCATTGCACACTTTTATTATACCTCCAAATATGAACATCGACAATTTCGTGTAATATTCCTTTACGATTTTAAACTCGGTCATTTGGCAGCTGATGGTCCAAGAAACATCTGTTAAGCGGGGAACACACTTATCCGACGCTGTCTCGTTTCGGTAGAGCACATGTTGGATGTCAAGCGTACACCACCACGTACTGTTACACAGTTCAGTCCTTAACTCACTATTTGGACCAAAACCATGTAATAAAGTTTTAGTTAAATTTTTTGAGCACAACCATATAATACATTGTTAGTTAAATCGCAGGAGCAAAATCGTGTAATAAAGTTTAGTTAAACTTTTGAGAACATGCATGATGAACATGCAGAATCTGTTCTCGATTCAACAAGAAGGGTTCAACTCTGAATCCGAAGTCAATCTAAAAACAGAGCCGCAGAGGTCTGATCAAACCTGAATACAGCCCATCAGGTGCATTTTTATAATAAAAAATAATTAAAGTTTGAAAACAATTTATTAAACCCACAAGAAAATAATAATTGAATTCCATTAACTTCCTTTTTAAATATTAAACAAACAATTAAAACTTTTTTAATTTAAATAAACAGTACTTTCGTACAAAGCGTGTGCCATTTGACATTTTAGACATTTTACAGACCGAAGCACTCTATTTTACGGAATACAACACTTTTGAGGATCGCACACTTCTCTTGTCTACCCGGAATAGGCTTGTTCACCTCTGCTCAACTGCCTCTTCTCTATTCTCTTTTATTTTTTACTCTAGACCTAATCACGCAACTAAATCATAAAATTGTCATTTTGAAATAAATGCAAATGGATGTACATGTAATAAATTGTTAGTTAAATTCATTCTATCAAAATATTTATTCCGGTGTATTGATCAATTTTATAGGAGTTTTCAGCATTCACCTCATTACCCAGGCTTGTTTCCAACCTGTGTAGACATTTAGACAACTTCGTGAAAGGAAATGTTTTGGAAAATGGTGTTCACATCCAAAATGCATTTTCAGATTTTGTTTCATTTACAAGGTCAGAATTCTTTAGTTTCGCATAAAAAAGTTAATCAAGCGTTGGAAAAAATATGTAGAAGTTGAAGGTAAATAATTCGAATAAAATGATTTTGTTTTTAAATAGTAACTTTAAAAAAAACCTTTACCTTGGAAACGGACAACCAAATAGACCAAATTGGAGATAGGTATTTTCACTATAATTATAATTATAGTATTATAATGCAGCTGATGTAAACTAATTTGTTGCATAGGATTACATAAAAAGGATTTACTATACTATATAATTTATTACTATACTATTTAATGTACATAAAATTTTGTCTGTAAAGGCCAGACAAAAAATACAATAAAGTTTTTTAAAATACAATAGCGACATTTTTCGAAACTTAACCATGAATACCAACGAAAGCAAGCGATAATCCGCTAAGACTGATGAGTGAGGGAATGTCAAATCTTTTCTAAAGCAAGCACAACAAATAGACAATATACGTCTATAAATTTTATTGTAATTGACCCACGTGTCAGCCGGCGTGAGCCTTTGAACAGAAAATATCTCCGTGGATCTCGCTCCAATGGATTAACGCTCGTTTACTGGTAAACTCGTATCTCGAAAACTCAAAATATCGTATCATTTTCAACCAGTTATTTCCTTTTATTTCACGTTATACAAAGTACTACAATTTATTTGTTTTATACTCTCTTTTACTGATTGACACACTGATGAACGCCGCAGAACAGGTAGGCATTCATAAAAATGGAGCATTAATTAGGAAACCAGATCAGAGGCCGTCATCACCAGATATTACCTTGTTCTCTGGATCTATCACGTTATATTAATCACATAATCGGAAAATCCGAGAAAGCGCTCAAGTTTTAAGATGGCCAAAATTAAGTATGGGGCACATGTTTAACAGTATACAAGGCACTAGTCCTATCCAAACGACAGTATATTTGTCTCTAATACCGCCAAAAAAATATAAAAAACTAGGTAGAGTAATACAGAGCGATCCGTATCACATCGGGCGCAAAGAACTCAACACCTACATCTGCCGGTACTCCTGTGGAAGCCGGTACACCTCCCCTCGATATCCTAAGACACTACCTTACCTGCAAGTACATGCTAACACGAATGTCTAGCTCGAGTGATATGATAAGCCAGTCATTGGAACCTGCCCTAGAGCATGACTCATCGAACAAGGATTCTAAAATATATAGAGTGGTTCATTAAAGTAAAACAATTGACCTTGGGCCGAGGCTTTCGGACGTCAAGGAAAAGAGGTAATTTTAAGAATGAAACAAAAGTCCTAAATGTTAGCATATTTACGGATGACTCTTTGATACCCCGAAAGTATAAAACATATTATAGAGGGCTATCTTAACTCCAGGTCACAGGGATTTGTACAGACGGCTCAAAAACCAATGATAGTGTGGGAGCAGCATTTCCGGATGTTGGAAATAACACCTCTAAACTTCTGAATCTCCCTAGGTTATGCTCAATATTGACTGCTAAAAGTATAGCAATCCGTGAATCTTCCCTGTACGCTGATTCCACTGAGGGCAAAATCATTGTAATCTCTGATAGTCAAAGTGTACTCAGCTCCCTAAAATCCAATAAGCACCCTCCAAACCCTTTAATACAAGATATCCGCTAAGGCGCCTTATTGGCTGAGGAAAGAGGTAAAGAGGTTATTTTTACATGGGTGGCTGGACATACAGACAACCGGTTTAAATTAAAGTAGATGAGTTGGCAGATACGACAAGAAGTAATGAGGAATTATTAAGTACCACGACAAACGTATCATTGCCCATGTTAACATGTTAAAATACCGCTGGCAACGGCAATACGACACGGTAAAAATCGCTAAGGAACTACGCAAGGATCCAACCTAAAATACCTTCCAAACCGCGGTTCGCCGGTTTAACAGTCCCGGGGTCATCTTTACCGCCATCTCCATACTACGCTTTAGTCATAAAAGGGTCCTATACGACATATAAAAAATTGGGTGGATAGACCGAGATACATGTCCAAGGGACAACAGGTCCTATAGTCACATCTTCATCTTCTTATCGTGTCCTTAACCTCACGAGGAAGAGACGACATACAAACTAGTGACCATACAAAGGGAGCCATTACCTACAAAAATGTCCCTTATACTGACCAAAACGACTAACCTACATCTCGTGGATGGGATCGTGTAGATGGCTTATCTAAATGACATTCTGATATTATATAAATAATCAATGCTCAAACAAACTTAAGCATGAATTAATAAAAAATAACTATTAAAAAAGTAAATAAATAATCATGAATAAATGTAAGAAATACAACCCAACTCGAATGGCGGATGCCTTTTCGGCAATAAAAAAAAAAAAAAAAAAAGTCAGGTCCGCTTCGGTTTTATATGGGTTTAACAACCTTGTTTATCTTTTTTAAATTGGGAATATAAGTCAAAATAAGTTATTTGCTTTTTATAACAAGCCTTTTTATAAAAACTACTCGGTTTACTCGAAAGAAGTAATTTTAAAGGTAGTTAATTTTTAATACATTCTATTGTCATGTATTTGTCACTATTCAAACGGAAAAAGGTACAAACGAATTCTCTGCTTCTAATAGGGATTTTTGAAGGTGGAGGAATGTACCAATTCCAGGTTTGTTCCTTGCCGATGGCCTAAGTCTAAATTGAGGTTGAGGATTTTCCGGCCAATTAAACCTTCCCCTGCCATAGTGAAAAGTCGACCCGGACAGGAGGGACTTTTCTACCCAAAGGACCGCAAACGTGCAACCCAACCTCGAGCAAGGGAAAGTCTTTTGTGAGGATTTGTCAAATTGATAAATTACAATGGCAATATTTCAAGGTGGAATTAACATAGTTGCGAACTGTTTCCCTTTTCATAAAAACGTAGTCAAAGAGGCTTTTATAAACGCTAATAATAAATAAGTTCCTTAAAATCCTGCACTGCGAATAATTGAAACAATTTTTTAAATTATTTCATGGCAGTAGCTGAAAAATTTGAGCACATAAACCAAAGATTTGTAGCTTGTTTTAACGAATTTATGTATAAGAGATTTTTATACGTAAGGTACATTGTTAACTAATCCTTAAAGAAAAAAAAAGAATACACAAAGTTTAACAGAAAGTTTACGTTTTACACTTTTTGTAAATGATTCTGTAAATAGACCTATTCACACGAATGTTGATTACTATCCGAATTTTAAGCATTATCAAGTTACAAATACCCTTCTCGTCATGAATTTAAGAGGCTTACTTAGGTGATGATGAGCGTTTAAAGTTTTTAAGTGAATAGAACATTATTTACAAAAATAATCTACACACTCATCCTAAGTAGCTAATGCAGGAGAACGATATATGTATGTATTTTTTTGTTATTATTGGAAATTTACATCCGTAGAATTAACTATAACCATTTCACGGAATGACTATGGTTAAATAATTGACCTGTATAGCCTTGAGCAGAAAATTCACTCACTAATATATATAATTAAATACACGCAATACAATATTTATATTGCAATGTTTTGAGAATATAAAAATCATCTAAGCACTATTATTGTTCTAAATGATTATTGTTTTATTATTAGAGAAATTATCGCCCGTATCTGTTTTGTTAATAAGAGATTTAATTTTATAAAAAAATGTTTGAAAATCGTACCACCTTATTAATTTATCCTGAACCTTTGAATGCGAATTCCGATGGCACTTTTTCCCACCGTATTTATTAAGAAGAGCGTTATTTTCAAAAATTATCAATTCCTAGCTCTAATAGTCGCGTTTTTGACTAGATTCAATCAGCAGCCTTTTCGGCCTTTTTTTTGTTTTTTTAATTAAAAGACCCATTCATTTACAGCAGTCGCTTTTGGATCTTATCGAGCGGGTTTCGAGGTGGGTCAAGCGAAACTGGACCCTGTCCAGGATTTTCTTCCCTCGCCGGTTCCGCATATTTCAGTCAACTTTTCATTAAGTTTCTTTGAGCACGGGAATAAATCCAACGCAAAAGTATCCAATGATAATATTTAAACAATCACTTTTTATATTATGATTTTTGTAACTCTGTAACTTTTTCAAATGACTCTTTTTTTGAAATTTATCAGTAATAATATTTTGATTTAAGTTTTTAAACTTAATGTTTGCTAATATAAAGTATCTCTATTAGGAAATTTGAAAATAAAAATATGGTAATGAATTTTGTTTGGTTTTTTGTAATTCTTGTCAAAACCATTTGATTTCATGGCTTCACTTCATCGTCAACTATTCTTTTTTATATTTATTGTTTGTAAAACAATGATATTTGTGATTGTTAGGGTTATAAGCAAGGTGAAGCAATTGCAATCTTCAAGCTCATTTAATACATTATTATTCATCGGATATCTTGAACACATGATTGTTTCCCTCGGCAAAAATGTCAACTTAATTTTGTGATTAGATTTAAGTTTGTTTTGTGAACCACGGTAGTCGAGTGGTTAGATTATCCCACAAGTATTTTCTACTAGCGGTTCTAGTTTTGATTCCTCGTCGAAGCCCAATGATTTTTTATTGCAGATAATGCGTAAAGCGGTTCTACTCCCCTTTCCCGGAATTCCCAATGGGTAATTGACGTTAAGGGGACCACGATAGCAGTGTTATAAGGTATCAGAATTTTGGTTAGTAGATCTAGCGGTGTAGGTTCAATTCCCACCATCGCTCTATTTTCTAACGCATAATTGGAAGGATAGCGAGAATGAAAGTTGATACTAAAAGCATCAGTGAAATGTCTACTACAACCTGCAATACATCCTAACAAATAGTAGATCGCAAATAAGAACCCTTGGCAAATATTGTAGACTAAAACCTAAAATGGCGTATTTGTAATGTACTGTAGTAATAAGAACTAAATTATCCTATGGCTCACTAAATGTGGTGAATGGGACATTCTAAAATGTATCAACAGACTACATAAGAGAAAAAGCAATCAGGAGGATATCAGATACGATGGCATGGTATACATATGGCTTCAAAACAAATGAAGGAACCAAATCATACATCTTTAGGACAAGCCTAAAATCGAGCATTCGAGCTCATTAGAAGAGCGCTTGAGCAAACTTTAAAAAAGGTTACACTACCAAAAATCTTCGTAAAATCAGATAGCTGAACGGCTATTAAAGCAGTTTCATGTAAAAGTGTCAATAAAAGGTCATGTATAAATACTCCATAAATTCAAATACTCCATTACTTGGGCAAACGCACTTCCTGATGATATCTTTAGTACCAACACATGAAGGAATAATATATATATATATATATATATATATATATATATATATATATATATACTTACCTTTCCCGCCTCTTTAATCACACTCTCATTCTGGCTTAAATGTTTCTCTATTTTTCTT
>CM077106.1:32378534-32421451 GCA_039619505.1 Cimex hemipterus | reverse complement strand
CGACTCAGCAGATATATATATATATATAAACATATTGCAACCTGTCTCGTTTTTTATTTGTGCTAGAAGTGCGAAAGACAAAAAAAATATTTGGCAGAGTCGTTGGATTAACTACTTCATAAATCTTTAATTCATTCATTAGGTGAAATCTCCCTGCCTGCTGATGATATGCAGGCAAATTCTGATTATCTTGGTGCCAATCTCCACTGTTTTTGCCTCTCAATTGACTATCGACATGTCATTTAATAACAGGATGACCAAATTCTAAGCCGCCAAAGACTCTCAATTCATAGTGAAAACTGCAAAAAAAAAGACAAAATATGCAGACGAGCATCGCCAATATCGGGCCAAATGGAGATGTTTCGCTTATGAAAACAGCAAGGTCAAGCAAACAAGAATGAAGGGAGATGACGTTCTATCTTTTTCAGACTATTTGTGTTAATTCTATATTATCATTTTCTCTTTCAAGGTACTGCTTTGTTTATATCTATCATAATTCGCTGTGGAACCAACCTACTAATTTTGATGGATTGTGACAGTTGTGAAAAGGATATTACGTGTTAAGAGCCATAATGCTTGGGGGGAAAGGACTCAGTTTGAACTCACGAATCACAGTTTACGTCAAGACCAGAGCCATAAAGGTGGAAAGACCTCCTAATCCCAAGGAAAGTGCCAGCAGTAGTGAAGTTATTTGCCGAGATAACTGCAAATTCTGTAAACCTAAACCCTTAGACAAAAGGCACAATCAACAATTTGTTATGTCCATTCTGTCCTGCAGAATATTAGAAGCATAAATAATATTAAGGCGCTTCGTCGCTACCCGTCAATGTTTATTTTCGTCTGTGTGGGTTTTGGATAGGAAGTGGTTAAAAAAATCCAATCTGTGGCTTTGAATGTTAAAAACTAAAAATGCATTAAACAAATAAAAAGAAAAGTCTAGCAAAAAACTTCACCATTTTCATGAAATGATGAAAAATTCATTTTCCTCCTCTATAGTTAACTTAGGGATAATATCCCGATAATAATAAAGTAACCGGCCAATTACTTACTAAATGAAGAAAAGGAAGTAACTAACGAGCAAATTAATTTACCAGCTGTTTCCAAGCGAACGAATCCGTTGTCCATTTTACCCCTCTCTCGATCAAAGGGTAACTGTTAATATCTTCAAGCCCTTTTAGAAAAAGTTGTGCTTTCTTCCACAGAACCGATAGCTTGCTTTTTCTGCTCTATCCGTCGTTAGATCATGAGGTTAATGGCTAATAATGCTTACGATCAGTTTTTAGTAAGTAATTGCTAAGTGACACATCGATTTACGTTTTTTGAATTAGCATTCTGCTAGACTGGGACTGAAATTTTGATTACCTGACACAACTGAATTTATTAATCTATTTAGTTGCTTACTCCCCGGATAGTTCACCATATACAACCCAGCTGTAGTCGAAGAGAAAGGTGAGGTCGGAGTCAAGGAGTTTATGATGGAAAACTGGGGGGGGGGGATTCTTCACTAGGTTTGTTAGTATAGATTGGTGGTAAGGATTAGTTCTCTTATTTTTTATTGCACTGATAAGACATCGGCCAGTGCTCCGTGCTCCTGGGACAAGTGATATTAACAACCTCGATGAAAACTAACTGAAAACTCAATAAGAAAAGTTCTTATTTTGTATCATAACATAGCTTTAAAGCAATTTAGTATTCTTTGTTTTAATGAAATCATTAAACTCAAAATGAATCTTTTTTTCTCTCGTAAAATTTGTTACTTTGTTTGTGTTGTGTTATTGTGTAAGATAAATAACGTTATAACTTAAGGAAAAGTTTTCGGCGATTTAAAGTTCGGACATAAGAGGCTCACTATATGCCGTAATGGCAATATTAAGGTCTTAGAAATTAAGAAAATTAACACGCTATATCTCTTGGAATTAGTATTTCCAGAGATAACCCTACCGTACGGGGTAATCTATAGTCAAAATAAATAATCGGTTATCGTAAACTTTGCAGAATCGTAACTTCAGCGACCAGATATTTATCTTATGGATTTAATGTTTTAGTTATAGGATAATTCTTATAGAGAAGGGAGGAAGTAAGGAATGAATAAAAAAATCACAAATATATAAGCCTATTATCAATTATTTCAATCTCTTAAAAGTTACGGGCGTGAGACTACGGATTTTAATTAATCATATGACATAAACTAACTAATTCCGTGGTCCGCTTGATCAATTAATACATTTCAATTAATTATGGTTTTCAGTTAAGATAAAAAAGTCAATGGCATCAGCGGGATTCGCACCCACGATCTTCGGGAAGATACGCCGTTGCTCTACCACTTGAGCTATCGTGACCTCGAGCCACTCGGACATCAACTTCCTATCTCAACCCCATCTTTTGTATTTTCCCTCCTTTTGGCCATTTGTCAAATGTCGTGTAATCGGTTTGGATTCTCGGCGACAAATGAAATGGGCACGGATTCCGCTTGACCAAAAGGAAAAAAAATACTGACGGGCCCAAAATTTCACCCACTTGTAACAACTTGATTTGTATGTATATTTACATATTAATCAAAGTTTCACGTTTGTTACGTTACACATTGTGCCTTTGATTGAAAAATACAAAAATTGTAAATAGCCAATGAAAATGAAACGAAGACGGACAGATAAAGTTTGTTTTAATTACATATATAAGACGCCTCGAGAGACTTCTACCACTGTGGAAAGGTCTCTTTGCCGGAGGTTAGCCTATTCTTCACGAGAGACCTTCTAAGATCGTGAAGTGTATGAGGAAATGATGAACGTGCTCTTATTCGTCTTTTGAGGTTATCCCATAAGGGTAACTCTGAAGTTATGCTTCTGCTGTTCTAGTTCTATGCGAGCGCCAGGTGGACAGGCATTAATAGGTGCATAGAATAGAATTATCACGGATTTCATCGACGATAGGCTATGCATCTAGGACATCGTAGAGTAAATCTATACTCCTTTATAAAAGGTACAGCAGTCCAATCGTCTAAAGACCAATGGCCGGGTTCTCGAGCAGATGCGAGCCGTACAACTTTGTGTCTTCTGGTCCTCCGACGAATCGAAAAGCCATCAGTCCATATTGATTTAATCTTCTTCAAGCAGTGCGTTCAGAAATTAGGGCACCTCGAATATCCTGGAGTTGATGAATTGCTTGAACAATAAGCTGTCGGTTTCGCAAAATTCTCAAAGTCACAAAACGGTCATTCTGTGGATCTGGTTTCTCGAAAACGTCTAACGGCGTCTCGTAGTGTTTGTAAGTAAGTCCGATAGCAATAATCGCACAGTCCATCATCAGAAAGTGCCACACCACGCGCAACACCCTCAGCACTAAGTGGCATTTTTAAGTTTAAAAATTGAAATTAAGATAACAAAGATGAACTAAACAGTTCATTTCTTCAGGATTCAAATAAGACTGAATAAACATTTTAAAGTCCCTAATAAGTAAAAGTTGGAAAATCCCTTAGCCTTGTTTTGGATTAGTTAGTAAGTATATTTACCTCTAATTGAGATTCCCAATATAAAAAAAGCATACAGAAATATTGAGACAAATTAAGGGTAGAATTTTCTTTTATCGTGAAAATGGAAATAATCAATTGTGTGGAAAGTTTTGCCTGTCAGTGTATATATTTCACGTTTAATACCAACCTTATATTCACATAGCGTCATTCTTTCTCGAAAATTACGCTTCCTTTTCCTCACCACACCACTACCCACCAAGCTTTCAGAGTCGTTGACATAATTTTCTCTGCTCTAGAGAACAAAGGCATTGCCTGTGTTCATTCTGGGATGTGGCCCAGGCTTTCAATCTGGCACCAAGGCATACTTCATAAACCGAAACGCTTCTTACATCCCTTGTTACCTTATCATGGAATCCGATTTAACAGACCGCTGCTTCAAAGTTGCGGCAACAATTTCTCAGATATCAGACTAATACAAGTAGTAACTTTTTTCCATCCTTTACATCCTTAATACTGCTGACTTTTTTAGATATCCTAACACTATCATTACCTCCCATACAGAAACTTTGAGTTTATTAAAGACTATTGAATGAAAACAATGTCCCAAGTGAACCAACGGAAATGTTTTGTTCCCTTCCATTGTACATCAACAACAAGGACCTACCAATTTCCACTCAACGCAGATATTTAGGGCTCATACAAACAGTACAAAATTGAAGCAACAACTTACCTCCAGGTATGGGCAATTACGAAAACTTTTAGAACCGGAATTTAGATGTATCGATTTTTTGACTCCTAAAATATTTACGATTATTAAGAAGTCAGTATCGGAATATCTGATTAAAACAACTATAATTCAAAATTGGCTAAAATTATTTTAAATTCAAATATAGCATTTGAAAAAAGAAAAGTTAAGCAGGTTTTAACGACTTATGTACTATAAAATTATATAAAATATTTTTATAATAAAATACTCAAAATAGAAAAATTATGTATCAAAAATTAACCTCGTTTTTAAAAATAGAAATGACAGTCCGATTGTGATGTTTGATACAGTTATAAAATGTACTTGACATTATCAACCATCGATCTACCACTACATTTTGAGAAAAATGATGCAAGAATTTGTACTAGGAATGCCACTCACTCAATACATCGGAATTATCAGTCCAAAAATTAATTTACATCGATTTTCGCAAAAATCTGCATCTAAGAGTTTTCAAGCGCTAGTTTCACGACAAAGATTAGAACACTTTTGTTTCTATGTTAAAATGAAACGTTTAAACCAAAAGTTATATTTTTTTAAATCTGTAAATAACGATTTATTTATATTTATTATTATCTATAAATAAGTAAATTTTATTTATACAATAATTTTTGATGTAATTTGCTAATTTATGCTAAATAATATTCCATTTTGAGTATTTTTTTAAATAGAAATATTTCATATTTATACGTCGTGATAAGCCTTTCTCTTCATTTAACTGGTAGGTTTGAATCGTTGAATGTAGGCCTTGTAGCTTGTTTAGTAATAATCTGTTCAGTCAGATATCCAAACAATGACCTTTTAAAAATCTGAAAACTTTTTGGCGTCAAAAAAGAGACAAATTCAAATTCAAACAAAAATTTACATTTAGGGGTCTCTAGTGGTGCTAAAACGAAATTTCATATTAATTTTATGGAAAACAAATTTACGACCTACTTTGCTTGATCAAAATTGGTTTTGCGAATTTTTGTCGTGGATAGTTTTTGTTATATCTTCATTGCAATATACATAAAAAATCTATAAAATCATATATTGAGATAGTTTATTTGACCGAGTAATAAGGGAAATATTAAATAACGGAAAAATTCAACTTTCAACAATATTTTTGGCGAAACAGGGGGGGGGGGTGGCAAACTACAAGAAGAGGCGCATAGAAGCCGAATATTTTGGAGTGTAGAATCACCACAAAAGGTTGTGTCTAAATTCGTGGTGCACAAACCTGGTCGTCTTCTTGTAAGATCAAAGTGTACTGTCTGTTATTATTTAAAATCTGTCTAAAAGGCGGCTTACAACGAACTGAATTTCTTGTTTTCTTCCCTTCAATAAAAATTGACGTACTGTATTGAAAATTTCGTTTGGCTTCTGTAGCATTTCATGTATGTATCTGCTCTCGTTTAATTCGATCTATTATTATCGTACATAAAAATATTAATCCTGTAATATATACAATATTCCAATAATAATTCATCCAAAACAAACACAGAAATCCGTATTTGGCACAAATATTTTAATTATTTTCTTAGGGCTTGTTGACGTATGCAATAATAAATGTACATATAATCATGTATACTTTTCTCTTAATTAACATTTTTAATTTTGTTCAAAGTAGGATACGTAAGTATTATTATGAATTTTACGTTTGCATTTATTAATTGATTTTTTATTATTTTTTTGATTGTAACATCATGACAGTTGTGACTTTTGATTACTTGAATTGAATTAATTCTGTAATAAAATTACACGTTAAAACACCACATCGCATCTCACGATCTCTAAATAATCGTTAAAATTAACCATTTACATCGCCATTAACTCTCGCAAATATAATTTTTTCAATAATCTAGAAAATATCCCAAGTCCATTTTAATTGTATTCATAGAACGGGGCTTGTTAGAAACAAAGGTACAAGCTGTTGTGTATCCAGTAATAGAACAAAGAGCTTAAAACTGTGTAAATAACATTGACCAGGTTGGAAACGCCAACTGCTTTACCCATTCTCTGAATTTATAGGTTTAATTACTAATCCTAATCACAAAATTATATTCATTAACAAAGCAAATCTGGTTTGTTATTTCAGGCGGATTTTCATGGTCCGGTAAGTTAGCAGTGCGTTGTCTTGGTAATAAATCGAGGTTATACCAAAACCAATAAGAATTTCATTTCTGTGCATTGAATCATAACTCTGACGAATTTATTAAAACGGCTAATCTAAAGAGAACGATAGAGAAATTGGGGTGTTTATTGAGAAATGAAGCATTTCGAAAGGATAAAAGGGATCGTACAAAACAAAAATGTTATAGAAAGGAAAAACCTGAGGTTTAATTCCGTGAGTACTTTTCTCATTTATATGTTAATTGCCAAATGAAAGAGCAAACTTGAAATTCCGTGTCAGGTAAAGTCAAAACGAGCTTAATTTACTCCCAGTAAATCGAGTCGTCCAGTTTCGTTGGTTTAGCTGTTTTTTACAACATTTTACAACGTAAATCGAATCGATACGTAAACACATGACAATTATCTGTATTTACTGACCGATTAGTAAAATATATAAAGGCACAATAATTGTTATTATCAATTACGCACTGGTTGCCTTTGACCCACATTCATTAATATAAACCATTTTAATTCCATTCTATCACAATATAACACCTTCTAAAGCTTCTTCCGTTTACGTTCACTGACTATAAATCTCAAGTCAAACAAAGCTCCAGGTTTTATCCTTATTACAATAAAATCCACGAATAACTCCCACTTCTTTCCCCCACCCCAAAAAATCAACACATTGTACTATTTCATATGGACTAGTAAATCAGCTACCCGACTTTGTAAAATTTTATAAATACTCAAATTTAAAAAAAAAGTTCTAATGCTAAAGTCGTAAAATATAATTACTGTTACTGACCGACAAATTAATTTTCTTAATTTAAGCCAACTTCCAAAAAGGATATAACTGAGTATAGAGTATACTTTGGATCAGGGATATAAGCAGGGAGAGGAAGCCATCTCATCACCCAAGAAGGGGAATTGCAGACAGACTGACACCAGACAACAATGTTCTTCATGCCGCAAACCCCAAGAAGAATTCTTACATTTTCAAACATGTTCAGTGTACATCATCGGGCAGTATAATCTCCTCCTTCCTTGAGTAGGGACAGCACTGTTCTGAGTCTTGTCGTAAGCCAATCTTTTGTTTGAATTAGCACAGGGGTTTTTCTTAACGGCAGCCTTTCCTGCGCCTACTATTTCACTTTCACATAACCTTATTGCCCAGATTCCCGATTCATGTAAGGCAATTCGTCTCCTTATTAATCTATACATCCCGATGTTCCTCAGCTTACTGGCCCCCTTCAGTATCATGTGCGCACTGATATTCCGTTGCATCCAACATACACTTCGAACTTTGCTCTTCTTCTCTTCACTTCGATTTAAAGTCTTCTCAGGTAATATTGATCCTGCATTTCCAGTCGAAACCTTCTTCAGCAACACCATCCCGTACTGTTACACTATAGTTAGTAGAATATTGTTCTATGCCTTTCATACTTAAGACAGTTTGCCACCGGGTTTGCTGTTCATACTCAAGGGTATTCTTTCCTCAACAGACTATCTCATACTTTACAACTATCTCGCTGAGTCATTTGTGGCATCCATCTCCCCATATTATTCTATTCTTGCCTTCTTCTTCATTAAAATCAGATTACTGACTGTATCAGCATACAACGCTAACATCCATGTCATACACTTACCTTCGCAGGTAAGAAAACAATTCTGTCACTTAGGACTCATTCTCTTCTTTCCCAATGAAACCTGTAGTTGTTTTTAAATGATAAAACCAGACTAGTTCGACCTTAGGACAGATAGTCTTCCATTATATTTAATGACTTAACAGCTGATAAGGCGCGATACCTCGTGGTACATACATTGACTGATGTATGGACTGACGCAAAATTCATATTTCAATATCAAGTAATTATGAAACGTCACAAAACCGTCTCTCGACTAATTGACAAATGATTCACCATATCATTGACCAACTATAGAACTCCATAAACTAGTATGGACATACTGACCAAATGCTTAAACATTGTCCATATTCAAAACTAATTCATCAATATTTCTTGGAAAAATTCTCGAGCTCCATTTTATATTAAACGGAGAAAATATACCAGTGCGAAGCGTAAGTTTTTAAGAGGTGATTGGCAAATTTTAATATTCAGTTAGTTTTCAGGTAGTCTAGCCTATCTCTAAAAAGAATTTCTTCATGGTTGCAAACTTGGCGATTCTTCCTAAGTTGAACAGATTATAAATCACTCTTTCAAAGAATGAAGTTAAAATGAAAAATTATTCTAAATTGGAAAGTAGCGAATCGATGGCCAATTTCTTTTGGAAGCTGTTGGATGATATACTCAAAAACCGACAGTGAACCTCCAACACTAGTGGGAGACAGTTTTCAGAGAGTTCAAAATTAATCGTGTATGCTTAATGGTTATGGGAGTTAATCATGAGCTGAACAGACGTCTGCGGATGATACACAAAGAGATTTGATCGTACGCCGAAAAAAATAACACTTTTTGGGGCCCATATTAACATGCGATGGAAAAGAAATGATACAGGAGGATCGATGATCAAGTCCACCATGTCTCACGCTAAAACAATGTTAAAAAATCGATCGATCGAATAGTTGATCATCAATTTTTATTTCCTATCGAAGAGGGGGGAAACAATCAACTTGTACTGCCAAGAAATTGACCAAATCCATCAAAAATTGATCTCAAATCCGGCAATGTCCTTTCGGGTTGCATGACAACGCCCGACACGTTTCGATACAGAGTTGGTACAAATTAAAAGAAAAAATCTTCTCGCAATATAAAAATCCTCGTTATTCCGATTTTACCCATTCAGACAAAAAATTTATTTCGAAGCTCGGGACACTTTAAACACCGGAAAGTTTTCATAAATAATTCTGAGATTAAACAATTATTTTCTGATCTAGTTTCACGTTCGAGTTCATTTATTTTTCTTTTTTAATGAAACCTGGTATAAAACACTGATGAATACACATGATAAATACTTTAAGTTAAATAGAATTTTTGATTAGCCAATTTTTCAATTATTTTCCGCTTAAAAAGACCCTAACTTTGTGACAACGCTAAATAACGAATTGCTCTTTCCTTTTTGGCTTTAATAATATGTTATAAAACTGACGGAATCTTTGCCCCGGTTTTCCTATAAAACAGTTTATCCACTTCAAATATCCTTTTAACCTGTTTATAAAATGTTCATATATCTTCCAAGTCGGCTTTATATCGATCCACTCAGATGTGATACTACTGACAGCTGCTTTCTATTTTAAAAGGAACCCTTTAGCTTTCTGAATTAAATGAATTCGCGGAGATGATGTTGTTAGAATCTTTAGTTAACTTTGAAATCAATATGATTATTTTATAGCAAAAAATATGTATATTAGGGCTAGATTAGCAGGGAGCTATTTTTTCTGTGATGTCCGGTGTTTCACTTAAATTTTTTAAACTCCTCCGGCGTGCACAAATATTGTACTTTATTACAATCATCAGAAAAACGATTTTACCTTCCATCTGTTTAACACAATATGATTTAGATTTTATTTTTGCTAATTTGGAAAAATAAGGATGGATATAGGAATAACATCTCAAATGTGTAGAACTGGAGGTATTCGTCCAGTTCTAATTTATTTCTGGGGGGGCCTGTTTTATGGCATTACAGGTAGTTTAGAAACTTCTGAAAACTTGTAACGTTTTCTGTGGATTCGTCCAGTCATTTCAAAGTTACCAACATTATCTGTGATTATCAAGGAAAAATAGAAAATTGGATGACCAAAAAAGTTAGGTTTTTCCTCAAAATTCGCAATATGTCTTTGTTGTTCGCATACTAATAGATTATTACATATAATAAATTAGATATATAACAAGTTATTTAAAAAATCACTTCCAGTGGTACATGCCAATAAAATGGCATTTGTTTTAACCATTTAAAGTCCTTATACGAATGTTTATAGGAGACAAAAAATTCTATTTTTCCGCTAGATTAGCCGAGGGTTTTTTTCCCCGATGTTCTACTTCAAAAATTCATAATTTCTTTGGACTTTATCCAAGGGCCACGGCATTACACGTTATTACGCTGTGCTCCTATCAACAACTTTGTTTTATGTTATTACATGTAAGAAAAGTATGTATGAAATCAACAAAAACTTTTTGACAATTGATTTGCTTATTTATTATTAGTCGATCCCAAAAACCTCCGGATACAAACTTTTGAGAAAAAGTATAAATATTTTGTTTTTATCTCCTGCTGCTCATTTTTTGTTCGAAAATTGTAAAGACGGTGATTACTTTGAAACTGAGCATCTGATTGACAGAAAACCTTACAGCGCTTTAGAATGCAATAAACTACATACAATTGGTCAAACTTGGTTTCCTTCCCAAAATTATAATCACAGGCATAAATAAAACATTCGAGTTTTTGTTCTTTCTTCTTTATTATTATAAATAATAATGACATAAAAAATCGACGAAAAACTTTTATTAACGTCACATAATAATAGATAATGCAAATATCATTGAAAACAAAAGCAAACCTAGAGATAAATATGGTATTTGTATAAATATTTACAACTCACGAACGACGAGGAATACATTCGAAAAAAGAGAAGGCATAAAAATTACGACGGAAAAAAATCAATTTTACCAAATTATCAGGCTTTATAAGGATTATAAACAAAAACCAGAGATTTGCCGGTTTTTCGTCATCCTTTTCAGGATTATAAGCAAAAAGGAGGAGATTACCAGTTCGTGCTTTCTTAAAAGAGCTTGCTTCGTTCTCGACACGACAAGTTACACTTGCGTCAACGACATTATTCATACAGTTGTTTAACAATAAATAAATCATTAGAAAGGGAAATCTTGCCGGGGGATGGAGAAGAATTTTCATTGTTTTTTTATAGATCTAAAAAGCAAGCAGGACTGGCCAAGATGAAATTTAAAGACCTAATTGAAATAGTCCAGCTGTAAACAGCCGAATGGGGGAACAAGTGTGCAGTCTATGTGGAAGTTGAGATGCTGTCATGCCTACTCGATCCCTGTAAGAGACATCTGCACGGATTTTAACTCAAAAGCCGCATGCGACACGGGTTACGTGATCTTCAGGCATGCACAATCCTTTCCTTTCATTCTATTGTATTTCAGGCTTAATTTTACTACATATTTTAATGACATATGCATTTTGAGCAAAGCAGCAGCTCCTCCTCAGAACATTTACATAACTAAATCACAACGAATATTAAAAGCATAAGGTGATTAATTCAATCAAAACTTGAACGAGCCAAACTATTTTACTAAGTTATAATTTTTTGAAATGTTTAAAACATTAAAAACTATGAATATTTCAAACATATATAACATTTATTCTAACATATATATATTATAATTCTAATGTTGGCAAACACTGAAAATATTAAAGAACCATTATACAAAATTTCACTAAATTTATTCTAGATATGGTCGGAAGTAAAGGAGGCCAATTTACCCATTATATTCTGCAAGGTCGAGGTAGTGACCCGCTAAGTAAAGATATTTCATTAGAATTATAAATGTCTCTCGCCACTTGTGTAGTGGGGTATGTAAGCCTGCGCGCATAACCCATCAGATGGACCCATTTTCGACGGAATCTGAATCGACTGGGATAATTAGATGTAGATATTTAAAACTGAATAAACGGCCTTTCCATTAAACAATGGATTTTTCATTTGTATCTTCCGAATACTTAATAAATAATTGATTTCCATTTAATTTTCGCCGATTCAATGGGATGTAGTATTAGGACTATTTCTTGACAATTTCTTTTTCATCTCTGACTACTGGATCAATACAAAAGGGTCCAGGGCGGACAATTTGCCGGCTTGTTTTACTATTTTTTCCACCCTGTTAGCTGTAGGTACTGCGACTAACTCCGAGGCGGCCCGGGGGATGGTTGAAAGTACATTCCTCTTGCCCCAGAGGTCGATGCGGTTTAGATAGCTGAGGTTTCCTGCAAAAACAGGCAATTAAATCGGAGAGCCCTCGGAAGATACTTTCGGCTCAAAAAGTTAATTATTGGTGTTTTTTTTAGATAAAATCATTCACGAAACCATCAATTTATGAAATTTAATGAAGTCTACCAGGTCACATACATTTTTGTAAGTGTAGCTTGACCATTTCCGATCTTATTCGTCCACCTTCCCTCGCTGTTTTAGCATGTCAGACGAGTTTGGATTATCTGTTTTGGTGGATTTCTGTTATTTTAGTTTTACCATATCGTTTGCTTCGGTTGGGCGGTTGTTCTTCTTTTTATGTTTTATGTGTTTTAAGAGACTGAATTTTAAGTTTCTTAGATTTTATTGCGTTTCTTTATAGTACTAGATTCTCATCCCTCTTTCTCTCTTTTTCTCTCTCTCTCACACACACACACACACACACACTCTCTCTCTCTCGCTTTCTCTCCTATCTATCTATCAGGTATATCTATCTCACTTTCTCTATCTGCTATATATCTTCAGGTTTATTAAGCGTAAGTAGCTTACAGAATTCAGATTTTTTGAATGTACAATAAATGATCCATTAATTAAATTCCTAGGTGAATTGAATGAACTCATCGGTGTACTACACGTACATAATAGAGAGCACATGAGGTCCCAAAAGAAGAAGTACACCAATTTCCCGATGTATATTCATCCGCAGAGTTCAGTGCATTTTGTAAGTTACATATTACAAATAAATCTTACAATGGTACACCACCAGCATATAGAAAAACTTATTCACTTGTAAAGTTGACGTGTAACTCGTCAGTCTGTTCAATACAAAGTAGAACAAAATGAATCAAAACATCTAACTACCATCTGTCATTTGTTTCTTCCTTAATCAACGTAGCTTAAATTATATAGGGAAATAATTGTGCATTTTTGTTTGTCGACTTGTTTAAATTAGTTATTTTCTGGTAAAACCTATTCTCTTTGTTGATACTATCCTACATACGCATACAATATACATTTGCCGTCTAGTCATTTTGTTTTACAATGCTAATGACACTGTATATAGCAAAACGGTTGCCAAAGGTAAAATTCAACTGGTTTCCCAGAATTCAATGTTCATGTTTGCAATTTTTCACACTGTTGATACTCCTTATAGCTTGTTTGTGTCAGCAGTGGTAAAAGTTGCAAACATAAACATTGAATTCCGTGAAAACAGTTGAAGTGTACACAGTTGTGTTTATTCATAGCTTAGAAATACGGAAACTCGAAGCATAGAGTAATATAACCGTAGGTTTTGTTAAACAAATGTATAAACAATAAGGTTTTTGTTTCATATTCCTGTTTTGTTTTTCATCCCTATTAGGACTTTTTAATTTAGCACTTAATTTTTCGTCTAGTTTGCCGATCCCTACTAGTAGATGTTCTGAAAGGTTTTGGTTTCTTATAAATTAATAATATATAAAATGAGGCATAGGTGGCCGCAACGGTTTAGGCGTTGACCCAGCGCTCATCACTGTCAGGTAAAGATCCCTGGTTCAAATCCAGCGGCCCTGCAGTCGAATCCGACATACTTGCAAATATGCTTTTTTTTCAAAAACACGGGCACCCCGAGGGTTTATATGATCTCTGCTGTTGCTAACCCTCTTTTAAAAATATTATTGCTATTTGAGCGTTCATTTTCAAACTGATACCACATTTCGATTCGTACGTTGGTTCGTGTCCTGGATTTATTTGTTTGGCGGGAGACGTTTACGATTCGAACACCCAATGGTCGTGAAACTTGAGGTCACAATTAGTGCAAACAAAAGGACATATTTTGGAATAAATACATTTCTCTCAAGATATGAGGTTATATTGTACCTCTATATCAAAACTGCAGGGTGTGTTACGAGCGAAAACAAGATTGTATGTTAGGAACGTGACCGTCTTCCGTAATGTGGGATATTCCAGTGTGAAAATCAGAGCTTTTCCGTTTAATTTTAATCCCATTTCAAAATAAAACAAAAATAAATTTGCGCAAGACTAACACTTATACGGTGCACAACATTTATGTAATTATTTTATTCTCGATTTAAGACCTCAATCCTTTTACATCTTCTTACAGATTTTCTGCACCCCCACGCTATTGTTTGACTATTATGTTCTGTCAGGTTTGAAGGTTTTGAATTCCTTTCACTAACTAGTTTAGATTGATATGCAAATAATAATTTAACAACTGTCTGATTAGCTGCCTAACCTTCAGAGGAACTTTTAATTTTTTTCTAACACCAGTATCAGTAATTTTGTACACACAGTGTATTTTTATAAAACGTTGATTGTTTATATTTGGGATGTAATTTTCTCATGATTTCTTCTTTTTTCTCTTTCTTCTCGTGTATAGTCTGTTATAAATTTACACCTGGTTGCAAAGTGTGTTGTCTAGACTGCCTAGATTACTTGAACAATGATCTAATTATTAACATTTTTTCTGACGACATATATGATCCTTAGTCTTCCCGACTTGACTGAAAAGTCAGTATGCACACATTCAGTACTATTTTTAACGTTACTTACGCTATTCTTTCATGTGATGCTGATATGTTACTGACGAAATTTAATATGCAACACTATCCAGTCCTTCCTTAAGTCTATGAATTGGAAATGAAGGCTAACAGTTAGCCAAACTAAATGTGTCATCTACACCCTCAGTAAATCTAATTCATCAGTCAATCTAACTGAAAACACCCGTTCCAGTCCAACATTGTACGCTACATACGGCCTAGGGATGATAAAAGACTAATATCGAATAACCTTTGGTTTTCTGGTCGACGTTTTAACGGTACATGCACCTTTCTGACGTTTTTCCTATAATCTGATCATGACTCTTGCCTGTCTAGTCTCACCACCAAATTCTGTTCAAACTCCTCATGGTTTAGAGTAAATTAGCGGCAGGATTTCGTATTATGAAGCCCCCCCCCCCATTGTTAACCAATGTGCTTTGAAGCTGTTCAATGTTTGTTGGCGAACGATGTCCAACTCAACTCTTCATTATGTACCAAGAATTCTGTAAGAGTTATGTCAGGAGAACGGTCGAATCATTTCAATGTGGCAATCGCTATATCCTTCAAGTAATGGGTAACTCGAGATAACTCGAACGACATGCGATCGCGCGTTATTAGCCATTAATAGAAGTTGTTCCCAATGAAAGAGCGAATAGGAACACAGCTTCCAAGATAACTTCCTCGATATATCTTAGTGCAGTCAAAGAGTCATTCCTATGATAATCATTTCTGTACGCGTATGGACTTGGATTCCAACTGGCTTTGAAAAGGCTGTGACTCACACATAGCTTAAGAAGCAAAGCGGTCTCACGTCGTCTCCCTACACGCTCCCGTTCACGATTGCAACAAACCAAATCGGCCTCGTCTGTGAATAGAACAGCGCACTCTGTGATTAAGTATCCATGCAGAAATTTCGAATTGTCACTTTTCTACTCGATGCCTCGTAGTAGAGAACCTGATGAGGGACGTCTAGTCTAGTTTATGCTTAAGAAGGCAGAGCTAACTACCTATCACGAAAGCCGTTACCTGGCAGTTCCGTAGTGTGGCAAGTGGTATCTAGCCGTAGGCATACCATATATATCCGTTGGTCGGCCAAAGCATCTGCCCGGATGAGATCTTCTTGACTTAAAACTATGCTTTAAAAAACAATAATAATTAGTTTACTTAAATTTATTGTTGTACCCCAAAATGTTTTAAAAAAGTAATTAACGCAGTCGACAAGTTGTCTCTGAAAATGAACCGATTTTTAAAATTGTTTAATCCAAAGAGTGTAAAAGTAACTTCCTATAATGGTAAACAACCAGTCGTTATGGTTGTACCTACGTTTTAAGTCAACTATTAATCTTTAAACCTAGTTACTTCAAAAAACAAACAAATACAAGTGCCGGGTTTTTTGTCTTCGAGTGTATAACAAGCTACATTATCATTATGCCAGGCTATCACGTACTTATTGCGACGAAGTCGTAATCGTAAAAATCGTAATAAAAAAGCTCTATAAAAAGCCTCGGAATCCAGCCACTTTCAAATAGTATTTTACGAGCTAGTTAATTTTTAATTTTCCGTCTGCCGATTTTTATTTCTTTCCGGTAAATTTATTTCCGAGGCGAAGGTAGCACGTCGATGGCTTTGAAAGAAAGCGGGAAAGCCGTAATATACAATTACTATTACTACAAATTTCATTCCGTTTATTCATTGATATTTATAGCAAACGTACAATAAAAAGTCTAACCTGCCATGCCACGATCAATCATTCATTCTATCTTCTCTATCGTCGGCCCAAAAATTGATATAATTAACTTTTTGACATTATTCATTAAATTCCACCTTTGAAAATTTTGGTAAAATGAAATAATTCGTGCTGTTTTAGCTACATGATATGTGCACCTGTTATTTTGCAGCCAATTGGTTATCAGCTTTTGGCACGTGTAAATTTTATAGGCAAATATTCACGTTTCATCTCATTTTTCGCCTAAATTCATTTCTATAAAAGATTGTGGCTGAAGTCCTACGCATCACTCACTATGACAATGAAGTTAACATTGTGTATTAATTGATGTGAAAATTATTTCAAAAGAAAAAATTAAACATAGTGTTATTTGTTGGATTTAATCGATTCGTCATCTACAGAAATTGCTTTTGACAGTTCAGAAAGTGCCAACTGGCTAGAATTGAAAGTAATTCTTAGGTTATAAATACATTTTATACTGTATCTGTATTCTTGCATTTTTTTGCTGGTTGATGGCTGTTCAGATCTGTTACAAAATATTTTTCCTAGACAATACAATTTATTGTCTTCCAATCGCTTTAGATTAATTTTTTTGAAAATGCCCTCTTTAATCTACGCAATCTTAATATACAAAGTGAATTAATAAAAACTTACTTTTCTAAAGAAAAGTTAGAATAAAAGTAGTAACAGTGTTAAAGTGGCAGCGAGGAGTTTTTTGTCTGTTGACCCCGAAATCGATTTCAATATAAAAAAGCCTGAAGGTTTTCGTTTTCCTTAAGGAAAAATCCACTGGAATAAGATTTTCAATTTTCATTAAGCCGAGATTGAGTGAGGAGTTACGGGATTTTATGAAAATAGATGCAATTAGTTGCCGGGAGCTTTAAATATGTTTTAATGTCAATTGGAATATTCTCTTTTACAAGGATGTCGAAATGGGATCAAAGAGTTATACCTTGTCGTTAGTTTTTTAGCACTATGTATGACTTCAAAATTCAACACCATGGCATGTTCATTTTTTAACTGAACTTGATGCGTATAACACTTTTACACTTTTCCAAAACGACTGGCTATCACTCCTAATCATTACCCGATAACCGTGCTATTATACTTACAGGTTACAGTGTTAGGCTACTCGTGTTACTTTGCCCGTAGGTTCTACATTCAAAATGGAACCACAAAAGTCTTAATTAACTACGGTCCGAATTTCAGCAATTTCTAAGTTAGTCGGCTTATGTATTATGCATTATATGTATTTTTATCGTTAAGTAAATATATTATAAAATACTTATAATAATTCACTAGTTTTCGAGGTCTGCTTGACAAGTTTAATAATATTCAATTGTTTAAGGTTTTTTAGTTGAGATAAAAACGTCAATGTCACGAGTGGGATTCGAACCCACGATCTTCGGCTAGATACGCCGCTTGATGTCAACTATTAAAGATATAAAAAATGCTTTTATAAGAATTAGAAACATTTAATTTTGTCTGGTGATAAACCAAAGTTTGGTTGAAAACACCTAAATCAATTTCGTTGCTTAAAATGAAGGATTAAAATAAAACACCTACAAAGCTCTGGTTGGGGGCATTGGTGGCAGTTATGGTTTAAGGACCGATGCTGATTGAATGTTCTGAAAAGATCATCCAGAGGCCTTGAATTAGAATTTGAAAAAAATTCTGACGCTCTTATGAAAGCTTGAGTTGCTCGAGGAATTGTCCTTGAACCACTTTTGTTTTTCATACACATTTAAAGAACTTGGTTAAAATTGAAATTAAGTGTCGGTTATTTTGGATATACTGATGGCTGATGATAGGGATATACATTAATCTGAGATTTACTTATATCTCAATGTCGAACAACCATTGAAATCCCTTTTATATGGAAATGGCATACCAATTACTTATTTTTTCTGAATCTAAAGAAAACAAATTTGATAAAATATTCTTTACACAATTTCAACGTCGGTACTTTATATTGTAAACCACTATATTGTTTATCAATATATTGATTTTTTAATTCAATTTTAAAACACTTTCCTTACCATGCGTTTTCAGGAATCAGTTTGGAAATACGAGAGACTTAAAGGACTAGTTAGAAAAAATAGAAATGGGACAAATTTTCAATATACAATTGAAATTACAAGATGGCGTCAAACCGCACAAGTTTAATTCATGCTACGATCCGGACGGTTCGAGTGGAACATAATTCTGACCAGATTGATCAAGTGCGCCTTGCGAACTTGGCTAGGGACACTTGTAACTAATTCCCTAGTTGGACAGGGCATAACAGGCATTAAACAACTAATTCAATTACCGGATGAAACTCTCATCCCTTTTCTCGGTTAAACTTCATCAACGTAGAACATTGGAAATTAACTTCACCACCATTAAAACTACAGCCCTGTTATGGAATATTTTCATATATAAAAATATCGTTCCCATCAATACTCTAGCAAAAAAGCTCAGACGGTTTTTAAATATACCATAAATAATTCCTTAATGTACAGACCTTTACTACAGCCGGATTAGGACTGATGATGAGTTTTTGTCTGAGAGTCAGAGAACTCATGTTGAACTGGTACAGGTCTCTTAGTGGGTCTTTCTCCACTCGCATGTTTTTGAGATATTCAAATATGTTTCGGCTTTGCGCCATCTTCAGTAAGGAACTATTAGAGTAAGGTAATGTTAATCTCTTGAAAAAGATACGGGCTGTTGGTATACAGATGTATCCAGGACGCAAGAAGGTTAAGGGGCAGAATTATTTGACTCCCAAAATATGTACTCAAAGCCAAAGTTTGGTTTTCAGACAAGTATTCCAATATCCGTCACTACCTGCCCAATCCGCAATCCTAAGAAAATGAGACCAGAATGTTCGGGAAAAGCTAAATTGCAAAAATTATATCGACATGTAATCCCAGGCTTTTTGGAAGATGTTGGTCTGTCTGATGAAATTATTCCCTCCAAAAAGACAAAACAGTTTGAAGGCTACATAAGAAAGGATAGTAACTAGGATTTCAAACTAACTAGAGTATAGAGGAAGGCGTAGACGTTTTCTTTGTATGGGTTACAGGATGGCTAATAGTTAAGTCAGAGAAATAAGCAGGGAGAAACAGATCACATCGCTGTTTGGCAAGATGTGCGTCAGATGTACTGGCGCCATATTCAAGAATTCCCAGGCCATAAGTGAGTAAAACTTTAAGCAAATGTATATGGATTGAGCAGAGCATGTAGTGTATTCAATATAAACACAGAACACAAGATGAAAAACAGCTTTCATGTCTCATAAAGAGCAATCAGAGAACTGTGTTTAAGCATTGCCGCAAAAACCAAATATTTATGTCAGAGAACATCTTGGCATACGATGTAATATAAAAGTGAATAAACAGCGAATATTTTTCAAAACGCAATATGTTGGTACACCGATGGATCTAGGGAGCAGGAAGCTTTAGAGGAAGATGTATTTGGTCTCAAAACTCAAGGCCCATGGACACACGTATATCTTTATGGGCTAAACAATCCGTTTGTTTGGACCTTTGTAGAGATAGGTGTTTTTCACCCCTTGTGGCCGTTTTCTTTATCCAGGTTCTTTTTATTCTTTATCTTAATTAGCAAATGTCCGTATCATTCACTCTACGAACACTGATAGTCTGCCGATGGATCCAGAACTAAACAAGATTGAAGGGCTAGAGAAATTGCGTCAAAAACAAAAACTGAAAACAATTCAAACCAAAATGCATTCACTCAGGACAGAGAATACAATAATAAAAGACGGCTATGTCATCTATCATATCATATGTTCAGGGAGCCAGAAAATCACTGATCTCGAACATTATAAGCTTGAAGGCGGTTCTTAATCGCAAATCCGAATAAGTTGATCATGTATAACTATCAACATTTGTTTATTCCTAGGCTTTTGCAAAGCAAGGAAATGGAAACCTATGGGATTTAAAAGAAGCTGAAAATTATAGAATGCATTAAAGGATGAATAAATAGACTCTGAATGTTATGAGATATTTAGAACGCAAGTCCCCTACTGTCCTGCGGTATTACACATCACAGAAAAAAAGGAATTTTTGGACCTACAACACAACCGTAGACAAAACTGGCCAATGAATCTCTGGATAAATTAGGACTCAGGAGATTTTGGGTTTTTTACTTAAAACATATTTGCCTAATAAGAGGCAACAATATTTGCGATGCCATTTGTTGACATTCCAGCTCCTTGGGGCTGTAACTGTCCACAAAGTTAGGGGTTGAAAATGGGATAATCTGGAAGGTTTCATTGCAAATTGGATGTGAAGTTAAACACCGGGGCACATTGAAGTTAGATTGATTTAAATTACGTCGTTTTACCAAGGAGGGTGGAACGCTGGATGGCGCTTTCCTAAATATTTAATGGATTTGAGTGGTGTGGAAAAGGGTGCTCGGTTGCATTAGGGAGAAGTCGGAACACCCTAAGTGGTTCTACTAATGGTAGCCATTATGGATCTACACATCCGTTTATGGACCATTGTATTCTAAAGACATAAATATAACAGTTTTGTTGGTTTTTGTTACATGGAATTATCAATCCATTGATTACCGAGAATCAACTGCTAATCTTAGCTTGTCTTGATTACAAACATTCTTTTTAATATTCAATTAATTGAGGCTTTAAGTTGAGATAAAATAATTCAGTGTCACGAACTGGATCGTGACTCCAATCCGCTCCATACTAACTTCCCATCTCAACCGAACCTCATTGGAAAAATGTCAAAAAGGAGGGGAAATTATTAATTGAAAAGGTGCGATTGAGATGGAAAGTTAGTGCCCGAGGGGATCGAAGTCCAGATAGCTCAAGTGATAGAGTAGCGGCGTTTCCAGCCGAAGGTCGTGAGTTCGGATCCCGCTCGTGACACTGACTTTTTTATCTCAACTTAAAACCTTAATTAATTGAATGTTATTAATTGCTCATGCGGACCACGAAATTGTGAATTTAATTCTTTTTACTGATTTGTTTTTCGGTAGTTGTTAAACGTAACATCTTAATTACTTATATAAAATTTCAAGTCGTTAATCGAAGAGGTTTGAATTAGTGGTGTAATAGCTGAACGGTTCTGTGCAAATATGAATAGAAATGAGGTTATTATTTCTCAATGACGTTGACTGACTTTGGAGTTTTGGGAAATTCATGGTCGACCTCGGTGTTGTCCCTTCCTCCGTCAACGTTAGGTTACAGGGTCTTCATTTCAGCACCCAACGCATGGAATTTTTAAACATTTAAACAATTCTTCTTACATACATTCTCTCTTATTTACATGCCATGCATTCAACTAGTGTGGTGGAGTAATCGATATTCCCCCATCAAATCACTTACTATGCGTATCCAATTAAGGATCGACTCAATATTCCACCATTGGCTCTCATTACTACCTCGATAGGAAATATATTTAATCCTAATACACACAACATTAAACAATACTAGATATCTGTTAAGTACTGTGTTCAATTAAATAAAATTCGGAAGAGCATACCCAAAGAGTTCAGCACAGTGGTGATGTCTGGTAGCAGTCCAACTAGCTCTTTATAAGTAGTCGAGGAATTATACATTTCAATTAAATGGAACATATCGACCAACGCTTGTCACATATGCAGTCTTTGGCTCAAAGGCAAGGTGAGTATATCTTTTCTTCCATTCAGATCCTTCCAGGACACCCTCTTCGTCTCGGATGACTAAAGCACGTACCAAATCGCTTGCACCTGCGTATCTAAAGTTGATTAAATAATTTGATTGATTACTTATTGATTTATTACTTTGTGTGTTTTGGAATAGGTTTCGCGCTAAAGTCGTAAATTTGTCACAAAAAGTAAATTTGACATAAAATGATAATTACTTACAATTTGTTTCATTATTTTCATTTAGATGTAATTTTGGTTTAGATATCTGTAATGGAGTATTATTCCCAGTTCATTGTTTTTTATATATCATACCGAAATGAAGAATAACACAGTCATCCGACTAGTTAATTGTAGTGGATATTTATGCGCCCAGATTATGGTCAGTTATTTCTTCTAAATATTTTTTTTCTTACTAAAAATCTAGGATCTTTGTCAGAATCAAATGTCTCTTTGTGTTCTAGCAAACAAGGCTTTACATGGTAAATTTTTTGCAACCTAAATAATATTTTTATACTTTTTTGCAACCAATATACTTGTTGGTCGGGCAAGATGAAACTGCACTTCGTCTTTTAAACAAAGAAGTTCTTATTAGCACATTACAAATAGTTATAATTTATTAATGGTATCACGAATCTTGTGTTTTTCCTTTATTACCTTAATTAGCTTTTATTATTAGCAGAATTTTAAATTTTTTTAAATATCTGCCGAGCGATATGCATCTCCATTTCCAACATTAACTAACAAGATAAATGTATATATATCCAATCTATACAAAAAAATTAAATATTCTCTATAATTGCTTGCCTTTAATTTGATTGATATCATTTAAATAAAAAACTTTCTATTTGCTTTCATTATTTTATTACTCGTTTTTCCTTCAAGGTTTTAGCTTTCTTTCTGGTCTTTACTATCACTGGATGGCTATATAAACTATTTTCCTGCCCTTTTAACCCGTTTGTTATAAGAGTTAGTTTAGTCGAAGTACAGAAATTTTCCTCGTTATATTTCTACTTCAAATTTACCTTTTTAGAGCCTACTCCCTCTCTCTTAACAAAACGTTTCAATTATGAATTCCGCATTTTCAGCTCCCTCAATCTACAATAGAATTAAAAGTTGACAGGACACTGTAGTCTTTTTTGCTTTACCACGTTTTTTTACGAGTAGTACATATTCAATTTGTGATAAAACTGAAACCAATTGTTTGTTTTTCGATTGTTCACAAGACTCATATTTGTGTTCAAATCTATAAAATTCCAAGGCTGAAACATACCGCACTGTTGAAAGGGCATTGTCGTCTTATTCGCTTCAATCCATCGACATTCAATGAAGCGTCAAAGTCGTTAGAAACAAAAATAGAACTCTTTCCTTAAACAAACGATACATCCGTACAAGATAAATACGGCAGAGATGGCAAATGACTTCCTATTCGATTTTTGGCGGAAGAGAAACAATAAGCTCTTTATAAGTAAATATCAGAATTGCCACAACCGTTCGAGCAATTCCATATGAGTTCTTCATCGAAAAGTAAGGATACGAAAACTAAACATTGGCTTTTAGTTATACAGGATACATTAACGTGCAGTTTTTAATTGATTATTGTCGTTACAAAACATTTTTTTACTCAATATCCCAAAAAGCCTACACCCATGTTTTTCTCATATTATATATTACCCGTGTTTTATGTTTTTTTTAAAGCCCTGCTATGTTCAAAGAGACTATACTGCAAAGCGGAGTAATATCAAAGAAAACAAAAAAGCTTTTCCCCGTAAAATACGAACCTTATAACATCTTGTAAGCCTTGTTTCGAGCTAAATTTTCAAATATGTGAATTGTGCAAGTGTAAAAATGTTTTGGTTTTACAATTCGAATATTATTATTTCATTGATTATTTCGACATCGCGAGGTGCGGTCTTGTGATATTGATTCAGAAAAACAGTTTCCTTATTGTGCCAACGTTTCGATCTTTATTTAAACCATCTTCAGGGCTCATTGTGGGTATTTTTTGTGTAGATGTGTCACGGCTGTGTGTCCATATTAGAGTCTGATAAATCTACACAGAAAATAAACACTTTGAACCCTGAAGATCTAAAAAAAGAGCGAAACGTTGAAACAATAAAGAAATTTGTTTTCTAAACCTATACACACAATACCGCATCTCAACATCATCATAATCATGAAAAACACGGCCACTAAATTATTATTTTATGTCCTTTTTATTTCTTTCTTCTTGATTTTCCTAAAAATTTTGTGGTTGTTGCAACAAAACATTTTATTCTTGATAGCTTTTGTGTATACATTATTGGCCTGTTGTTTTAAATTGTAAAACTAAAAATTATTTAAGTGTTATTTGTTGAATCAAGCAAAATAGATTGAATGTGTTATAAACAATTGCTTCTGTCTGCTTTGGTGAAAGTATTTTCAGCTGGTTTAAGTGTACTGATTGATAAATTTTTTTAAGGGTTTTATGAAATTTTATTTTTATATATTAACAGTGGAGAATAGTGAATCAAATATAAACAGACAACATGGGGAGAACTTCAAGGTGACTCAGCGCACTCCAATTTGTTTAGCCTTTGCCAGGCTTAAAGTAGAACCTAACGGATGTCTCAAGAGAAATATGCAATGATGGTTAAACATATATGTGTCACAAAAACGAACAGCTTGTCTAGGTAGAATAGGTAGGCAACAAATATTTTTGGAAAAAAATTTCAGCCTTTAAAAACGACCAACAGATAACTAAACAATTTGGGGCTTTATCAGTCAGAGGCAATTTTTCTCCAATTTCTGGTGATGCACTTAGAAATTCATATTGGTCAACCAAAAAAATCAATAGTTGGAATAATTCCAATCACCAATATTTAAGCCTAACAAAAACAATCTTTGATTTGTATGTCACTATAAGGGAGACAAATAAATTTAAAAATCCGTTTTACTTACCGAGCCTAGCTTGTGCTACTCCTTTTGGAACGACTGATACGCATCGCGCCCAATATTCTCTTCTTATCCAATCGGGAAAAGATTAGTTATTCTTATATCCTGTGAAGAGCTATCTTCTACATATTACCTAAACAATCTCGTTCAAAAGTGAAAATTGTATTATTATTTATTAAGATGACCTGTTATCCCACCTTCAAAAGGGAAAAATCATAAGAGTAAACATTTTAACAATTTTTCTGGCTCACAATACCGGTGGTGTTTTAAATTTATCGGCAGATTCCTGAGGAAACGACAAACTGGCGATAACCATCGATAACCGGGCCAATATTGCTCATGCTGCTTATAAATGGCTGTTATATTTGGATGATTCGGCCTATGGCAGCACATGTGCGGAAGATAGTACTAAGCAGCAGAAAACTAGTCTGGAACATACAAAATCGCTGTCATTTAAGAAAAACTCCACTCTGAAATGACATAAGTCAACTTTCACTTAACCATTGCGCAGACAACTACAACAACAACATTTTATAATACAACAAAATATATTGGGTCAGATTGCGACGTCTAGAGGAAAGTGGGATTGTAAAGATTGTCCGGAGGAAAATACTCACCTGACGGTTACTGCCTGACGATGGCACCATTGGGAGAAGACCATTCAAACCGTTCACGCCATGCAATCTTTTACAGTACTTTTCGACATGTGATATATTTTGTATATATTTGCAACTAAATTTAAACTAATAAAGAAAAATATGATCCAAACCTGTCTATAAATTTTAATTTTTTAAGCAGAATTCTTTTTACGAAAACGTAACTCTTGGCGACGCTTTTAATTATAAAATAATTATTTCTTAAGATAATCCAAAATCCAAACCAGAATATAGACGGTTATCAGCTTTAACTAAACGTGAAATTTAACGAGGAAGGGAAAATTGGTCGTAAACTCACCCCAGCAATAACCGGCCGCGGTCGTGAAACGGGCACAGTCGCGTGCTTTGATCGAAACCGATTATTTATCCACAGTAGGCCCAGGCGATCCTATAGAATAGAGACGAGATATAATATAGATGGTTAGAGGTGGTCTCCGGCAGTACGGGGAGGGTGGTCCGCGCACCCTAATCGCCGGTGGGAACTCAGTTCACCCTCGCCCTCAGTCGTCGTGTCGAACTCTTTACGAACGGATGTCTCTCCGATTCAGCACGTCTCATGGATGTCCTGGCTAACGCGATTCACCGAAAAGATATAGGTATTTGCAATCAATATCTTGATTTTTCAATTTTATCCATTTTTAACTTCATCTACTACAATCATTAATCGCTTCACCGTGAAATTAATAAATAGATATTTAGATCAAATCTTCATCAAGAAAAAAATTATAAATAGTGTCAAAGAAAGATATAAACGTAAAGAAGACATTCTTGTTCTAGCCTTTTCGTCCTGTCGAGTGAACAGTGGCATCAATATTTGAGCTCTAATCAACGCTTACATATTAGTAATATAATTTTTGAAAGGAAAATACAAAAAATAGAAAGTCAAAAATAAGGAAAAAATTACTTAACACATTGGCTATGAAGTTGTTATTTTTATTTTTTTTCACAATGGCTTATAAGCAACTGCCAGACGACCTTAAAATAAAAAAGTTTAAAAATTAATACTACGTTTAAATATTTTATTAATTTGTACCACTGCAGTGAAATTGGTAATTATTAAGAAAGTAAAATTAAAAAATATAGAAATATCGTTATCTTTCGATTTTTTCGGTTTTTCGAGACAGTACCGCCCATTACCTCTTGCACTACAGTTACAAAATACGTATAATAAATGTTTTTCGCAATAAACAAATAAATAAATGTAATATTGAAGAAAAATATGAAAAATCAGTTTCTGCTCAGAAATATTTTTTATTACAATGGTTTTCTTGACCGTATAATCAACCCAAAATATAAAATATATCAATACAAAATTTATTTAGTTGCTCCCTCATGTTTGTTTATACTTTAATTTTGAGAGAGATTATCAGAAAGTACAATAAAAAAACTTTAGAAATATTATTATTTATCACAACTCAATAGGTCTAGAGGTAGGATATTTTTTTCGAGTTATTTTAGTCTATCCAGTCTACAAACATGAATTATTGCACTCTACTCACACAGTACTTATTATGAATGTAATTTTTATTTAAAAAAAAAATAAATAAATAAAATAGAGTACAAAAATTAAAAAAAAAACGTTTCTGCACAGAAAACAGGTTTAGGAAATCCAAAATGAAATATATATCAATATTGTATTAAAAATATGAGTGATTTATACATTAAACTTGGTCAAGGGCGGTGTTTGGAGACACTACCGTCTATTACTTATTGCACAGTTAAGAAATACGTACAATAAATGTTTTTCGCAATAATAAATTTAAAAAAATTAATTTCTTCTTAGAAATATTTTTTATTACTACGGTTCATACTTGTATAAATTTGTCAAAATGCAAAAAAAATTGAAAGTAACATATCTTTTTTTTACTGCTATGAGTCGAAGAAACATCGGATATACCAATGACCAAACCATATGTTTATCGAGTGATATTCTGATAGGCGTAAACCTAAGATGCTATAGTTCTCTACATTTAAGACTTGCAATCTAATAACGAGTGTATAACTACTTTACTCAACTGTTTTGGTTTAATCGGTCTATCTAATAAGAATCAGAGTTATTTCTTTCTCGAACTCCTTGCTATTTCAAACAACTTCCGATAGTCGATAGGGGCACATTCCTCATAGTAAGGTTGCAAATAGATAAAATCTCGTCTTCATTATAATTTGATGCTTAATTTATTCAGCGTATTTCCCCTAATATCCTCTAAATTATATCACTAATAGTGTTTTGAATCGGTCAATTTTAAAAAGGTTCAGTCTTGTCAGAATAAATTATAATATATAATACATATTAAACATAATTTTATATGTAACGTCTTTAATTATTAGGCCAACGTAAATAAAAAGTTATACAATTGCACAATTAACTAGTAATTTTGGTTCTGGTAATGGTTGGTGGTAATGAACACAGAATTGCTTTTCATGAATGAAGTTTCCTTTTACGATTCATCAGCTAAAGATAAACCCAGTCGTTAAAAAATTATGTCTTTTAGGCTAATGACTCACGACCACATGATATAAAACCGCTTTTCATTTTAACCCTTCAACGTTTGGTTGTTGAAAATTATTATCTTATATTATTATTTATCCCTAGGTTCCTCGTTTTCAGATAATTCGTGTTTTTTTAGGTATTGTGGAATATGATTATGATATAATACTCATTGTTCAATGTATTACAAAGTTCATCAGGACCCGACCAGGCCAAACCTTAAATCTAGTCATAGTATAGTCAATCGAGTTGAAATGAATTGTACAATAGATAGAATAATCTGTGAAAACAAAATCATATTTATAAAAAACTGAGATTGAAGCCACGATAGCACAAGTGGTAGAGCAGCGGCGTATTTAACCGAAGGTCGTGGATTCGAATCCCGCTTGTGGCCCTAACTTATTCATTTCAACCAAGACCTTACATTAAAAAAATAATTAATTGAAAGATTTAATTAAAGTGTTATCATTAGTATATTTTTCATCAAAAAAGAGTAATAAATATCAGCTGGGTCAACAAACGTCAACTTTATAAAATACGTTACTATAAATCTGGGTCGGAAATAAATCAAATTGATAGGTTTGGATATTAATGATTACGATATGCACCAATTAAAAATGATGTTAACTGTTAAATAAGTTGCCAAATGTTTAGCTTTTGATTTACGACTGCGTTATTTATATTATGCATATTTTTAAAATTGTAGTTGTTTACATTTATATTCAACTATCACATTAAATGAACCACTAGCTGTAGAACCCGGTGGTTTTTTTTACATTGAAACCCCTTCAATAATTTCCACAGAAATAGAAGTTGTAGAAAGTGATTATCTTGAACTAATATTAATGGGGTTCGTAATAGCAGAAGTCATTTCAACTCCCAGGGTACAGGTGCCTTCTGCCAAAAAAAAAGCCGACGTTCTGAACATTGCAACTTCCAACGCCTGCTAAAATTTATTATCGAAAGATGATATTTTTAAAGCCGTACAGAACATGTGGAGTTATGACTGAATTTATACCGTGTGGATTTGGGTTGGTATATCCAGAGAGGGTTTTGTAATAGGTCAGGGTTGTTTTTACTGTAGTTGTGCTCAGTTTCTGGTAAGAATTTTATTTTTGATTGAAATTTTATTATATGTTTTCACTGTGTATATGGGTTTTGTTGTGTTTTTTTAATTTAGGGAAGCATTACTTTTTTTTAAATTCTTCCAATAGATTGGCTCAAATATGGCCATGCTGCAAGCCCTACTTAGTCAACCTAGTAGAACTATTGTTTAAAAAATCTTTATTTAAACAATGCTGGAAGAAAAAATGTTTAATCGTTCTGTAAAATGTATCATTTTCATTAGAATAGTTAAATAATTTATCATTGGTTAAGTGTGTAAAAAACTCAAAATTTCAACAGTCGTTAAAGTTTTTATTTTGGGGTGTATATCATATACAGGGTGGTGTCCTTTTTAGATGGCCCAGCTTAATTTCTCTTGAACAAATGACTGTATGAAAATAAATAAATAATATTTTTTCATCTAGTTTCAAATATTTACCATTTTTGTATCAAAATTGCAAATACGATACTGACCATTTTAAAGGAACTTTTTGCTTAAAACGATTACAAGTTATGGGAAAAAGAAGCGGGCTGCGTAATTTGGAAACGGAGCATAATATTTTATTACATGTTTGCAAACATCCAAATTCATCTGTCTAAAAGGGGGCAGGGTTTTAGGTTTTTCAAAAAATAAAATGAGAGCGTGATATTGGATAAATCTGTGTGCCTCCTTGGTTACCCGATTCAACTCTAATTTATTATTTTCTTGGGGCCATTTAAAAACATAGTGTCTGCGCCAATCATAACCCAGCAACGTTAGATGAGGAAATTCGACAGATGAAAGAAAATGTTTGTCAATCCATTGTTTTCAACATAAAAAAACCTTTAAAATGATGTGTCAGAGTGTTTGATATTTTGAAATGAACCTGTTTAATTTTTTTCAAAAAGAATTTAAAAAAAAAACTCAATGGTTCAAGAGAAATTCAGCCAGGACATCTAAAAAGGACACCCTGGTACATAATTCCATATAAAACGTTTTTGTTCTTCTCATAGCATTCTTAACATTTTTGATCTTTATTGAGATCATCTTCAGGGCCTGGGATTTACAAACATAGTTTACATTTAGAAAATACATATAGGATGTGGAAAAGTGAATTTATTTAATACAAAATATATTTGTTATATATTCAACCAAAGTATTTCTACTTGTCCAGATATTAGGATGTAAGACATGTTTAAACAGTAGACACGTCAGATTTATTTGTTATCGATATGGGATCTTTCATTTTGGAAAAAAGTGTTTGAATTGTGTTTATAATTTTTGAAAGCTATTTATAAAAATTATAAAACAGTTCACACATGTTTTCCAAAATTAAAGATACCACACCAATAACAAACAAATCTGACGTGATCTACAAGATCAACTGTTTATACTGTCCTGCAACTTATATCGTTCTTACATCCCAATGTATAATATGTATTTTCTAAATGTAAACTATGTTTGTAAATCCCAGGCCCTGAAGATGATCTCAATAAAGATCGAAACGTCGGCACGATAAAGAAAATGTTCTTCTAAAACCTTAATCCCACCAGACCGCATCTCACGATTTATAAATAATTATTTCAAAATAACTGGTTTTATTACTGCCGTGCCTGTCTAATATGCTACTTTGTTTTAGCAGCTAAGATTTATTTAGGATTCTTGTTGTGTCTATTAGTGATATAGCCAATAAGCCTATCGTCGTTTAAGGCGACTTGGTGGATTCTGGGTGTGTGGAAAATATCAATTTTTTTGTCGTTGCCTTTCTAAACTTTATTTTTTCACAAAACGTGTCGTTTTAATATCTGTACGTTGAACCCTACATTAATTTTTTTCTTTCTAACATCTAGTGACCCATTTAAAAATTCATCGCATGCAATTTATCCCATTTTCCTAGTGTTATAATGTTGTTAAAGCTGTATTTATTTTTTTAGCATATATAAAAATACTTAGTTTTTATGGCATTGTAAGTGCAAAAAATGAGGATGAAATCAACAAAACCATCCCAAACTTTATTTTATACTTCCAGTTTTGATTTATTTACAGAAGCAACGTTTATGCAATTACGTGGAGGTTATGGGGTTATAAAGCGCTCTAAAGTTTTTCATGGATCGGTGGAAGCATAACAAAGTTTTCGTGATTTTCGACAAAAATCAGAGGCATTTATTTCAAAGGTTTATACCCTCTGAAGGTAAAAACATATTTGTTTTTTCCCAAAACATTTTTATGCAGTATTGCTATGAGGGTACAAAAAACAAATAACAACTTTCTTTCTTTTTTTAAAAAAGTTAATCGACTTAGCCAAGTTCCCCTCGTTATTTACCTACTGAATTTCTTGGGATACGTTTAAGTTAGCTGAAAATTTCAAAAGCTAAAAGCTTCAAAAATTATTAAGATGTTTTATAACATATTATGTAATATGACGATGGTCTAGAGAGGCGTGATATATGATATTTTTTTTGTTCCTACTTGGCACTTCAATGGCAACATATATTTGCACTGGCTCATAGAGATTGCGAAGGTAAAGGGAAATCAATTTTCGTTTTTCCTTTTTTTTAATCTCAAATACAACTGGTTCCAGTGTCATTTCCCTTGTTGTGCCGAATTCTTTAAATTGAGTACGTGATTTGAATCCACCTTGGGCACAAAATTCGTATTCCGGCCTGAGAACCGCCTGAGTCGATGCTGTTCAGCAATGAAAAAGCAAACGGAGTGAAAGTAAGGGCCAACAGGCGAGGTGGCGAATTTAAAATAAAGATATTTCTCATCATTTCTGCAGTCAGGATTTCAATAAAGGTGGACGAATCGTCCAAAGGGCTGAAAAACTAAATAAATTGTTAAATGACATTCGATTAATCCGGTTTCAATTGAGGAAAAGTCACGTCCCATCTGGAAATTTGTGGAATGAAAGTTATACAACTAATTCTCTCCAATAGAAGTAATGTAAGACAAATAACTAAAGTGTAGTTAAATACGCTATAAATATTTATGGAACGGAAGATGAGCGTTTTTGTTCGTTTGTTCTTTGCGGAACCTCAGTTTTCACTGTATGTGTTTCATATTCATGATACAGTTGCGTGTTTGGCATTTGCATTTTCTTTGCATTTTCATAATTTTACCTGTCAAGATAACATTTCATAAAGTTTTTACAAGGAATCTCGTTGAAAAGAATTTTTGAAGGAATATGGACTGCTTGTATTCTGTGACGTACGTTTTTCAATATCTATCTCGATAATTAATGATAAAAGCCATAAATTAAACAACTGCGATCCAAAAAGAGTATTATTGATTGTTAAATTTCAGCATTTTTTGTTGTTGTTCAAAAGCCTCAAAAGAGGGCAAAAAAATTGTATGCCGTATCCTCAAAACTTATTTAATAACCAATTTTTTTAAATTAATTTAGAAAATAATCACAAAAGTTAACTTTTTGGCAACAACCAAATACCGCTAAACCCAGAAACAGGATAAACAACAAAAATGGTTATAACACTAAAGTTGTAGAAGGTCATAGAGCCCAGTGTCTTTCGCACTTCTAATTGAAATTGTAAAAAGAGTCAGGTTGCACTGTACTTATGTAAATATTTGATCAAATACAATAGCTTTTCTTCTTCTTCTAAATTTGGACATTACATTATTCAGTTTTTATATTAAAGCAAAACTACTCCCATCTTGGGTGGTTTGTAAAAGAACCACTTACTACGATTGTTTGCCTATTATTGGTCCAAAAAATGAAGTAATGAGAAGAAAAATCATTGCTATACAGAGAAATCTCGTAATTTCTCAATACATCGTATATCCCGCTAAATCATAATAAAGTGTTAGTCCCTTCAAAAAGTATGTTAAATCGTGTAAAACCAATGCATTTCGGTCCCTCGTTGTAAATTTGCTTTTCCGCCGTCCAAGTCGTCGAAACATCTTATAATTTTCGATTAGAATTCGCGTATGAGAGTTGTGCAGACGCTTATGACCGGTGGTGGGTGTTTCTAGGTTTTAGTTGGTAACATCCGATGCTACAGATTCGAGTGAACAATGTAAACATCATTGCTTACTGCAATGAATATTGCCGATGGAACAAGGAAAAAGGTAACGGTACCCACAGTAAAATTGGCTTCTGACCTAGTGGTTTCCTAAACGAGGATATATAGAACAGAAAAATGAAATCCAAGTCCCCCAGCGGATGTCACCTCTCGTTACAATATGAAAAAAATACTGCCATTTTTCTGGACTTCGATCATTTTGTCGATTGCTTTATAGCTACTGGAATGCTTAACGACGGCAACAATTTTAACTGAAACAGACGAGGATGGTGAAGAAAACGGAGAATTAGAAGAAGAAGATGAGAGTAAAGTCGTAAATGAGCAAAGAAATTCAATTTTTTACGGAATCAATCATGGAAGAAAACGGGTTTGGAGCAATTCACACTATTAAATTAGCATTAGACCGCACATGTTTAAATAATTTGCAATGCAAACAAAAACTGATCAAAAATCAGAAATATGGACATATAAAAAAATAAAAACTTTCTTTAAATACGTATATATACAATAAAATGATGGATACGAAATAAATTGTCTTTCCATAATAAGCATTTACTACTCCTGGAAAAAACAGTGACAGACTACTCAACACGTCGACCAGACATCCAGTTCTGGACTTATAAAAATGGAAAAATTCGTGAAACAATTTTATATAAAAACAGACACTGAAGATGGTTTATATCATACCAAAAAGACAATTTATTTCCTACCCATCATCGATTTTCACGAAATCAGGATGACACCATCAAAAAATATATACAATACGCTAAAAAAATCAACGCATTCGGTACTTTCTTTCCATTTTCCCCCTCGATACAGTGACATTTCAGTATCTCGTATTTATTTTTGGACCCCTTGAAGAGACGAAATATCTAGGTTTAAATGCATTATGATGGGTTTTCGAGAAAAATGCGATCACATGTAAAAAATACAACTTTTGGGAGAGTTCTGATTGAGCTCAAATTTTACTCTGTGTTTCCCGTTTAGGCTATAAAATCTTTACAGACCGATTCTCTGGCGTTGGAGGGTTGCATGCAATTAACCAAGTTACCAGTTCACCGAGACAAGATACACCAAAAGGCTTATTTCTTAAATGTTAAAAAATTATTTGAACCTAAAGTGCGGATTCTCATGAAACCGCAGAAATGCATTGTATGTTCCGAAAGGACGCTTTTCATTCCTTGGAACCACCTTGGCCTGTTTCTTAATTTAAGTTTCCGCCCGTTGAAAGGCGCGCCTTAGACTAACCGGGTAAAAGGTCGTTTGACGGAAAGTTTCTAAAAAAATTATTATTAAAAAAGGAAAAGCTAAAATAAAAATCTTGGACGAATTCCACACAGGAAAGAGTTTTGGAATGGTTACAGCTGAGTTGGCGGTATTGTCGCCAACCCCAATGAGACGTATTCATCCCTGATAAACTTCGATTCGGTAGGTGGTACTTGGCGTCGTTGAGATCGTGTATTTTTTTAGGATTTTTTCCAATTACCGCTTATAGCATAGTCACTGAATTATATTTATTTGATGTTTATACGCCATTAGGATAACCAGAAATTTAAGGTTTTTGAATATGATCTTATGTCAAGATAGTCACAAGTTTAAGTATATAATTATGTAATACATAACCGGTTTCTCCTTCCTTATAAACTGTTCAAAACCAACTGGAAAAACAATATAAAAAATGACATTTAAATAATATAAGCCATTATGACCAAAAATCAAAAATGTTCCTTGCACATGGCATACGAAATTAATTACATTAATTATACATGACGAAAAATCACGATGTTTCATTAATTTGAAAATGGTTCAAGCAAAAATGTCAATATTTTCAACATTTTACAGATGTCGCAATATAAGCCATATTCTTCATATCAAACCTTTGAATTTTTAATAGCACTTATTGTTAAGATAAAGCATCATGATCCTGTGCAATACACAAAACATCAATTGCTAATGTTCAACAAATTGGAGGTAGACCAACAAAACATTACGATATTCAATGATCCAGTAAAACATGCCTAATATTCAATAAAACTTATGCTTTTTCAGACAGCATTACAATGTTCAATGGCTCTGAGATACCAATGAAAATTTACAACGTTGAACTATACAAATTGGTCAACAAACTTCCACAACGTTCAATTACTTTCAAATTGGTCATAAAGCCCAGATTTTGCCTAAGAAAAGAAGTCAGTACTTTTAACAGCTTGCAGAAAACCCAACATAAGTCACATTTGCTGACCAAATGAGCTTGCAACATGTTCTATTTCTCAATTTGTTAAGATAATCAATTATGACTTATTAATGTTAAGCAACACTTTATGTTGATCTGATGAAGCATCAAACTTCAATGATTTCCAGATGAGTCAACAAAATCAACTTTTCATGACTCTCACACTTGTACCAAGCGTCACAGTGTTCATTGCGTCTTATAATGAAAACAAACCTGAAAATGTATAACAATTTGAAAATGGTCCAAGAAAAAGTGTTTGAAAAATTGATCTTTTTTTCGACAGCTTTCAAATTAAGCAATATAACGTGCAGACGACGAAACGTCACAACATTCATTGATCGTCTTATTGGGCGTAAAACACAGCAGTGTTTAATAATTCTCAATTGGCCTAAGATAAAACGTCGTCATTTGAACGCCTTACAAATAAGTCAACATAACTTCACGAACACAATAACTTAATGACAGGTAACGACGACGCAATGAAAATTTTCAATGTTCATCGACTCTCATAATGGCCAACGAAACATCACGGTGTTCAATAATTTATAAATGAACCAAGAAACGCTACATTATTTTGAACAGCCTTCAGATGACCACATATACGTAACATTTTTACTGCCCAACAAAAAATCAATTAATGTTTAAACCACCTTCCTTAGGTGTACTCTAAACACATTTTTTCCAATCATTTTTATAAATCTTCAGTTAATCAAGATTTGCTAATAATATTGAAACCTCAAAAATATTGTCTTGTGTTTTAAACTAAAGTAACAATGAATTAATTTTTGTTAATTTGTTAATTATAATAAATTAAAAATGAAATAATAATTGATGAATGGCATTTAATTTTTGTACCAAAATTTCAAGGCGAAAAGATTTGGACATCTGGTAGCGCAAGTAATCTAATTAAACCAATATCAAAATCTCATTTAGACCGTTGCAAATAATCATTCACCACTATAAATCATAACCACCACCCTAGAAACTGCTGTCCATGTCTAGAGCTGAATACTCGTAATTATGAATTGATGACTTTCATTTTCTGTTTGATTAGATTGTAACTATTACATAATTGTCATATAGTTGATTTGGTTTTTATTACCATAAACCTCATAAGATTGATATTGATTTCCCTGTTATTTATTCATAAAATGCACAAAAAATTTATTAAGCAAGAATAAAAATTTCTGAGAAATATTTGTAACTTTGATGTTTTTAAATGCTTGTTGTCTTTTTACAGAAAAGGACACGAAGGAAATAAAGAGACGAAGCTATACCGGTTGAGTGTGAGTAGACCGAATCATCTTTTCTTTCTGTATAAATTCTTTAGAAGATCATACTCAATATGGGATACGGGAAAAAGGCGCATATATGTTTTAAAAAAATCGCCGTCTGCATTCTCGATGGCATGCCTTTAATTTCCCACTTGCATGATTACATATCACGTTGGATCTACCCCAATCCATTATTCATGTACGATTGAACGACAAAAACGTTTTGATCCTTTGAACAAAGAAAACCCCTTTGAGACTATCGCTAATACATTCAAGTATACATACTGAAAAATTTCTGTGTCTTTTTTAAACTTTTTTGATAATAAACACGATTTTTCAGTTTATGTAAATTATCGTTCTTCTCACAGATATTAAAATGTTATTAAAATCTGTTAGTAGAATAACTCACCCCTTCTTCATCATTTCTAACAAGGTCTTTACCTATTTTATTTAAACTTCCATTTTCTTGATAAATTTACTTATTTGAACGATTTAACAAAGTTGGTAGGTAACAACTGCAGGTGTTGAACGACCCAAATTCGTTTCGGCATTGAGCCATCTTCAGTGAGGTTTGGTCATGTATCTAAAACTGCGAGGATAAGCAGACTAAAATGATCAAAATTGCAGCCACCGCAACGATTTAACAAATTTGTAGATGTGTAAAACAAAACAACAATTGTAATGGTCTAAGTGGATTGATTTACTTTCAAAAATAAAGCCTAATAAAACTTGACAGTTAAATTGTATAATTCAAGACCCTTTATTTGAAATCAAATAAAAGTTTAATATACTCAAACTTCCAACTTGATTAAAAACCATATTTCACAAAAACCCTTCTCCTTCAAATATTCAAAGCATTTTGTTATGAAACCTCTCCTTTTGGACGTGAGGAAGGAGAGAGATACTATCGAGAAATTGCCCTTTTGGGCGATGGCATAGTTGTAGAGGACATTTGCGTCTGCAACTGAGCCCTTTGCGACAGGGTTGCCACAAAGGCTAATGACATCAGGACCACTCACCACCACATACCGTATACACAATTCCACGCCATTCCCTTTTCCGCTGTCATAGTCGGACTGACAAAAGAAGAAATCCCTTTTATATAAGTACACGCCTTTGAACTTTCCTCTTTCTTGATTTATTTTATTGCACCAAAAATGACGTCATAGCTCGATCTGTGGAAAACAGCACTGGATCTGTACATATGCAATTATATAATTTCAAAAGAAAAACGTTTCAGCCAAGTATGACTTATAAATAAGCCGGGAAAATTCAAATTATTTAAAAAATATTTGAAAGGGTTTCTTGCATTATTGTTATGAATATGGGTTACTCGTCAAAAACTTTTGAATACGATATATAAAGTTAATTAAAGCTTAAAAAATATAAGCTCCATAATAAACTCGTTACTCTTGTTTTTCATCTCAACCAAAAGCCTTAGATAAAAAGTTGTTTTAACTTGATTCATTTATTTATGATTGGGCAAAAATTATCTTTAGTTGCTTGTAAATGTAGTACTAAGAAAGTTCGAAATTTAATCGATGGTTCATACAAATATTTATACTCAAACCTTTTCAATGACGATTAAGTTTAATACACATAAATTAATAAAAGTTTAATTTCTCTTTTTGAACTAGCTCTCTAACTTTCAAAACGATAAAATATTACCTTTCGCCACTCATAATTAAGTGTATAACATAATTTTCGAAGTTTAATTAATATTGCATTGAAATATTTCAGCTCGAACTAAATTAAGTTAATTAAATGTTAGGGTTTTACAGAAATTCAAAAGAGTCGTTCTTCGTTTTCTTCTCATATATTTGAAACATTTCTGTATAAAACTATATACTAAAACTAATTAAATTGCACTACTAAGAAATTGCCTTTCTGCTACACCCAGCGGTAGTATCATTTTAATTGAAAGAGGATCAAATTCATTAAAAAACTTATTTTATTTCGTTTAACTGCACGTTGGAAATAACATCACTTCAAAAATAGTAAAACCGATCAAACCATGAGCTGGAAATATCCATAAACATTTGTTATATTTTTTAATTGATTGGTTTAATTATTTTTTTTATTTGTCGTTTAAACAATCTAACATCAGCTTTTACATTTAATTTTTTATAAATTGAGATTATTATTATCATTTATAATTAGATAGATCCAACACTGAAGATGGCGAAATACATTATTTTACCCAATGGACCCTTCGGAATAGGTTGATCAATCAAATGGACTGTATATCTCAAATTATACTTCGAGCCTGGTCTAATACAGCACTCCCAATATTGCCCAAATCCGAGTCGGTGCCCAGTACAATAATGTTTTTACCTTCTTCAAACCATTAGTTTTAGGTCCCTCCAAATCCGTGTCCTCCAAGAGGAAGCGACACATCAGTCACAGTATAGCAGGCAGTCTATCCGTTGGCATGAGTAATGGTCCACCCTCTCTCAACAGAGGTACCTACAGAGTTTTCAGTGCCAGGAGTTTCCGGCGTTTTAATGACCACACGGACTCTCACGGGTGTACTCTTAAGATACTGAACAAGACAACCACTACGATATCATCTAAAATTGAGATGACCAATGAGCTTGGAGCAGGAAGTTCTCTGGGTGGATATGAAGAGCAAGAAAGCGTTGGGTCGAAGAAAAATGTCTGCGATTGTATGGCTCAGCTCTAAGGTTGCGCCCCAAGGCCGATCCTATTTACCCTTTAGTCTACCATTCTCCACATTTATGAATTCAGTTGATGATAAGAGGCAGTCCTTCATTGCTGGTTTCAAGGCACGGTTGCACCTATATGGCAGCAGATGATCTACTGCCTCCATATTTGCTACATTATTTGTAGGCAGTGTTCAGAAACCGGGTTTGCTGTTTATGTTCACGGACATTTTGCTTTCCATCTAGGAAGGGAGTAGGTATAAAGGATATAAAAGATCGGTTTATACCCACTATGCTCCGCTCAGAGAACAGTGTTCGGACTCAACAGAACCTCTCTTACTTGTCAGATTAAGGATTAAGTGGAGAGTATTTGAAAGGAGCCGCTTTCATGTGTAAAAAAGAACTTAAGGTCACATCAAGAAAGACCCACATACAGTATTTGTTCAGAAATTAGGAAAAATCTAGGGCAACTATATTAGAAAACCTTAATCTTTAAGTCTTCCATTTACAAAACCTTTGTTAAGTAGAGTTTTATACATTGCAAAAGTCCACTTTAATATTGTCTAACAGCTATGTGCATAAAAGCAGATGGTGTCGCGTAATGATCATAAGTGTAAACAATTTTAAAAAACTAAGAACAACATTTTTCTTTTCCCATGTTTAATTTCACATTACATTTGTTCTTATGTTTTTGTATAAACGACGAGTTTAACATATATAAACGTCTGGTTATGCTTACGCCGGTTTGCTTCCCTTTGTGATGAAAACCCGGTCACAAAAATAAAATAATTCCTGACATCCAGAAGGGCTTTACGACCAGCTACCCTTGTCAAAGTAAGAGTCAAAAGTCAAAACGGTTACTTATATTTTCAAGCGCAAAGCCATGGGATTTACGCGGATTGAAAACAAAACCGCACACGAACCCGGCCAATATTTATCGATTTAGCGCTGTAAATTGTAAATCAAAGCGAGCCAAGTAACACCCTTCTTGTAAATAGGTAATCTCAATTAGACCGTCGACGCCCCTGGCGTGTAGAGTACGGCAACAGGCCCACTAAATCAACCCACGGCTTTCGCATGACCTTTCAATCTTCGAGGCCTAATGAATAAATCCAAGCGGCAACAAGTTGGTTTAAAACCCAGAGAGAAGATTTTCTGTGAAATATACATTCCCTTAATGTCAACGCATCAGAAAATTAGAGTCATACAGCAGTAGGTAGAAGATGAATTAAAGGACTTTACTGTCCAAGTTGTGTTTATGGGATGGTAACAGGTTAATTGTTTTTCTAAATTTGCATATATACTTCACCTTATCATATAAACAGGTTTTACTTAGCCTTATTTCAATACAAACTTTTTTTCAAGTTAATTTATCACGAATTATTCACTGTTTTCGTGGTCCGCTCGACCAATTAATATATCACAATTAATTACGGTTTTTACTTGAGATGAAAAAAAGTTAATGGCACGAGAGGGATTCGAACCCACGTGAGGAGGTGAGGTTGAGAGATGACGTCCAAGTGGATCGAGGTCACGAGCTCAGGTGGTAGAGCAGCGGCGTATCTAGCCGAAGGTCGTGGGTTCGAATCCCTCTCGTGCGATTAACTTTTTTTCATCTCAACTAAAAACCGTAATTAATTGTGATTTATCACGAATTTTGAAACCTTCCATAAAACATTTACTTTCACCACCCACCGTATCGTCTCTGTCTAATTGTTTTGGTACATCCTCGTACTGTTTTAAAACGTATTTGAATTGCTAATACTTACCTAAGGAGGATGAAAATTTGAATATAATGAGGTAATTAGGTTTAATCCAATGTGTACTTAAGTTTCTTGTAGATGCCACAGAATTTTCCTGTAATGTTTACGTAGTATGAGTGAGGGGTGTGTGCGCAATTATTTGGCGTTTGTTATCATTCAAGCAATCCTCAGCTCTGTGGGTTGTGTACATAGCGGTCCAATTGGAACAAATGTTTACTCATGATCGACATTTTAGTTAGACTAAGGATCAAGTTACGGAGCAATATGTCTCTATTTGATTCAAGACTACAAGTATTCAACTTGTAATGAAACGCACCGCTTATTTGACATTGACTAATATATGTAACAGTTTCTGTTCAATGTAGGCCTTGTGTCCAAATGACCCAATTAGTCAAACATTTCGAAAAATCAAAGGGCACATGCCAGACTACAAATAAGAATCTGCAGTGTAATTTCCCAACGAAGTTGAACATTGGTTCAATAACTGATGAACTAGTCATTACGTCTAATTGTAATATTGGAGATTCAATTCGGTAACAGTGGGTAGCTGTGAAGTATAAGATAGTAGGTTGAGGGTGCCCTTGAGGATGAATAACCTCATAATTGATTCCACCAAAACAAGTTTGAAATTGGGAGATTATTGTTTGAGAATTGCAGCTTATAAAAACTGCAATTTGGTATTAGTTTTGATATTTCGCATATTAGGAGGTGGGTTGACCTGCCTCTCCCTGCTTATAAACCCCAGTTCTTAACGCAGTAGTCCTCTATATTCAGTTGTTGTTGTTCCTTATTTTTCGCTTCAAGTTAAATTTAATTTCATCAGAGTTACCAACTTTCGTCCAAAAAGACAGTAGTTTCATGTATGTAGCATGGTCTTTTCCCACTATTCTAATCTGCCAATTCCCTCTGTGTTAGTCTGTCAAACGCGCTTCAGCCATCAATAGTGTACTTGTTTGCCACTCTTCCTCTTTTTATATCCGTTATCTTTCGGGCTGAAGCTTGGATAATAGACATAAATTTCCAAAATTTTATTTTTCTACCAACTCTAATTATATCAAACCCTGAAGAGACAGACCCGAAGGTAAATAGAAAAGCTGGCAAACCAAAACTGAGAATATGAGAGAACCAGAAGTAAAAAAAGGTAAATTACACAATACATTATTAATATCGTAAAGAAACTTGATTTAAAGAATAATTTCTTTGTCTTTGCAGTACCATCTGCAGTGCAATCATTTCTTTGCTAACATCCCTTACTCGGCATGTCTCTGTCTCTTAACGAAGCTGCAAGCCGGTCTTTTGATATGGCCGTGACACGACAAAATCCGCTGCTCGCAAGACAAAAGAACTAAACTAATAAATTAACTCAGAATTGCCTCGGTGGTATTAGTTAGCATAGCCATCGAATTTATTAGCTTTTCTGTGATCAAATTCGGTCTTTTGCTTAAGGAGCATATCGTAAGGCCATTGATCCCGTTTTGGCAATCCATCTGTTTTCCAATAGTACAGTCGCTTGCTTCTTATTATAGGATACAGTCTGATGTGAATTCTCTCTCTCTCTCTCTCTCTCTCTCTCTCTCTCTCTCTCTCTCTCTCTCTC
>CM077106.1:32349766-32378524 GCA_039619505.1 Cimex hemipterus | reverse complement strand
CTCTCTCTCTCTCTCTCTCTCTCTCTCTCTCTCTCTCTCTCTCTCTCCCTGTGTCAAATGCTGCCAGCATCTCATTGATCTCAGCTCTCAGCGCTTTGTGAGAAATAACGTACTTTATTAACTTCACCACATTAAAGACGGTGATAAAGCAGAAGAGAATTCTTCCGTTCTTTAACTTCCCCCAATAAGCTTGGGAAAGATTGGTTGACAAATGAATGAAGAATCATGCCCAAATCATTATATACTTGGGCTATATTCCGTCAATCGCTATGAATGAATCCTGTTTAGAGGGTGTCGCATGAACAGACTTTACGTGGTTATCCTAAATGTCAAATTGGACTGAAAATTTTCAATTGTCTAAAGTCTGATTTTAAATTGTATTCGAGGTATGAATTTCATATTTCGGGTTACCTCAATCTTTCACACTTTGTTCAAAAATCTCAAAAACTGTTAATTCTACTTTAAATTTGATGTACCACTGCCAAATGAATGGCAAGAGGATTAAAAACCCTATGAGATTCATTTTCTGTTATATTGAAAATTTAGCAAACAAAATTCAAAATCGGGTAGGATATAATTTTGAGGAGTTCTAAAGTTTAAACAAGTGATTTTTGGGTCTGTCCAATACTGAGAGGCATGGCACCTACAGAAATGCTGCCCCTACTAATGAGCTTAGTGTTACAAACGATTAGTTAATTTCTCATAAGTCAGTTATCACTAGTGTAAAATTAATATTTAATAGCTATAAAATTGATTTTGGGTTACAAATGACAATTACAAATTAGTCATATCATAAAAGTGGTACAATACAAAATTTAACATAAAAAACAGCATGTTCTAAAAATTAAATTAAATATTTTAAATTGAGTGAGTACATTTTTGAACAATGCAAACCTTGCATCTTTTCCGACGATTAAAAATAATGCCTTTGATGACCACTTATAATCATGGTCTTAGCGAATAAATACATTCTACTTAATTAGTGCAAACATATCTGTGATATACCAAGGAAAATATAGATTAATAGGAACAAAAACAATATAGACGTAATTAAATTATTATATATTCCTACGGAATATTCGTAATATAAATTCCGAATGTGCGATAAAATTGCTAAAATCTCTTAAATTTAAACGAACGGGTCAGTATTTTTCCCCTCCGTACCTGTGGGACCGCTGAACCGGCAGACCAACCTCTAAATTTAATTCAAAAGGGCGCGAGGGATTTGCGGTTTTGAGACTAGATTTCTCTCCTATTTCCTAGCAATTTGATGATAAAATAGGATGCAAAGGGTATTAACAACGAGCTTTGAATTTTAACAAAAACCACTACTCTCGCCTGTTGTTTCCTATATTTTGTATGTAAGTAAATGATTTCAGTTTAAATAGACAGAGAGGAAAACGTATTAAATATCTAAGATTCGGTATAAAAATTAAATCAGCGTTTAATAATATCAAATAGAAGCTTACTTTCATCTAGAAATGCACAGAAATGGCAATAAATTATCAGCTTTGCATAGTTACTTAATGTTTCAAAAAAGCTAACGGCAATTTTAGTGAGTAGGATAAAACCACTTGACCAGAGATAAATTCAATTCATTAAAAATGTAGTATGATGATATTAGGAGTATGAGATGGATCTGTAAATTAGGCGTTTCCTATAATTTAAGTCTGTCTATCCTTCAGTACTAAGTACGAGAACAGCTTATTATGTTATTTTGCATCAAGAATATAAGCAGGGGGAGGAATGTATTCCTAAAAACTGAAACACAACTGATAGTCCCGTAGGCCAAGGAAAGCTAGTCCAAAATGTTCGGGAACGGCAGAAATGCATGTTAATGGATATGTGTTCCTGCATCACACTACTCTTGTCCAATTTCATCATTTAACCACTTCAACATTTGTGTCATTTATAAATATTTTACACGTATTATTAAACCGACTAATGTAAATCAAATCCTGTTTCTTTGGGAGCACGAGGGTTCGCAACAGCAGAGGTCATATAAACCTTCAGGGTGCCGGTGTTTTTGAAAAAAAGCCCATTTGTAAGTATGTCAGATTCGAATGCAGGGCCGCTGGATTCGAACCCGGGACCTTTACCTTACAGTGATGAGCGCCGTGTCAAGGACGAACCCTTGCGGCCACCACGTTATTTCTGTCGCCTGAACACTTTGTGAGAGTTCTATATTTCAAATCAAGTTTAAAAAAACCGGTAAATAATACTTTCAACTTCCATGTTACATCGGTATTTCAGAAACGCTGGTACTAAAACATTTACAAATTATTTTGGCACTTCAAAAAAATGAGATTAAGCATTCGCTCGGCTAAGCGTGGGAGTGGATTATGGAATTTCGTAGCCAGTGAAGACGGAAAGAACTAATTCCAAGTTCTGTCGCGTGCTGGGAATGATTTTCTATGCAGACAAATCTCTATTTTATTCGAAAAATGGTCGGTTTTATCGTCAGAGAAGGATTTGACCCAGTGCTTTATCGTGGTCATATCTCATATTATTATATTTCAGCTGGAGATTTTTTTCACCTCAGACCGTTTTTTGTGTTTTCCGCTTTCAACTCTCAAACACCGTAAATTACAAAAATTAAGGTAAGAAAATGGCTTCATTCCTTACTTTACCTTATTAATGCGTAAAATCGTATGAAAGGTGATGCCACATGTCCTAGCTCACTTTTTTTGTGTTACTTTAAAATATATTGTTACGGTTCCTCGCCAGGCTGTTGGCAATTCACCCGGTCACCGGGTACCTGGCGCTCAGTGGAGATTTTTTCCTCTTCCCGTAGCGGCTTCGTCCCCAAAAGAGAAGTATTCGAGCGCCACACTGTTTTTATTTTATTTTCTTCCTCTTGGGGGGACAGTAAAACCCCCGGGGAAATAATAATACAAAAAACAACAAGGAAGTAAAATAATAATGTCCTCTGTATTACAAGTAAAACAAACAAAACAAAATTAAACAACCCTCTTCAAAGTTACAAAAAAAACTGTCCAAGAATCAATCTTCTAGTCTTACTTAAAAGTTCGAACCTCGCACGCGTCCTTTTTTCCTCGTCGTAACGGAGCGGTTCACCCCTGGCACACGCGAACCCTCCAGTCCACAATGTCGATTAAAATAAATCCAAAAATTAATCGAATAGAATAGTCTCTGCCCGAGGCCCCCTTGTCCGCTCCCGTCGGATCCTACTCCTGGCCAGCGTCCCCGCCAAGCCCTGGCGAGGCTTTCTTCTGCTTTCAAGTACCACCCGCGCGTCTTCGGCCTTTTAAAGGCCTCACTCGACTTAGCCAAGAGCATCCTCGCCTCTGCCCGAGTCTGGTCACCTCGGTGCCGAAAAAAATTTTTTTCTCGCATGTTCACTTGTAACAATATTTTATGTGCTGTAAGACGTTTAACATGGTTTCTAATATGCTAATGCACACTCGTTCAATTCTGCTAATATTTTATCATTCGACCGTGTCTGCAAATTGCCCTACCGTACCGTTGGTAGACCAAATAAGACGGATAAGCTTTTAATTTCGCAGTCCCAGAAGCCCACAAATCAGTGAAGAAGAGAGATCATTATCGTCATTCTTATACAATAAGATATATGCAGATGATTCAGGAACACTGGATGTTGCAGTTAAGCGTGCGTATGTGTACGGCATATAGAAAAAATGTTTTATATGTCTCATATAATCGGTATGAAGGATTGAGACATTTCCATATCACTCTGTATATAACCCAGACACTAGTTGTATCTTATTATTTTCAATTTGCTTATCCTCATTATTATTTCAGTCGGATTTTGTGAATTATTGATGTGTCCTCACCCTGCATATAACCTAAACCCACCTTCGATGATGGGGCAAATTGGATACATAATTTAACAATCTAATCGCCAGTAACGGGTTTTTGAGTTATTGGTTTAACCTCGCCCTGCTTCCTGACTTACAGCTGTAGGTTTTATTTTTATGAGTTGAGTAATCGGAGGAACTTTTCATCCAGTAAACGGGTAACTGAACTATTCTTCTAATTTATTTCGCCAAAAATAGCCCAAGAGCGTATAACGATGCGCATATCTAAATAAGTAGTAATTTATAAGGGTAATGTGGAAGGTTTGTGTCAGGATGAACAGTAATAACAAACTTTGCAATTGAGGAAGTGAAGTAACGGCCCAAACGGGATACACGTCTTCTGGCCGAATGTGAATTTCACTGGGTTATTTATGCAGTCAAGTGCCCCGCCGCCATGCGAACCCATGCATTTTTAGCAAGAGTTTTCAATCCGTTTCTACCCTCAACCTCGTCTAGCGTCATACAACCGCAAACAGACTATAAACAACTATTTATTTTATTTATTTTTTATTTTCGAAAAACAATACTTTCAAACCTTATTTAGGCGGGAAATTTAAAAAAAAGTTGCGGTACAAATCAAACTAAATCAAATTACCAAATTTGTAGTTATTGTTTTTTTTAAATTAAAAGTTATATACATAATTTCTAAATAATTATCGATTAACGGCCACTAATTACCATACATCATATTTCAGTTTATTTATTTTTATTATTTAAATTTTATTAAAATTTATATTACTCAAAAATCGGAGATGCGGTATGGTGTGATGTAGGTTTCAGAAAAACATTTCCTTTATCGTGCCAACGTTTCGATATTTATTAAGATCATGTTCAGGGCCTGGGATTTACAAACATTGTTTATATTTAACAATTACATTTTGGATGTTGAAAAAATGAATTTATACAATACAAAATATATTTTTTATATTCATTCAAAGTATTTCTACTCACGCAAAGTGTTTGTTTTCCGTGTAATTGTGCCATTCTTGTGTGTCGTGTTGTGAGTGCCAGTGAGATATTCATGTTTTATGTTTATATACGTTGGAATATTGAAGGGGTGGGGAAGGAAGTCGGTATAGAAAGGACATTTTTGTTTAAGGCGTCGGCTTCTTTAAGGTGAAATGAGCCTACGAAGGGAAAAATGGTTCGGCCAAATTATCATTTCAGGATTATATAGACGGGGATAAAAAGGAAAAGACATCAAAATGTCAACCATCCTGAAATAACATTTAGAAAAAATTTCATTCAAAAGAAGTCTAGCAATTCTAAACTCTCAAAATATAATTCCTGAACATCAGTTTGAGTTTCGCAGCCGTCACGCAACTGGCCAACAGTGAACGTTGCTTTGTAGAAATTATCTTTTCCTCCCTTGAGTTGAGGTAGTACTCTTCCGGGGCGTTTCTTGGTTAAAGTCAGTTTCATGGAAAACAATAAGTGAATATAAAGGAAATTAGTTTCAAACCTTTTCTCGTCGGGTACAAAGTGGTGGCAGGGTTATAAGAAGGGAGAAGCAGGCCAATCCACCATCTGATGTCTGACGCTTGTATCCTCGTCCGCATCTCAACATGCACGCCTTTATAATTGTCAAGTAAATCTCTTAGTAGCGGGCGTTCATGTTCAAGACTATCCACGTATTATCTCATACTTCTTAGCTAAACACTAATGGGTTTTTTCCGAGTCGTTAAATGCAATTTTTTCTCCTGAGACCATCATATACAATACATGCTTGTGTTCCACATGGTAATTTTCAGGCCTCTATGGTTTACCTGATGAACTGAACTTTTCCGAGCAATACAACTATTCTCTCAAATAATTTTGATCTTATTGTTTCCATCCGAATCGTTCAGTAACTCTTCATACAACAAAATAAAATACAAGTGCACGTTACATAAATGTTGATGATCTTGGTCGTACAGTTCTAGTCTTATTTCTTCAAATTGTTTACACTAGATTGAAAATATTTCGTAGAGAATCATTATGAAATACTGTGATATAGATGAAAACATAGACCGATATGAACAGTCTAACAAAAATTAAATGTATACGATTTTAACTCGACAAATAAGTGCTAAGTAAAATTGTTAGTTAGAAATGAGTGATTATGGCTGTATGCTTGGAGTAATGGTATTCAAGAGGTGATAATCGTGCCAGGTGTGTAAAAAGGTTTTGACAAGTGTGCACTATTTCGGAACTAATAGCACAATCATGCCTGCCATTGCCTGTCAAGCGTGCTATTTTGTTATTAATCTTATTAGGCTTTGGTTAACTTCACTTTCAAGGGCTTCGGCCGTTTCGATGCCGATTGATTTGACCAAGTCTAAAAATTGATATTGCTCCACGCTTTATATTCGCCATTAAAGTGCACAAGTGTGTGAAAGGACTTAAAATATGATAAGACGCGGTTTATTAAAATGAAAACGCGTACGGTTATTAGCCAGGGCTACCTAGGAGATTTCGGATGTGATTTTTCTTTTGAAATTGGGAACTTGGATATCAAGCCAAAACACTTCCGTAAATTTAAAATCAAACTCAGACTCCGGAATCGCATCCCTCGTCAAATATTTATAAAGGGAGGCTACTGACTTGCAAATATTTTTTGGCGGTACTAGATGGCTGTCCGGAATTCTTGCAAATTGGCCTTGGGAGCTGAAAAAATAGTATAAACAAAGATAAAAATGAATTTAACTAATAAAAAAGAAGTATTTATGGGTATAACACAAGTTGTAGCTTAGAAGATAACTTGTATGTGTTTTAACTAGTATAATAAATGTGTGATGATTAGTAGTATATAAAAAAAATATCTTTCAGTCGGATTAAATGAGATTGTATATATATATATATATATATATATATAGATAGATAGATAGATAGATAGATAGATAGATAGATAGATAGATAGATAGATAGATAGATAGATAGATAGGTAGATACAACGTTACAAAAAGGAATTATCCTTTTGGTGAAATAGATTGACCTTTTCTTTCTTTAGTTTCGCATTCATTTCCCCCAACCTTTAAACCCCTTAAATACGAATTTTTTAGGGTTAAACAAATTTGACATTTTCCAACTTATGGCCGGAGGGGCGGAATTTTGTATTTCTGATCACATTATCCACTTAAAAATCCATCAAACCTCTGGATTTTATCCAAAGTCTATACTATTACAACTGTTTGAAATTTTAATTTCTTTTCTTTCAGCCTAGATCAACAGAGGTTAGATTTGACATTATTATAAGATAGAAAAATAAGACAAAATCAACAAAGATATCTTAAATTTTTCATTTTATAACTCACGTTATAATTTATTTACCCAAAAAGATTGTTCCGTCACATGCAGTTATAGGGTTGTCAATCCTTACAAAGTGTCTTTTAGATCGATGATATCGGTATGCAATACATTTGAGAACAAAATTAATTTTCAATCTTACTAAAAATTTGTACTCAGTAGCTTTCGGTGTCCAAAGATACCAATAACAATTTTATTTGTTTTTAATATATATGTATATATATATATATATATATATATATATACCATACCACATCGAGCGGTCAATCCGTCAAGGTTTACGCAATGCCCCGATGTGTAACGTAGATATTGCAGTATATAATATTTTACCAAGTAATCCACCAGTGGCCATAGAAAGAAAGAAAATAAAGGGGGGCAACGCAGGATAGATTTCAATTTCATCAAGGGAACCAGATACTTTCAAACAGATAACCAAAAAACTCTGCTGTTTTACACATTTTTTGTGTCTAAACAATCAATTAATCATTTTTTTATTACGAACAGAATGTCCAGACTTATTGAAAACCTGCCTTTCTGAACATGTTAGCACATTTAGCAGTTAAATATTTTATAAAATCATCAATAAACGGTCACTAATTTCTATTTTACATTTTATAAAATCATTGACGTCTGTCGGTATCTTAAAAGCACAACAATACATTTAACATGATACAAGCTTGCCAGTTTTTGCTAGGTTTTTAAGCTTCTCTCTCTCTCTCTCTCTCCCTCCCTCCCATTTTTTTAGGTTTGCGGGCTAGTTAATTATGTATTTTACTAATTCATTTCTCCACTGCGACCTGTATAGTTCTATTATGAAACTCCTAAAAGGTATCGATGCCCCTGGTTCCTCTTGACGGTTTCTGGCTGTGCATTGCCCATCTTCTTTTCGTTGAAGTTAAGAGGACGGGCCACTACCTAGTTAGGATTAGGTTAATAAATTTTTCTTATAATTTTTTTCAAATCTTGAAAGAGAGGAATTTATTTATGTTCCTTCTTGAGAGATTTATAAATCTCTTAGATTGCCTTATACTTAATTGTTTGTTCAGTGATTGCATCTTTCTTTCTCATGCCATTTTTACAATTCCAACTTAAGCACAAATTTTGGTGCACCGGTTCTGGTTCCATACGAGAGAAGGCTGCCACTGTTTTAAATGTAGGTTCTTCTTTCAAATAAAAATGTTTGTTCCCTATAATTGAAGTGTAAATTAACGATAATGAAAAAGGTTATCAAAGCATGTTATTGATTAAGATTAATTGTTAATATAGCATAATTATGTTTAAAAAAACACAAACGACAGGACGATCAAAGTATAACGTGCGCATTTTTGCTTTGATTTCAGCTATCATGTACTACAGGCGGTTGCTTCTTGTTGCCGTCCCCATCAGCCTGTTATCAACCCTTTATGGCCAAATTCAAAATTTTGGTAAGCAATTCCTAAAAGAAATGTAATTGAATATAGTTTGTTCCATTGCTGCAATGATGGTTGATGAATATTGTAAATTTTAATAAATCAATCTTATGACTTAATATGTGGTATTTAGTGAGGAAGTAGAGATAGAAAAGCATTTTTCTATGAGGACTCGGCTTCTTTACTGTCAAACTATTAGCGTAGCTGCGACTGCTTTTACAGAACGGAAGCATGTAAACTAAGTCTTAGCTACGCTAATAACATTAATTCAACATCAATGACAGATATAAGATGTATATTATATATATATATATATATATATATATATATATATATATATATATATGTATATCATATATATCATCACAACACTCAAAACATATAGTATAAAATATAAACACGACACGGCGATCTTAACACGACACGCAAGAATGGCCCAATTACTCAGAAGACAAACGCTATGAGCCAGGAAGATGATCTTAATAAAGATCGAAACGCAGGCACGGCAAAGAAAATGTTTTTCTGATACCTACATTCTCACCGCATCTCATGATTCCTGAATAATTAATAAAATATAAAACAATAATTTCATTCCTCACATATAACATTTCTGTATAGTCTAATTCTTCAACAATTTACTTTTCATTTCCCTATTTATCCTCGTCTATATAATTCTGAAAGGATACTCAGGTTCATTCTTTCCCATCGTCGGCCACTTTCACCTCAAAGAAACCGACTCCTCGTAGATTCAATGTACATTTAAAAAAAAAACATTAACATCTCACTTGCACTCTCAACACGGTACACAACAAACACTTTGAGCGAGTACAAATACTTTGATTGAGTCTAAAATTTGTAGCATTAATTAAATTCATTTTTTCACATACTTCATATATTTGTATAATCTAAACAGTATTCATAAATCCCAGGCCATGGCGAGGATCTCAATAAAGATCGAAACGTTGGCACGATAAAGAAAGTGTTTTTCTAAACCTATGTCACATAAGACCGCATCTCATGATCTGCATAATCTTATGACTTCACATAAGGAGGATCAAAATGAGCCACAGCATGCAATCCTTGGCCAATTTGTAAACAACGTTTCTTCAAACCGGAAAAGAAAAACATAGTAATTTAAAACAGAATGTACAAGTGGCATGAATATGTAATCAATTATCGACATTTAAATGACAAAAAACTTTTAACGTCTAGAATATAGTACAACAAAAAAAAACCACAGATGAATAGAATTCACGCATAGAGAACCAATGTTCAAGCAATCGATCGGGCCATTTCACGTATTCTGGCCCCAATGAAGACTTCACACCCTTTTACCCCAATTTAATTCAACCTGCTAAAATTGTTTACTTTTCCCCTAAAAATTATTCCAAGTTGTCCTTTTATGTCTTTTCTTTAATAAAGTCCATCTTACACACTATAACTAACCTCAATTGATAAGGTTTATACGAAACGGCATAATATTTTCTAATTCTAGGCAAAAACTATTCACTAAAACTAAATCAGCTTCTATTATAATATCCTTGAAATACATACACAATCAATAATGAAAACCAGACTTTCCAAAGGCTATGAAAATTACTTTTAAAACATTCTTCGCCTTTCTCACATTTGTTGACGTAATATCACCAAAAAAGTCTATGTATATCAGTCTTTCCTTGTAAGTGGAAGTACATAAATTATACATTTTAGAACTAGAACTTTCGTTCAAATACTACGAATTGATTCATTTATATTGAAAGGATAAACAAAGGATTCTTGTAACTTTTAAAGTCAAATAATTAAAATGCGAGCGAACCAATAAAGAGGACGTTTATTTAGTAAATGATTTTTGTTCAAGATAAATGTATAATTTGTTAATTAAAGGTAGTTGAATAAATTAATTTCTAAGTAATAACGCTTTACACGGCCTAGTTATTAATGTTCTAAGTTAATTTGTCTTATTAACATTTAGAATAAATGAATTTTTAAATTTGGTTTACATACTTCCAATAAAACAACTACTTATTAATTATTCTCTTCATTTTTCAAATAAGATCATTTTTGAATAATATATCTTTAATAAAGCCCTTTTTAATGGAAACCGTCCCTATTTTAATATTTGTACACACTATTCCCGGTCGTTGGGTTTTAAATATTTTATGGGTTTTTTCTAGATCAAGGCAATTTATAGTTTATTGATATCTATTTCGGTCAGTAGGAAGGTACTCCTGCAATCTCTCTTCAGTTCTTATATTATAATATTAGAACATAAATTTCCCTTTTAAAAAGTATTAAATATAATTATTCAAAATAAAAACAGCACGGTTACCTCGTTTCATATTGGGAAAAGCACAAATTATCTATTACATTTAGGGCATTTTTGCAACCGTTGTATAGTTAGTTGTTCGTAAATAATAATTTTATAAGGTCAAGCTAATTAATTTAATATATTATCTTATTATCCTGGTTAAATAGTTGATTTTTAAATCCCATTCATTTCTGGACATTCCAAAATGTTTGACGAAAAAGCACGTGAAACTTCTGAAAATGCATTAAATTGGAATTTATATGAGTCTGGTAGATTTTGTAAGTATAATTTGTTTTTGAATGAATAATTACAGTTGATAGTGTTTTTTCGTCAAAAATCTTGAGTATAATTTTTGACTAAATAAAAAACTAAAATTTTTCACTGTTCAAAAGCCACCCATTTATATTTTTTATTTCATTTTATTTTTTATTATAAGGGTAATATCATCCCACTCCACTAATGTACAGAAAACTTTAGAAGGGTTAGAATTGTAATATTAACTATACGTATACATTCAGCATTTCACATTAAAATGAAATATCAGACTATGTGATACAACATGAAACTTTTTTTCTTTCGAGGGTATTTCAATTACGAGGTTACATGAACTCCCGGGGGGGGGGGTGTTTTTGGCAAAAAATAACTCTATTATAAGTATGGCGTATGCACGGACCTTTACCTTGCAGTGATGAGCGCTTGAGTTTGATATTTCACTTTTCCAGTGTTTTGGTGACTTTTCTGTCAAACCATCATATTCACATAATTGTTATTAAAACTCGAAAATTTCCAATCTCTGAATTTCATTTGGTTAACATTATAATGTTTCAACTAACTGAGGTTTACATAGAAAAGTCAGTGTCACGAGCGGGATTCGAACCCACGACCTTCTAAATACCCCCCTCTACCACAATATCTTTCAATTAATTAAGACGTATCTAGGCGAAGGTCATAGGTTTGACCCCTCTCGTGTCCCTGATTTTTTTTATCTCAACTAAAAACCTTAAACAATTGAATGGTATCAAATTGGTCAAGCAGACCACGAAAACTAGTGAATTATAATAAGTATTTTATAATTTATTTACATAATAAAAATATATATAATATGTAACAAACAACAAAAACCATTGCCCTGTTTTTGTGTTTTGGAATGTAATATCCCTTAAATCAATACACAATAATGACAAAAAACCATATTAAAATATTGTAAAAGAACCTACTTATTTCTAAACTCCTGGAGTTCATTGCCAAGAACGGTCGGAGTTTCTATATATTATTGATTATATTTATTGCTGGGAAGTTGTCTTGTTTCTGCATAAACGATATAAAAAAATAGTTAATTGTTGGTATTGGATAAATAATGGTTTGGTAATTGTTAGTTAAATTTATTATTTACTCGTTCACAAGACATAAAAAAGGAAATTCCAACTGTGAAAAAACCAAAAGATTTTCAATTTCTCATAGTAACCCTCACTACTGTTGGTATGTTTTAGATGATGAGAACGACTCGATCTTAAACAATACGATTTGGGATCTGCTAAGGCCACATAACAATCCTTACCTTCAAGAGCTAAGCGGCCACTGGTCCTTCAACGACACGGTTGACATTAGCAAATATGAAGAATTTGATCATACGAGGTTCGAAGGTAAGAGGTTCGAAGACGAATGGTAGAAAAAAACCTGTAGTTATTATCAATTATATATAAACAATTAAGTGCCATATGCTATATATTGAATAACTATGTGTTTGTAATATTAATATGTGGTGGGATTTTCATCTTAGATAACAGTAGTTTTTTAAAAACTGCTTAAAAAAATGGGTGGGTTTCCCTCATTGCCATTTGGATTATAATCATGTATATTTAGAAATCGTGAGATGCGCCCTGGTGTGATGTAGGTTTCAGAAAAACATGTCCTTCAGAATACATCGCCAACAATAAGGAGCAAGTCGTATCGGCTATCAATCAGAGATCTTTTTTGCTGAAATGTAGACAACACAAGGCCGATGATCTCAATAAAGATCAAAACGTTGGCACGATTAAAAAAAATGTTTATCTAAACCTACATCCCACCAGACCGCATCTTAGGATTTCTAAATAATTATCGATTAACAGTCATTAATCACCACTATTATAATCATTTTCTTCATCAAAAAGTTTTTAAAAAAGGTATAATTTAGCAGTGGGACCGTATCGCATCCCCGACTGAAGAATGTGCCCTGTTCAACCCCTCCTCACATCAAAATATAAAAGATAGGACGAAACTTTCCTAGCTTCCTCGCATTATTTATTAGGGAGTACGTCTGTGATCCAGTCTGCCCGGGAAAGAATTTAGAGAAAATTCTTCTCCAGGGTGCAAACCCTGCTTTTAACCAAACCCCATTCCAGCAGTTTTCAACAACTCGAGTTTAATTAGCAACTATTTTACACTTAAAAAGAGACCTTTCTATTTAACTTTTGATCTTTTTGTCACTTTCGTTTATTCTGTTTCTCCGTTTTCATTGTCTAACGCTCGCCAAAAGTTTAAGTACTTTTTCGTTTATGTAAATATTTAAAAGTATTGTTTTTAACCCTTTACATGTTAAATTAAACATTTCCAAAACGCTGCTAATTAAAATTTAGAAAGAATAAAAACATTTAAACTTTAAATTACAGCAAAATTACTTTCATATCGGTGGTAAATCCATTTTCTTCTTGTAAAATTCTTCGAATTGGCGAGCTATTATGAGTTTTCTGGAAGTGAGTTTTTACTTCATTAAAAATACTAATGTAATTTGACGTAGGTAATAACAATAATAATTAACACATCATATTTCCTTCCAACTACATATCTACTAAATACTAAACAACAGTATTGGTGCTACAAGGTAAAATGAAACCTTCCATGTCATTAATTTATTCTCCGAAGAAAACCTCACCTTACAATCTTCCACAACAATTATCATCAACTAGTGAGTTTAGGTCACCGTTAAAAATAGAATCAGTCAAGATCTATATTCAATTGGCAAAGAAGAATGATGGATTAGTTCAGTATATTTCTGAGATGATTCCCAATTATCTGATTTTTCTACAACCCACGCTTTAGCCACACTTCTGACCATGTTCTGCTACATGTTGGTGCCATTCCAGCCAGTGCACAGCAAGCTTCACAATACCAGCTTTTGTAGGACCTTCCTTTGTGCTGCTTGCATATGTAGTCGTTCATACACCTGTACAATCCGCTGACGCCGATTCTACAGATACTTTGGAACAGCTCTAAATCCTTATATTGAATTCTCATGTTGGTTGCTTCATTTTAAACAGTGTCCTCCGGGTGTATTAATGGCCATACTGTCAGAGTTGTGGTTAGGAAAAAACATTCGCACACATTTTTAATATGTATATTGATGTACTGTATTGTCCTATAATCTCTGCCTACTGATGTATAATTTATGGATGGGACTACCGACATTTCTGGGGTCTAGGAGGGTAGTCAGGATGTGTAAATAAGAACGTTCATGCAATGAACGAATGGTTAAGCAATATTTTTATGAATATTTACAACATTTTTTGTACCAACAGCGTAGTTTCTCTTATCTTATTTCAGGAATATGTGTTATGTTATCGTTAGCCATTATTATTAACGTGTAGAGATTAATGACCGTTAATCGATAATTATTGATATATCGTGTGATGCGGTCTGGTGTGATGTAAGTATCAGAAAAAATTTCCTTGATCGTGCCAACTTTTCGATCTTCGACCTAAAGATGATCTCAATAAAAGATCGAAACGTTGGCACGATAAAGAAAATGTTTACTTACATCACACCAGACCGTATCTCACGATATCTCAATAATTGTTAGTAACATCTAGGCTGTTGCATCAAAATGACAGTTAGTTGTAGATATTGTTGTTTTGAGCATAAAGTATTTTAAATGGACTGTTTTGTCAGAATGGGGGTAGGAGCTGTTTCTCTAGGAGCCTTGTATTTTAGTTATCTCCCCTGTAAAAATAATAAAGGTTTTATGCTTTTTTCTTTCCGTTAGAAATGTTAAACTTACTTGGTGAAATACAACTAGGTAAGCTATTAAGGTAGCAGCTAGTCAGAGTCTAACCAGTCCAATACCTTTCTTGGGATCTTGCCAGAGGGGCACAACAATCGTATTTTGCCAGACCTTGTCCGTTTGATGTTTATACACCGGGTAAACGGTAGACGGTTGTGCTCTCTCCTTGTCCCGATTAAGCCCCAAGAAAGCCCAATTAAACTTGTTCTCTGACAGAACTAATGAATAACTTTAAGGAAAGTCAATTTTAAAGAGCCCATTTACAAAGCGTTGCTCAATTTGCAAAAATAATTGACTGCGTGAATAATGATACAGGGTCCAAATTAGTTTTTAATGGAGTTATTTATAATTAAAGGATGTAGGCCGATAGAATGTGTTTATCATTCCCTTTTGCTGGGAAGTGAAGAAAGTTCGAATTTAAAGCTTAGGAGTTTTACCCCTTAGTCAGTCCCTCGAGAGAGTAAATACGGGTTCATTAGCTAGCTGGAATATAAAGTTAAAGAAGCTGTACAATTCCGAAGCTCTTCCAAATTATTTACATTTATCTTGAATTTCCTGGCTGATTAAATTCAATAGAACCTATTTCCACTGTATTTAGCTCGACCGATCGAGCCCTGTAAAGTACCATTTTTTGGCAACATTTTTAAAATTTATTCTCACTGCTGTAGTTATCACAGGATTTCTTGGAGACGGAATATACGATCCGAGTACACCAAGTTATACAGTTACAATAGTTAATCAAAATTACCATCATTATCATTTGCAGAAGAATTAGAAACTGACCGGGTCGGCTGATATCACACGCAAATCATATTAATGTCCTAGATCTGGCTGCCGTTGACAGCTAATGACCAATCAGTCTTTCCTTTAATAACAGATAACCTTTATTCGCCCAGTTATATTTATTATTCCATATAGGTTTAACTCTGTTTGGAAAGAAAGAGCTAGGGTGAATGGCTATAAGCACTTCGTTCAGCTTAATTGCCACCGGAGATGAATCGTTGATGTGCTGGCTACGGCTTGTTCTGTCATTGTTTAGGAATAATGGAACGTACAAAGCAAAACTGCTTAAAAATGTAATAAAAACTTCTTTCTGCGTAACTGTCGAGCCAGCATGGAGAATGAGCAAAAGGGTATTGTGCTCAAAAGGTAGAATTGTACGTTTGTTCATTTTAATTAGCTCACTCGTAATTATAAAATTGTTAACATTATTGATTAAATAGCTGGGATAGTGTAAAATGTGTATTTTGCCATTTGATGTTGAAATAGAAGGACAAACCTCCTGCCAATGCACTGGAGGCAGAAAATATTTGCACAGTTGCCTTATCTTGTATTTGCTGGTAACTGGTGGGAATTAATGTACTAATATAATGAGTTTATTTAGTTCATGTCAATTTTAATAAATAATCTAAAAGATTACAAAAATGATGTAAACTAAAACTAATTTCAATTAGGATTAAAGTTGTGTTGTTAAAAGTATTTGCAACTTGAACAGAAATTTTTATTATGTTTTATTTTTAATCATCTAGTTTGGTTTTAAAAATTAAAAAAATTTTCATGATGAAAAAGAAATGTATTGCGACAAACTGTGTTGCTTTACTACACATTAGCTTTTAAGTTAGTCACATTTTGAACCTAAAGAAGATGTAAGCAGATCCACTATTCATTTGCAGACTCGGTTCACTTTCTTGTAGAAAGTTGCTATTTGAATTAAGACCATTATGTCTCAAACGTGTTGTAACAAACAGAATCAAAGATGTACTCAACGTTTAGAGGTTTAATACAGAAGTTCTAGTTTTACCCAAAACCATTCCTGACCCTGAAATGAGACTATTTGTCAGAAAACTAATAACTTTTTATCGATTTCATGATAAAAATTATTCTTAAAGAAAAAAGAATTATACATTAAGTCACCGGTTGTCCTTTTTATGTGCCTTGGCTTTTTCCGTGATCTGCTTTATTGCGTGGAGTTTTATTGTTAAAAGTCCCGAAATTATTAAGAGAGACAATATTCTTTGTAAGATTCTTCGTCTTTGTGATTTATAATAAAACGGATTCCATTCGTAATGAGAAACGACTTCAATTGGAAATGGGTTTGCAATCAGTTTTTATTTCTTCCTTTGCCCCTTTCGTCTCTACCTTGACGTAAAAGGATGGTTTTTTAATGCAGATATCGTTTGTAAAGGGTAACAAGGTTCTTTGAACGGAGGATACTGTGCACATTGTCTTTTTACCCACCCGCCCCTACCACTACCCATTTTACAAATTCGGGCTTAGGGGGCTCTTTACGCCACTACCCCCGACTAGCCCCGTCATGAAAAATTCATTTATCCGGGACCTTCTGCAGGGTTCGGCATCGCTCTACTTTAGAACCTGTGCAAACGAATATTTAAAAATAAAAAAAATTACTAGCTCAATATTTTTATCAATGCATAATCTTGTGAAAATTTAAAACCATTAGTTGCATAAAACTGTTGTCATTTGGAACGTATTTCATATGTGTGTTTGTTTCTCCTATTAACTAACTTTTTCTTCTTTTTTAGGCAATTGGATATTTAAAAATCACTACCTCTAGACACTTAACCAGATCGATTGTACATTAAACCTAACCATATAGTGCAAATTGCAACCCCTCAGAATTTATTTATACTATTTCCAAACCACTCATTGTATGACTTCTTAATGTTTGAGGCTAAATGAATAATCCAGGCGGCAGTGAATCAGTTAAATACCCGAGAGGAAATATTCACAGAATGTCTTAGTACCAGCAAATTATTGCTGAATTAACCTCTGTTAAAATTTCTCCTCACTTAAAATGTGTTTCAAAAACCAAAGAAATCGACCGAACTATGCATAGTACGTTCCAAAGAGCAGAGATTTTGGAAGGAAGTGGTTTTATTCTGATGGAAGTAAATTTTACTAGTTATAATCAGATGGACGTATATTCAGTTATAACCGACGAGGTGCGTGTAATCAACATTCAACTCATTTCGCGTATCTTTGGGCAAATTGCATTCCATGCATTGAAATCAGCCTTTTGCTAATAGGTAAATTTAACTAGTTATAGTCAGATGGCGACAGGATGGTTTGGAATACATTTAAGTAGGATCTAAAACAACAAAATTGTCGGTTAAGATGAAACATATTGCTTGTATGGCGTGTAAGAGTATTGTGTGATTTCGTCTTGGAATCTGCACGGTGACGAATCTTTAGGCCTAGTACGCACTGGGATTCTTTGAGTCCACTCTTGAATCTCCAGAGAGGTCGGCTGCGTCTAGCCTGAGTCCGGGCTGCCCCAACTCATTGCTGCGATAATCTGGTGTGTTGCGGGGTAGCATTTTCGGACTCTTACATCCCATCCGATGTTGGATTCTTTGACACAATGTTACGCAACGTTTGCCAGTGCGTACGTACATCGGAAAAAGCGTTCTGTTTCATTTGTTTAGTTGACGTTCTAGTGAGTGTTTTCATGAAGATTTTGAACTGCCTTGTATGTAGGTATGTTGGGGAGTACCAAGTTGACTTCACAGTTTATTTAAGACATACATTCCCATCGGTGTTCGTGGGATTATCATTCACGGAATACTGAAATCGGGAATTGAAAAGGAAAACATTGAACGGTTTAACCCAAAAATTTAGTGTTTCCGTCGCGGAAATTGAAAAAATGCACACTTTAAAATGAAAGTTTTTTAATGCACTTGCGATTGTATGCACAACGTATAATGCAAAAAAGAGCAAAGGAAATTCCTAAGAGCCAGTTCCCCCGTCATCTTCCCACGCACTGATGAATGTGAACAGAATCTTGGTCTTGTCTTCCACGGTTCTTGTCGCGGAGCGGAGTCGGGGCTTGATCGCAACATGATTGATTTAAAGAATCTCAGTGCGCACTAGGCTTTAGTTTAATATAGTTCTGAGCCTTTCTCTCCGTCCTTATATCCTTGATGCTATCTAAAGGGAACTGAAGTAACCCTTCGGAATGACAAGCATAGCAAGGATAGTGCCGACATGATGATGGTGTTGAACCTGTAGTTCAGTTACGTTGTGCGCCCGCCTCTCTCTGTTTATATCCTTGAGGTTAAACTTGAAATGGCGAAATACAGAAAGGTGTTTGGTATACCAGAACGGCAAGAACAAGCGTATCATAAAACATCACAGAGTAATAGACCTCATCTCCCCTAGGTTTAAATTGTCGGAAGCCCAAAAACTAATCTTCCTCTTGATTTGAGACGGTACAATCGCGATTATATTACGCTAGGAAAATTTTATGATTTCCTCTTGTGGTCTACGGTATGATAAACCTGTAGTTGTTTGAAGTTTATTTGTCAGCCATCGTCCCTGGCTTAGTTATACCTGTTTTGGTATCTTGCCATCTTCAAAAATGGTTTCATTTTTTCCCTAAGAAAAGCTGGTCTCATTCGAGGTAGTAGTTCACTATAGGTCAATATTTCACTATACGACAAGCAAACAAAAAGGCGTACCCGTATATGTTAGATTGGTTGAATCGGCAAATGAAACTTTTACTTATAGCTCCCCAGACGTTTTACAGAAATATCCTAATGATCTCATTTAGAAATTGCCTAATATCAAAAACGGTATACCGCAAGGTCAAGAAAAAAGTCAAACTAAAATCCTGAACCGGAATAAATATTAATATTTTCTTTTTTCAGTGTCGTCCAAGAATCCATTCTTTATGAAAATCTGGCAATAAAAGATTTAATTGCACATTTCACACCCAACGGAGGGTTTTTAAGTTAAAATAAAAGCAATTATTCAAATAGACAACATGTCAGACGATTGTTTTGCCCTATCGCTATTGAGAAAGATAAAGGAGCCTTTATTTTGAGTGTAATGTTTACGGGCATGAATCGGATCGTATCGGTTTAGAAGAAGGTGGATGTATTATGCATGCTATACATATTGCATTACCTGAAAGTTGTATTCTGATCACGGATCTCAGGACCCCCTTTTCGAATTGAAAACTTAAATAACTCTCTTTTCCGAGGGTGGGCCGTATCTTTGAAGGGCGTGATGTCATACACGTTCACAACTTTCATTTCGTATTGGATAACGACAATGGAACGTCAGATAAAATTAAAAATGTTAAAAATTCGGTACGAGTTCTTGAAGAAAATGGTTTTTAAAGAGGTGATTGAATGTTGAATCATCTTATCTAGCTAAAAGTTTTGTCCTTGATGAAATCTGCTCCTCACAGCTAAACAGACTGAAGTCAATTATTTTATCTTATTTATTACATATTTTATCTTTGGATAACTGACTTTGGACTACCTAGTTTTTATTCTTTTAATCTGGGCTTTCTGCACTTCAATATCCTCAGTGTAAATAACAAGGTAATATGCAGGATGGGCAGTACACAACCTCACAATTCACAAATGTTGAGATGAGTTTGATAGGCCACACGGAGGATAGGAGTTCCAGTATAGGTGGGAACGACCCATCTACAGTTTTAGCTCTCAGGAGACCGCAAAAACAAATCTTACAATTTGAATCATGTTTCACGGGAATTGGCCTAAAGCCGAGGTTTGAGTGAAGCGTTAACCTGAGAAAAGATCGATCCAATAAAGCGATTGTGTATCAGCTCAATTTGAAACGTAATTTGTTACACTTTACTTAGAAGTTTCTCAACTAAGAGAGTGATATATAAGCGCTAATCTTACTATCGAATAAAAGTCCTTAGTTGCGGACAGGTGCTGTAATGGCCCGGTTTCCCCCTGAGAGTCATAGTTCGTCTGCGTTTCACTATCTCAGTTCCATCAAGGGTTAAGCATGGTGGGGCAGGGTCACAGCAAAACACCGAGTCTCGTCCGAGAGGATAGAAATTCTGGAATGGACAACCCCGCAGAACTCAGAAAGAAAATTTGAGACATTCCTCACTGAAGATGGCTTAAAGCCGAAGTTTGAGTGAAGCAGCAACTTGAGAATAGATAGACCCATGTATTGGTATAATGACATGTTTTGTTACAATTTACATCGAAGCTTATCAAGTAAGGCGATGGTATATAAACTCATAACATATCGAGTTGAAGTCCTAAGCAACGATGCTGATGTAGTGACGTTTCTCCCAAGATTATAATGTTGACTTTTTTCGTTAACTGACAATCTTACACTTTTCGATTTGTACGGCATTACCTTCTACTTGAGGTTTTAATGTTGTTTTGCAGGTTTGCACGTGTCCTTAGACTGAATTTGCAACAATTAGCGACTCGTTTCAAAAGAAAAACATCTTTTAAAACTCAATATGCAATAATTCCGTAACGTCACGCTGGAGCAATGAAAAAGCTTGCACTTCCATTGTGTTAAAGAAATATTTCAGCGGTGCTTGTGCGTTAGCCTACGCCTCAGCCCACGCCCGGCTCTGCCATTAGCAAAACCTGAACCTGAACCTTATGTTGAATATGGAAGCCATCCCTAGATAATCCAGTGATGCATTATTCATATTCTAACCGACGCGGCGCGTGTAATCAACACTCAACTCATTTCGCGTATCTTAGGGTAAATTGCATTCCGTGCGTTCAAACACAACCAGGATATATCGTAATCCTTGAATGTATTTCACATTCACCGATGTAACCATTTTACAATAAAGGGAACCCGTCGGACAGAGCAACACAGCATTGATAAACTGACGAGTGTATCCAAAGCAGCAATGTTTTTGAAAGTACGTTTCTTATGCTGGAAATAAGTTTAACCTATTCTGGTCAGATAGTAAAGTATTATTCAGCACGGAACGTAAGGAATTGGGATTTCACATGGCCTACGACAGAAGAAGACGTTTAGAAGTTTCGGTCGGTGTGGAGCGTGGGATTCCCTACTGCTGCAATAGCATTTGTAATCCTTTTTAAAAAGATAGTTCCTACTTACAGTAGGTTGTTTTGCACCGATCCCAACTTCGAGCTCATCATCAGGTTGAAGGAGTTCTATAACCATGTCTCTCGACATGAATTGCAAAAGTGAACCCGCCGACACCCCCGCCAACGCGACGTTCCAATGAGAAGTTGGTTTTTTAAAAGCGCTCAATATGAACTTGCGTATAAGGGGATTTATAACATAAGTAAATGTTATAATAGTAAATATTGTAAGAAATTAATTCTAAATTAGTGATAAAAGATAAAAAATTAGACTAATACCTTAGTAAATAGAATATTAAATTATAATAAAATTTATAATAATTTAATTAATTAAGTTAATTATATGGACTTTAATATCACTTATGTACATATTTAAAATGGGTGGTAAACCAAAATATATTGTATTATTAATGCATTTATCTCCATGTTCATTTTTACATTATTTAATTCCCTACTTCTTAAACCAATCTAGTTCTCTCCCTTTGATGGAACTATGTAACAATGTTGTATTTACATTTGAATTGAAATTGTTTTGCTTCTTTTAGATGTCTTTAAATTCCAAAAATTTGTTCGAATTAGGCAAGTGCTCTTTATCTCTCGTTTTTATTGTATCTTTTTTTTCCTGATTGTCGAAAAACAACTTAATGCCAGTAGGAACTATCTTTATAAACCACCGCACTCACGCCACGATTCTTTATTTCTAATAACATTTGTAGTTCTTTGCTACAAGCATTCTTCTAGTCCCTCCTATTTTCTACTTTAGATTTCATAATGATGGTTAAACCTGTGATCTAGTTGGCTTTAATTACTTTATATCTTAGTAGAAAATCTGCCTGTTTTAATGGTCTAGAGTAAATCAATTGTCATGGACATGGGAGTTCATGTAGTTGAAAAGGAACGGTTTTTCTAGTTAGAGTGACTGGATGGTCGAATTTATTTTCATTAACCTTGAAATATTCCAACCCATAGTTACAGGCTATGGGTGGTTTGTTGGCTATGACAGGATAAATGTTGCGACAGAGTCCATCCTCATATAGACATCATCAGCTGAAGGCTATTGCATCGAGGTGATGGAAAAGGTCAACTGTGTAGAAGGTGAAGCATAAGGATGAGTGGAAGATGTAGAAGAACCTTGGAAATTAATATCATTTTTTCTGTCCCTCCAGCTCTTTATTTTTTCGTCTTTATTTTCTTACTTTGTACTTGTAAGTTTTGCAGTTTCATTTCCCGTGATTTTTGAAGTTAGCCATTTAAAATTGTTGATTAAAAAAACGTGCTTGTTAAGTTATGCCAGAGTTAATCAATTCCAACTATTCCCATTCGTGGCAAAAAATGAAGAAAGCACAATGAAGATGACGAAAAAAAGGACTATAAAACTGTCGTATGTGGGAACGGGTCAGACCGCGCAAGGGAATGAAGGTTAAATTATTTTCTGAAGGAAGTTCGTTATTTTTCAAGAGAAAATGTTAAGTAAATTTTATTACGAAGGGAAAAATTTGTCGGGCGGAAAGTTATATGTAAAATTTAAAATGCAAAGGTGGTAGTGGGACAGTCTCATACACACAAAGCCTTTGGTGACCCAACTTTTCCAGTTTCCTCGCACATCTTTAATCTCCGAAAATGTTGCATCTCAGTATTATTTTTAATAAAAACTCGTACAACATTTTTATGAAATCGTGTCAGCCCTGGGTTTTTTTATTTATTTCATTTTATTGTTTTATCTATAAATGCGGATGTAAAGTTTAGATTTGAGAAAAAATCCCAAGAAATTTTTAAAATCGGCAAAATTATTTCCTGCCCAAAACTAACATAGTCAGTTTTATGAAAGTAATTGAACACATTTAGAAATACGCACAAAACCCCTCCCCGTATTCGGCCATCATTCCAGAACGATACACCTCTCCTAGTCACGTTCTTGTTTGCCTTTTTGGATTTTGCTCCGTCAAGATGTTTTTCGGTATGTATTTTTTTAAATGAATGTAATAAATACTTTTTCATAAACACACGTGCTTAAAAAATTTGTTATTTAAGTGCATGTTATATCGGAAAAAGATACTCACCTAAAAGGATTTATTTCATTTTCTTTTATTAGGTTAGTATTGCAAATTATTTTTTAATAAAGGTCAGTAAAAAATAGGTCAAAGATGTAGTTTTTATCGACCTGATAGTAAAAGTATAGTTCGTTTAATATAAAACATTAATAAATAATATATAAACTTTTCTCAGTGACCTCTGTGGAACATAGATGTGTATGTGAATTCACAGTTTAAATATTTGTACATATTTAAGTTTATAATAATAACTAAACATCACACACACACACACTCGCACAATAATAGTAATGGTAGGGGCGTTCGGTGGCCGCAACGGAAGCATTGACAAGGCGTTCATCATGGTACGTCCAGGGTTCTAAACCAGCGGCCCAGCATTTGAACCGACATATTTACTAATGGGATTTTTTTCAAAAACACCGGTACTCCGAGGGTTGATATAACCCGTATTTGGTTATGAGTACCGATCGGCTGCTGTTCGTTAGAATATGTGAAATAACGAAAGAAAACTTTTTATATTTTCCTCTTTTGCGTTTGATCTGTCCCTTCCTCCCTTATTACGTGTCGACACCAATTAACTTCATGATAGTAAATCGAGTCATTAACCAAAACGGACATTAGCCGGCTCAAACGTACAGAAGCTACAATACGTTTTGCATTGCCTTTGTTGGCGGCGGGCTGAATTTCAAATTACGATCCTGATTACTTCCGGGACTCTCGAATGCAAATTGGACAGACGTTTGTTAGCCCCGTTGCTTATGAAATTTCGCCGTTTTGAATAATTAGTGCCGAACACCAAATTGTTACTCGAACTCACGACGGGGAATTTAGACTTCGCGAAGTGGCTAATTGAGATTGTCGATGACGCACCTAGTGAACAAGTCAATATTCTAACTCGGAAATCATCCGTTAAACATTTTGTTTAATTCTTTTCATCTCAATAGCTTGTTGCTAGTATACCGTGTTTCCCAAATCGTAATGAAGTTAATTACTTGACCCAGTTGGAAAGTTCTATCTATCACGCATGTTGTTAGATCAACTAGACAGTTCCTACAGAATCACACTCACCGTATTGGTCAACGTCGATTTTATTCAGATGCATATTGAATAAGCACTGCCTGTTTCAGCTTATGACGGGGATATCATGATTGCTCAAAGTGCAATTTTGGGATAAATACTCCAGCCTGTAAACTTTCTTGTCTCCTGGATAAATTAACGTACTAAATTATTACCAAATTGTAGCTTCCTTGATAATCCTATTATTACCTTATTCTCCCTCAAATTCTTCACTGATATATTCGGTTATTTGACCGTTACAGTTTATTTTGGTCTGCCCATCTGCTCCGCTCTAACAGATGCGTTTCGATATCTTCCCGTATACGAGGGCAGATCGAAATGTCGGTAACGACCAAAGTCAGGGCCCGACAGGTAGCCCATAAAAATCTCCCATTCTCTGATAGTTGGAATTCCTGACCCGCTGAGATGTTCAGAGCCCTGTCAGTAGTGTGGCAGCGTTGAATTGCAAGGACATCTACTTCTTCCTTCCGTCCACTCCTGTATGCCCAACAAATAAAGGATGATCCTGTTTTGCTCGTACAATGTTCGACATTCAAATGATCAGAGGGCTGCCTGGCCATCATACACGATTTCCATTCTTCTTGTAGTCCCTGATCCGGTTGAATTGTCTGTGTTTCTCAATGCAAGAACCCTGTCTAAAATGATGTTGACGCACATGTTGAGTTTTGAGAACTTCATTTTTGGCCCAAATACCACTTATTCTGACCCTACTTACATCCTGAATCTATGAGGTAAACCAACTGATCGCATACTTATTTTCTGGGCTAAGAAGTTCTCAAATAGTATGAATGAATAGTATATCCTCATCCCATGGAAAGTACAATTTCAATGAGAGGTATTTGACCTGATAGATAGATGCTTTTTCTCAAAAGTGTGGCAGTTTTATGTCATTCAATGGCTTAAGTACTTTGTTTCCTTCCACTATTGGCAGAACTGAGGCCCGGTTCATTCGTTTGCATGTCCGTAGAAAATAAGTTATCTCTCAAGGCAGGGACTTCAGCTTGGTTGAGTGATATGGTTGTTCTGGTTCATGGAACCTAAATAATTTATTTTGGTGAAAAATAGTATATGCCTTGTACCTTCTTGCATACTCCGTTCTTCCATAGTCTTTTCCTAAGAAGTTCTTTAAAAATATAAATCACTTTTCCACAGGATTGGTCGTGTATGTTTAACCTGATAGATTTGTGTTTACTGAATTATTGTACACAATACCCTCAGGAAAGAGAGGTTCAATCTCAAAGATCGTATCCTCCTTGATAGATTTATATTATACCCTTACTGTCAATTTATCGTTTGTTCTCAGAGGTTCTCAACTAGTATGAATTCTCATCTCATAGAAAGAAAAAATTCCCGTGAGAGGTGTTCGACCTGATAGATGTTTTGTTAAAAGTGGGGCAGATTTTTGTCATCTCTCAGTCTTTAGGCTTTGGGCTGTCTGAATTATTAAACACAATACCGTACCTAGTTATTCCTAAATGAGAATGATTGACCCTCAGGAATGAGAGAGCCGTCGTTCGAAGAGTTGATGGCGAAGGTGAAAGAGAGAGCGAAAACGAAGGTGCACCAAACGCAAAATGTGGTGCAGCCGACAACTCCTCCGGAAGACTTGCCCGTTTTCGATTCAACCCTTGAGACCAACGTGACTGCTCAAAAGGGTGGTACAGCTTACCTCCATTGCCGTGTTCACAACCTCAATAACAGTAAGGTGAGTTCATAAATAAGTCATAGAATTTTAATACTTTATCTTAATTACTTAATTATTATCAAAGAACAAGCAGATTCTGCTTTGTTGTAGATTTTAATGACATCATAACCTTTCATTATTCATTTTACTTTTACAAGATACAAACGAATTATTAAAAAAAAAATTTAATGTAATTATTTTAATAGGTAGCTTCGAGGTGAAGGTTCATTTATGATAGAATATTGACATATATAAATAACACATGATACAACTGAACAATGTCGTAAATTTACACACGTTTACACAAAAAGATGTTCCGTAGAAAAAACAATTCCTTTTTATTTTCGATTAATTTCAATTTGTTATTGCTGTCTGTTCGTTTACCCCGTTTTCCTCGGTTTGCGTTTCCGACTCAGTCAAAGAGGTCGAGTCCGTCTGCGTGTGAGAGTCGCACCTCCTTGAGGGAAAACCGAGCTGCAGTGTTTTCACCTCCATCTCGGAATAGTACCGGGACAGCATAAAGAGAGTGGATTCCGTCATTTTGAGTACTTCACGAAGGCTGTTCATCCTTTTTTCCAAACCGTGGATGGTCGCGGACCGCAATCGCCTCATGTCCTCATCGGTCATTTCAGACGATTTGTGCCGCCGAAGCCGAGAACTGCGATGTCTCCTCTCGCGTGATGAGACAGCACGTCGCCATTGACGCGTCGTCGTTCTATCTCGTTGAGACGACTCGTTCGATTGGCCGCTTCTTCTGGAACGTTGTTCCTCCGGCCGTTGTTGTTCCTGACTCTCTGCGGGCCTCTGTGCCACCAGCACGTTGAACCTGCAGATAGGACACGTCTGCTGTCTTTGGAACCAGGAACGAAGGCACGACGTGTGGAAGACGTGGTTACAAGGGAGCTTTTTTGCGTTCGTCCGTAAATCTTCTCGACAGATAATGCAGACTTCTTCCCGAGCTAACTCCTCGGCCGTCGCGTCAGGATACAAGCTGCTTAGATTTTTCAAAGCACGCCTTGACATAATTACGTCCCGTAGCGTCTTTTTAAAATCCCTTAAAGTTTGATAAAACGGCCTCAAAGCAAATACGGGCAAGGTGTAAACACGAAACATTGTTATTATAAATGCCAAGTAAACCAACGATTTTATCAGCCCGATGACTAGGTCCGTGTATAACACAAAAACGGTCTTGTTTTCCCACGTGCGTTCGTGCAAATCGCGAATATGAGAAAAGTACTTTACCATGGTGTTTGTTACGGTTATGAGAAGAATGGCGTATTCGAAACCGAATATCATCTGCCCCGAAGGGCCTCTCTTTACCGTCGAGTTGTAAGCGACCATGAGCAGTGCGCAATCCGAAGAGCCCAGTATGATGAGAAGAGTAAACATCCTTATGTGAAAAAGTGGTGACACGGCGGGTGTCCTTTCCATTAGATCTATCCGCTCATCGGCCAACCAGTGAAAGGCTTTCAAGAACAGAAGGAGAGTGAACAGAGCGACGAATCTCGGCGTGAAGTCTTCCTTGAATATCGTAAAGGCTAAACACGTTTCCGTTAAAGAGTACCAAGACCTTTCCGCCAAGATCTCGTTTTCCACATGCCTCAACCTTCCGAAGAAAATCTTTCTTACCACTATCCCTAAAATGTACACCAGCACGAATCCTTGTATATAGAGGGCTGTCATGGACACATTCGACTTTGACATGCACACAACAGTTGGGTAAAATTGTTTTTTGTGCCTGTAAGTGTTTAGCGTCACTCCTGATGTCAATAGCAAACTTGCTAATAACAACTTTAGCCACAGCATTTCGACTACAAAAGGTAAAGAATGTATGAACACCGAAATCTAACTGCCCAAATACTACTTAAAACAATGCGTGATAATTTTGTCTCTGTTTCGTTTGTTTTAAATTTAATCCAACATATGATCTCATGTAACAACAGTACAATTATCTCATCACATGTTCTTTTTCTAACATTTGTATATGGTATTTCAATAATACAGAAGCAAACGTTTTTCAATAAAAATTATTGGTAATCCACAAAAATAAAATATGTCATTTCAACATCAAATTATATATGTAGACATATACAGATTTCTTTTAATATATTACATAAATTACGGTTTCTTTTAGAACATACGTAGCCTTCTTACGTTTTGTATTAAATTAATATATATATATATATATATATATATATAT
>CM077106.1:32330727-32344766 GCA_039619505.1 Cimex hemipterus | reverse complement strand
TCTCTCTCTCTCTCTCTCTCTCTCTCTCTCTCTCTCTCTCTCTCCCTTCTTTCCTTTACCTATCTATCCATGTATTTATAGTCTCTCTCCCTCTCTCTATCTTTCTAGTGTGTGCCCAACACTTCATCACGGTTTTTGTACCTGTCCATCTTATGATGATGCAAAACGTTTATTGACCATTTGTATTTGATAGATCAAAGTAAGTGAAAAATGTGTGCAACATTTTGCCTAGCCTCAATAAATTGTTATTATATATTGTAAATTTGATAGAAAGGAAATAAAAGAAATATACAAAAACAATGAAAGCATTCATATAAGATAAATTACTAATGGTTAAATGTGTTATAAAAAATTGATATGACAAATAAAATACAATTTTAGGCTTTTCCGTTAATAATGCAGTATTTAATGTGAAATAAATTAATGTAATTCAAGTAAGAGCAATCTGTAAGAAAAATGTGAAAACGTATTGGAAAAGAAATCCCTCGTATGCCAAAGTTACGATAAAACTTCATTCGGGATTTTTTTTAAATACGTGGTATTGTATCATGTTTTTATCTACAATTGCTAAAATACTTCTTGAACGTAACATAGACAAATTAATTACTAACAATTGTTTTGTAGCAGAACATATAATTAACTATGTATCAATTTTATTGCATATAATTTTTGATTTACTGTATTTCTTAACACTGTATTTGCTTCAAGGCGTTGTTACACCATTTTCACCTAGTCTGCAATAAATATAAAAAGCATATATTAAAATAAAACATAAAATGAATGAAGAAAAAATTATATTAAAAAACCAGGCGTTACAGAATATAATTTGCAGGTACATGCGTTCAGTAAATAAATAAGCCTATCAGAATAATCAAGTACATACTATACACAACAAATCAACTAAAAGACGAAGAATCAACATCGATTTACGCATTACTTATCACAGCAATTTTTAAACTAGGTTAAAATATTGTCAGACACATTTCCTTTTAACAATACAATATAGGTTTCTGATATAATTGAATCATGGCTTAGTTTATATATTTCCAGCATGTTTAGAAAAAAATCGTATTTTTTCATAATATTTTATTAGAATTGATACAAACAAAAAATAGAAATACTGATACAAAGTATAATAAGCATGGCTAATATCCGTCTGCAGAGTTTACAGCTTAAAAACTTACAAATACATAAATATCAAAACAAAATAATTTGAAGACATTTTAACATATAGCAGTATGATCATAATAGATGGAAGTATGGAAAAAAGGAAGAAAACAAAAAGAATTAAATAAGAACAGATTACCTTTTGAGAAATGATATGGTATTAAAAACGCAGCCGTAAAAATAAAAGTATATGTACATGGGCGCAATTATTGTATATCTGAAAGCCACTCGCCAGGCGTACCGAGCAAAGGAAATTAGCGGTTAAGGGGGACACGTGGTTACAAAGATATTCCAGTATTTCAACTCTGGAGATGACTGTCTTACCCAAGTAAGATACCCTCAATTCTGAGAGAAGAGAGCATACTCCCAAAAAGTGGTATGATTCTTCCCTGGCGTGGCTGTTACAAAGTGGACAGGTTTCGTCTTGTGGATCATTCAAAACCCACGGTTTGAATTTCAAATATAACAATTTTCCTCTTAGTTTGAACAGCCAACAAGAATTTCTAATATTAAAGCCCTGGGAAAAGCTCAGTTCATACGACAGTAGGTGTTCACGTGTAAACGTCCTTATACTCTGTGCTTTTCACTTTATTCACAGCTTCTTCTCTTATTATTTTGTAACGAAGTACTACTAAATAAAATGTAACGAGTATCTATACTGCGTGCAGATACATCTGTACATGGATATGTCTTATGATGGCTATTTAAACATACTCGCAAATTTGTTAACGCTTATTTGTTAATTTGAGGATCGCTTTTATTTGGAAGCTCATTACAAGCTCGTCGCGTCACATGCGTCAACCGTGTCGCGTGAAAAGCGTCAATCGCGTCGCGACTTTAAAAACACCTGCCCACCAGTTCGTTCTCGCGTATCCTTGGTAAACAGTGCACCGACGCACGGTCGTGGTAACAATTTCCGTGTTAAACTTTCGGACTGACCTCCAGCCGTAAGACATATCCATGTCAAAAGTCCGAGAGATTCTCCCGAACACCGGAGTTTTGCTAGGAACATGAGTATTTCTGGGCTAGAGAGCCCCATTGATTATACCAGGAGATATTCTTTCTAATTATCTGTAGAGTGGTTATTTTAGGCAGTCGATCATCTTGGAAGTTCAGAAAAAAATCGTATTTTTTGTTTATTTATTTTAATTAAGTAGGCTATCAATTATAATATTGATGTTAATCATTGAACATTGGGCTTTTAGGCTTTCAGTTCCTATACGTTTCCTTTGTTGTGTTTCTAAACCCTTCTGATTTGGTCCAGGAGGGCACAAATTGGTTCGTTTCTCTTGAGCCATATTGTATGCATTACACGACACCATCTTGTCAATAGGATTGTAATTTAGTGTAAGATTGTTTCAATTTAGGGACAGCTGTGAGCTACCCAGTTTATGTGAAGGAATTTTGACTTTTCGTTAAAATACTCTTTCCCATCCGATTTCTTCTGACCCAGTCCTTTATTATTATACGTTTTAAAATTGGATTTTCGTATATTTTAAATGTTCTTTATTAGCAAGTTTGTCTTTTTTTTCATTACTGTACTGGGTCTCGATTATCAGATACTATTACATTAGACCGACGGTATTAATGCAATATTAATTTTGATCCCTTGGGGCGAATGTCTCTCAATCGATTTTAACCAAATTAACAAGTTATATTGGGGTACATTTGATCAATAATTCATGGAAATTCTATGGTGTTCAGTTTGTCAACACTTATCTAACTGTTTCATAATTATAACTTCATTACTTAAGTCTTCTTAAACTAAGTTCCTCAGGAAATTAGCGTTCTCTGGCAATTTAATAGTGGGTCTTATTATTATCATAATTATCGTATTCAACGTAATATTCAAATATTGGCACAAAATATAAAAACAGCCATATGACTGTTAACAATAAATTAACAATTACTCTGGTTTACCCACTGATATCGCTGTGCTGATTTGTCCTTTCTGGCACTTTTCCAATACATTGGCCATATGTTTTGATATTTTTTATAAATTTCTCGATTACAAAAAAAAACAGATATTTCAAATTTTATATAAAGCAGCTTGATCTTTTTTCCTCAAATATTAAAATGACTTTCTTTACGTATGAACAATAAATATTACTTATTACTAATATAACGCCTCAATGAGTCAATTGATTGATTATGTAAATTTACCTTGGAGGGGTATTCTTCCAATAAAGGAGGCCTTCATTGGGGTGGGTGCCCTTTCAAAATTGAACGGTTATTGAACAGTTGTGTTCAGACGGATTTCAGAACGAAATTTGATCAAAATTCAACCCTTTAAACCATTTCCTGTTATCTCTGGTTAAACAATAAACCGTAATTAAATTTTTTAACGAATAAAATTAAGTCCCAAATGATAGAAATAAATTCACCCTGAGGGTAATCCAAACCATTTATTTTCATCAGCTTTGAGCTACCAGCTGATGACGACGAAATAGTCATTTTATTTTTGTAGCTGTATTTATTTTTCAAAGATGATTTAATTATGAGTGTCCTGTACATTTTCCCCAAATAATTAAATGTGATTAAAATACAATATTGTAAAAACGTTTTAGAAATTTTGCAGAACTTTTTGAAACTTGGCCCTTGAATTGAACAGTGATATAAAAATAAAAACGTTTAACGAGAGATGTAGGCAGTTTCTTTAAGACATCTTACCATCTTTTGTGTTAACCCTTCACCCTGCTTAAAGCCATGACACGCCACTGGGTATGGCGAAATCAGTTTTGGTGTGCTTAGCCTCAAGTAAAAACTCCTCCGGACACAATCTTATAACCCCGTAATACTCCGAAATCTTCCACAGAAAGCCATAGTTTTTGTTACTAAAATTTACAATTCATCCTACGAAACTTTCCCCTACTATGGAAATATTTCATAGCCCACAAACTTCTCAGGCACGTATCCCTCTTACAGATCTATCAGCCTTTTACCAGAAAAGTCCAAAATCCGTGAAGACTCTGTTTTAACATATTACACGGAGAATTATCGGCCAAAGATGATTAACATTTGAGGATTGGGATCGGGTATGTGGACCAAAATGAAATAGTCATATCTTTTTTTGCCGAGTTTTCGGCGTTTTATTAAACCTTCCTCAGGACGGGATACGTAGGTAAAAATCTTAAATGACCATAAAAATAAAAGGTGGCACATTCAAGTACTTTGATCTGTTTTCGTTCTTATGTTTTTACTTTATAAGATACTGTTTTTACAGGTTAACCAATAAATAATTTAACAAACTAACCGTCTCGGTTACGATTTACTGTAATTAATATTTATTAATTAGATTATTTATTAAGTTATTATTTGTTATGTTATGTTTTGGTTAACTATAAAAACTTATTATTATAAAGTAAAAACTTAAGGACAAAACTTATCTAAGTATCTGAACGTGCCGCTTTTATTTTCAATAAATCAAAAGGCGAAAGCTCGGCAAAAAAGATAGACTACATTTATACTCCTTTTTAAACGGCTATTAGCTACTGTAAACTTCCAGAATACCATTCCTTCACACCGATTTGGTTTCCATCCTCGTCAACCCAAGATGTTTCAGTGTTGTTGGTAATTCCTCTGTTTCCTATATACAAAGAATATATTGTTATAATAAAATATAAATATAAATATATTATTACTTGATTTAAAACATAAAACAAGACGAGATAACCCATTAAAACAAACCCTTTTCCATTGATCTATATATAAATTAAAATTAAACAGCTTCTTGAATTACTATCATTTGACCAGATCATTGTATTCGATTGACCAGATTGAAACAAAACGAAAATTATCGAATTTTAATGAAAATAAATTAATGTAAATTCAATTTAATAATATTACTCATGTAAAGACGTGCACGTTATCTTAAGGATGAAGTAAAATGGCGAAGCAGGTAGAAAATTGAAGTTGTGAAGTAGCAAATGATGTTGAAGTCACAGATGATGAAGAAAACCAGACGATACGACGACGAAGAAAAAATAAAGATGAGGTGAAGAAGTACGGAGCGGAACTGTGGGATTTCACAGAGCCATCTAATATCCAACGAATCTAAGCATCCCAATCAAACCTCTTCAATAGAATATTCTAACCTCCTTATTGTCTACAACTTCACTACCCACAATCCTTTCGGCAAAGAATTGATCCGCTACCGCGTCTTCAAATTTCACTTTGATCTTTCAATTCACCCTAACCCTGGTCAAGCCCTCTCCACTACCTCCCTCCTAAAAACCCTCCACATCGTTTCAAAAGAGGATGGCCCGAGATGTTCTGATCTCACCCCGATATCAACCCGAGTGCCAGCATTGGCATATGTACTCCGGGTGCGGGAGGGATTTTATACCGTTAAGATCAATTGTTGATGTCTACAATTCATGTACAAGAAACGAATAAATATTATTATAAAAAAAAGTATTATAAGCAGGGTTAGCCACCATAAACCACTATTGATGATGTCAAAAAGAGCCTCTCACTGGATACAACCAAGCTGTCTCTTTTATTTTTGTGACGTTCATATAACAGACTAGGTTGCTTTGTAAGTTTTAAAATCAAAGATGATTTATTTAAGGTAAACTTTTAATTTTTCTATAATATATTAGTATGAATTATGACTGTTAAATCAGAAATATGAATGCATTTGAAATGTCCAAGGAGCCAGCCGTTGCTAGAACCGATTCACTCTACTGAACTAAACTCATACATTAATGTGTAGAGATTAGTGACCGTTAACGGATAATTATTCAAATATCGTGAGATGCGGTCTGGTGTGATGTAGGTATCAGAAAAACATTTTCTTTATCGTGCCAACGTTTCGATCTTTTATTGAGATCATCTTCAGGGCTCAAAGTGTTTGTCTTCTGTGTAATTGTGCCATGTCGTGTTGAGAGTGCTCAATGTTTTTCTGATACCTACATCACACCAGACCGCATCTCACGATATTTGAATAATTAATCATACATTAATTTTGGTTTAATACAAAATTTTTAATTGTGAAATTATTTTCAGTCCTGGTGAGGGGATATATTCCTCGAAAGCCTATCGAGAAAGAACTTTACTTCAAATTCGCTTTATCCGTGACTTCTTCTATACAATATATATCACTATCACTTCAAGATAATGGCCATATGGTAGATTGGATAAATTATTGAGAATCTAGAAAACTGGTATTCTCTCCGTTTAAAACTAAATCACAAGTCATAATAGCATCCGTTTAATTACGAAAAGTCGCAATAAACCAAAGTCCCGTTGCCCCAGTTATTTCTTCTACTTTTCATATTAAACATAAATTTAATTAGCCGTAGAATTCAATATCCCTGACAGTAGTCAGCAATTCAGCTGTAACAGTTATGCCTTAATTATTTAATATTCAAACTTGTGTGGCAGTTACAGGGGACGAAGTTGAGATATATTAATTATTAATCCTACAGCTGGAGTAAATCACAATGTGACTGAATTTAGTCCTTAGTAAATATAAATGACGTAATTTGGATTTAATTGTGTATATTATTATTTAAAATTTTATACATTTAAATAGCTTTGAACTTTTTATAGCTAAATGTATTCAGTTGCGTCTTTTCCTCGTGTAACTTACTATTATTGGTCATGCCCTTTCTAAAAAAATTAGTAAATGTATAAAATTACTCAATTCACTAGTTTCGTGGTCCGCTTGACTGATTAATATTAACCAATTAACTGAGGTTTTTAGTGGAGATAAAAAGCTCTGTACAGCTGAAAAATGGCGAAAAGGAGATACAATTCAAAGGGTTTGGTTCAGATGGGAAGTTGATGTCCGAGTGGATCGAGGTAACGATAGCTCAAGTGGTAGAGCAGCGGCGTATTAAGCCATCTTGGGTTCGAATTCCGTTCGTGCGATCTCAACTGAAAACCTTAATTAATTGTTTAATATAAAATTATGGCATTTTTGACAAAAATATAATCACACAGTAATTGTTTGTTGACAAGAAATAGTTTTTTGTTTCAGGTTATGACCGCGTTCGGAAAAATAGAGCGTGACTTCAACTTGGCGGTTGTAGTGCCGACTGCTTACATCTTGGGTACTGGCGAATATCATATTGGCCAAGGGAGCACTATCAGCCTGGTCTGCGTAATTGAAAATGTAAGTTAAATATGAAAATTATGGTCATGTAAGCTGCTCATATGAAAACAAGTTGCCGACATGGAACTGTTTCTCCTTAGAAAGAAAAGTTCATTTTTACACCAGTGCCTTTCCTTTTTTCCTCACCTTAGAACCCCGTCTAAGAAAACCGTCAACCATTTCGTTCAACATGATTGCAATGCAATCATGCATGAAGTTTCTTCAAAACAAGACTTCAACAAGTGAAAAATTAAACTGGCGGTCGAATTTTAGCAACCTCGCCATTAATCAAATTCTTGTAATCTTTTCTTCGAAATATTTTAGCATATATTTCTTAATTATTATTGATATTGACTAGTTATATAGTAATTAATGTTAGTAAACAAGAAAAACAAATTCGAGATTTAAAAACTGGACCTATTACAGGTTGCTAATAATGGCGAAATAAATCATTTACAGAATTATTTATGAATTTCGCCCATCGTGTGTTAATTAAGTTATAGTTCGTATTACCTGCAAAAGTTCTCTCGTTTGCCTTTTTTGATTTATTAGTTAATTCTTCTCGAGGTTTGAAATTATTCCCTTAACCTCTGAAAGAATACTTTGAGAAGTTTTCTTCAGCCAAGTTATATTACACTGTAAATGTTTTTACAAACATGTCATTAACAAGGATGAAAGAAAATATAATTTATACAAACTATCGTCATTTCTATTCCTAGAGATCTGATTAAAGGAAGCATATTACATACATTCGACGACTTCAGACCTCCTATAAACATGTTAACATGTTATAACTCTAATTCGAGGTTCTGCTTACTTTAATAGCAATTATGTCTGTAAATGAACAAAAGGTTCGATATACTGCGCATATTTTTTTATTTTAATAAGCTAAGTCATACGAGCGACATAGCAAAATTTCCATTAATATCTTTTTATAGCATTTTTGTTTAGCAGGAAAAATGCAGTCATTAGTAAAGCAAAATACCCTTAGTTCTCTTCTGAGTATGCATTTTCTATTTGTAACTAGGCCCATATCGAATCGATGGTAACCAGACACCCGACAGACAAAGAGAGATGAAACAGGGGCAATTTTATCCGGACTTAGGAATCCCGGAAAAGCTTGTCTTCAGAATTGGAAAAGTTTAATAAACTCGTGACAGAAGTACATTGTCGCCGACTCTGGCCTAACCGCATGCACATACAAGATGAAGCGGGAAGGGTATTATGCCGGGAACAATCAGTGAAACTCCGCCAGAGAAGCTCTACCAAGGGATTTGAATTGGAAGCTCCAAGGTAGTTAAGATACGTCTTTAATACAACACCAAGAGACTGAAAGTACGCATGAATTGACGCTTGATGAGGACGGGTTAATGCGGTTCGACATACAATTTGAATGGGTATAACGGAAGAACTTGACAACTTGATGTCAAGCATATACAAAACGTGCTATACAAGTCACTAGAAGTACAAAATTTAGTATCGACAGAAACAACATGGATAATTTTCAGAAAGAAGCTAATGAAATTTTAACGTTTTTATCCTAATATCTTAAAGCTCATTTGAATAAAATGTTAGACAAATGTGCATCTGAGGCGTGTCGCCTATCGTAGCTGTTTCGGACTATTGCATGCATTATATCCCACCTTAAATGGTGAGAGCGTTAGTACCCGTTTTACAACACAAATAAAATACCTGTAAACTGGTCGTTTCCTGTCATATTTGGTTTACTTATCCTCACTGTTTCGGACTATCAGACAAATTTATGACATAGTGATATTTCCTCACCTTGCATATAACCCAGACACCTTTGTTGATGGCGAAAAGTCGCAACCTAACCACTCATGTCTAAAACAAATATAAAATCTCCAACTTGGTCGTTTCCTACGAATTATTGCTGGGTTATTTTCCCTCTTTTGGACAGTCGAACGAGTTTTTTTAAGCTAGGATGGTGTCTCACCTTGCATATATCCCAGATCCATCATTGATGACTAAAATTCGTATTTAAAAAAATGTTTTACATTTCAGAATTTTTTAATATTTGATATTTTCATTGAACGATCCAAAGCTTATGTTTCATTACATCCCGTTTTCTTTAGGCTTAATGTTTCCTTACCTTCCTTATAACTCAGACCCACGACGGGTTATGTTACAATGTCGACACTGCTCCGGTACTACAAAGATCATACGAAACGACGTGACCAAGTTGTAATCAAAATATAAAAAAATTTAGGCTATATAATTGAAAAAATAATAGGCAAAACCATCCATACTTACATGAAAGATACCAGTAAAATTAAATAATAACAAATTACGCATCAAATTTTCCACGACCACGAAAGAGAACACACATAATCTATGAATAAATAAAAGCTCACTTTTAATTTAAATATATAATAATGAAACTAAGTACTTTATTATTTATAACTGTTTACCGGCGTAGTAAGAGCTCCAGCATAGTTAATTAAGCTTTACTTTCGTCTAGAGTACAATGTAAATGGCCGACATAAAATGCTTCACCATAAACATTGTATGGGCTAGTTGAACAATTTATAAAAAGTGGAACTTACACAACTTTCTTTTATAGTGTACCTCTCAACTTACTTTTATAGTTTACCTCTGTGCCTTTATAACGTTAAACGTTTTATGGTGGTTTGTCTCTGTACTTTAAAATTAGAAAATGTCTGATTTCTACGAACGTCGAGAGTTGTTGATCAAGATTCAAATAAGAATTCACATATTTGAAATCTTGGATTTCGATACGCTTAAAAATTAGTGTCATTTTTGATGTCAGACTAGACTTGTTTTGTTAAATTTCGCTATGCATAAAAAATCAAATGTTGCATCAGAGTCCATAACCTCTTTCATATATGTACAGGTCGCTAAGTAGATTCATATCTTCGCCTTCGACGATGGCCCTCGTTTTAGATTCTCCTTTAATCTCAACATTCCAGGCTGGTAGATCAAATATGTAAGTTTCTTGCTTCCCTGTATGCCTCGTGCAACTAGAGACGAGTTTCTCCGTTGCCAAAGGACCGGCAACTTGTACGACGAAGCACCCTTGGAACAGACGATTAACTATTTGAAACTTTGTTTATGTGAAATAAACTCCTCGATCCATAACAGCGTTAAGCAAAGCAGGACGATGTTTGATTTAAATTAGTTGACGACACTTTTCTGCAAGGACTTACATAGCCTAATATTGACATTATTTAATTGATTTTGGTCTGAAATCTCCGATTAAGCGATAAAACATTCAAACCGTGCCGTAAAAAAACGAATTTTGGTTGAAAATGTTCTATCATGTCATATCTATTCAATTTGGATGCTGAGCGGCGCACTCTTTCCCTAGCCCATAGTTGACTTTTCAGAGAATTCGATAAAGTCAGTTTGCCATAAAGTCTTCATTAATGTGTAAAAGAACACAGTCAAAGGCATTGCTGGAAACAAAATGAGATTAAAGGGAGAGGCCATCAAGGAGACGTAGCGGATTCTCGGGATAGGAAAAATTAGATAATTGGGCAGTATGGTTAAAATGGATCGAAAGCTTGGTGTGGAACCTTTGGAAGCGGGATTGGATCAGTTCGTTGACAAAAGGAACGTTATGCTCGTTGTGGCTAGAGAGATTAATGACGTAATAAAGTCCTTTGACGATGTGCTTTAAGACTTTCGATTGAAAGGATTAGATGGGATGGATATTTCCCGCAATTCCACTCCGTATGTCCAGTTGATAAGTAATATCTTGTTACCTGAGTTTTGGTCAGACTTTTTTCTTTATGGGGGAGTTGTGTAAGTGTTGTGTGAGGATTCTTCCTCCCCGTACAAGTCAAAGTAGCTGGGTTGAATGTAAGTCTTTCCTGTTGATTTATAGTGGACAGCAGGAGAGTTTTTCTATATAAATGTACACTGGGGACATTTTTCTTTATTCTATCTTGATTTGGATTTTTTTAGTCTTTGATAAGCTCAAGGTGATCTTACATGTTACAAGTTGCTCGGATACTATTTGGGTTAAAGACGACTCCAATTCAGTCATCCCCACAGGCTGTAATTATCTTGAAGCCATCTGGGTGCCAGAATCCTATCAAAATCCTAGGCCACGTAGAGAAACCCATCCAAGAAATATTATAGTGTCTTGAACGAAGGAAATGATATTGTCGTCTCCGAATCCTAGCGGGATCGTGTAATGGTGGGGTAGGAAACTTAATTTGTAAGAAGGTGTGATTCCATTCAAATATTTTGAAGATTTTGGACATCACATAAAGAATGATGAAGGGTCAGTAGGAGGATATGTGGTTAGGAGGTTTTGCAATGAGAATTTCTACGGACTATTCCAGTAAAATAGGAAGTGAGGGTTACGTAGGATGAAACAGTATGTTTTCGATAAAAAATATTATGCCTTTCTGAGGAAGTTTTGACATATATTTAGATCACATCCAGAGTTTTTTTCTTAATCCTTCATCAAAATGGATAAAATGAGTAACTGGCATACTCAACACGACATGGCACAATTACACAGAAGACAAACACTTTGAGCCCTGAAGATGATCTGTTGATAGATCGAAACGTTGGCACGATAGAGAAAATGTTTTTCTGATACCTGCATCACACCAGACTGCATCTCACAATATCTGAATAATTATCTGGTATACTATTATCCATATATTATTGTACAAATTATGCATTAATTTTTGTATATTAGGTTCATCATTAGCTCGCTTCAGGATCAAGATCCATTAAATATTAATTCTATTTACAGTACTGAAATGTATAGTTTTAAACACACCATACCTACAGTGTTCAGTAGTGTAAGTAGACGTTAACCGTGTGTATTATTTAGCTAATAGGTTTTAAGTCCTGTTGAAAAGTTTAATCGTAATAGTTTAGAACTGTTAAGAAATATTGTATGACATATTTTATTTTACTGTTTAATGTATTGTGGGAGAAAAGAAACTGTCAAAAACGATCAAAGGTTTAGAAACTACATACAAAATTATAAGTCCAGAGATGTACTGGAAGTTCCGACATATCAAACGAGTTATGCTATACGTACAAGCATTTACAATTCAAATTGAATAAAATATTGAAACTCGTCACGAGTTTATTCGCATATAAATACAGGAGAATCGTCAGTAACCCAAGCAAAGAAAAAGGGTCGGAATGCTTTTATTAAAATCGACCTCATATGTAGATTTGTTTTACAAACAACCACTTTGTACAGTTTCCCGTTGATTTTGATGAAATCGGCGTTGAAACCGATCGAAATATTTTCACCCGTTTCAAAACCGAAATGAACTTGTACCAAATACGTATTTTTTGTATAATGCATCATGTTACACTAGTGTACACAATAATGAAGTTATCGAGCATGCTGATTAAATATTTTAGAAATTTTTATATTATCCTCAGGTAATATTCAGCACAGTTTGGTGCAGTGGGATGAGATAATAAAGACTGCCGTTTTAAAAATTTTCGTTAAGTAACTTTAACTTGTCAACGTCAACTTATTAGCCAATATTTGTGACCATCTATCTCCAATCCAATCTTTAAATATAAGACCGTTGCAAAACCAATATTTGAGAATAATCTAAATCCTGTTAACATTTTTAAACACATTTTGAGTTTTTCACGTTCAACATTTAAGCTTCTAATGTGTCCGATTTCTGCTAATAGATTGCTTGAAAGATTTGAATTACTTGGTAACTTTTGGTACCATAGCTTTTCCTACCTACTGCTCAGCAGTTACATCGGATGCTCTGTTGTCTCTGCCCCCTCTACGCAAAATCGACATTGGTCACAAGTTAGTTGTTCCATTGTAAATGTTATATTACTGAATGTCGTAAAAATAGTCGAGGTAGGGTTTTTATTTATTTCTCTTTAGTAAGATTTTTTCTTTTGTTCTATTGGGTCTTTTTGCGAGTAGTCTTTGGCTTACATTATGCATGGCATATGCGTTCGCAATATTTGTTTTCTCTAGTAACCGGAGATTCCGGTTCTTTAATAATGAGGCTATAGTTTATCCCAACAAAGGGATTTGGGCATATATGTTGTTCTAAAGCTCCGCTTTGCTAGTAGTATTGCCTCGGCTGAAAATTTTCAAATGACTTGGGAACCTCCTTAGATTATTTATAGATCCCAGTTTTCTTAGAGTGTTAACGCATTAAAACATTTCAAGCTGAAATACTTGTTATGCAAATAGAATACAATCAGAACGAACAATATAACTAAGATATCAGATAATAAAGATAGGCAAATTTTTGATGTTGGTTGAAATTAAATAGGTTTTCTTAGGTTATGAACAAACAAAAATTGTAAAGCCGAAATCGTAATTGAGAGGGTCAATTCAATCTCAGCAGAGAATATAGCTAAAATAAAGACATATTGGGTTGTCCGGAAAATAATGCAGGATTTTGGTATTAAACAAAAAAAAGAAACTAGTTACTTTAAAGCAATGTTCTTTAATCAAAATAATTTCCCATACTCTCAATACATTTCTCCCAACGTGTTGGTAACTTATTAATTCCGTCTGAGTAGAATTCAGAATTTTTAGAATTGATAAAGTCAATAAATGCATTTTCCAGTTCCGTTTGATTTTTGGATATTATGTGTTGTAAGTAGTGATCCAGGTGTCTAAAAAAATGGTAGTCAGTAGGCGAGAGGTCCGGAGAGTAGGGTGGGTGAGGCAAAGTTTCATAGCCAAGCTCCAATAATTTTTGTGACGTTACACGTGACACATGTGGTCGAGAGTTGTCATGCAACAAAATGGGCCCTTTCCGATTGA
>CM077106.1:32314491-32330627 GCA_039619505.1 Cimex hemipterus | reverse complement strand
GAGGTGGTCAGCGACGGTCGTTTTACTGACTTTGAGTTGCTCTGCAAGTTCTCGAACAGTTGTTTTGGGGTTTTCTTCCACCACTGATCGCAGAACATCATCATTAAGAGAGGAAGGCCTTCCACGACCTTCTTCATCTTCAAGGCTGAAATCTCCCTCCCGAAATTTTTTAAACCACCTTTGCACAGTGCACTCATTAACACAACCCTCGCCCCAGACTTGGTTAATGTTTCTAGCCGTTTGGGCTCCGCTTCGGCCGAGTTTAAACTCGTAAAAGAAAATCGTACGAAATTCTCGCTTTGACATTATAAGGATGACTGAATTATTTCCAAGTAGCGGAATGCTACAGAGGTAAACAAACAATATCATTTGGAAGAGGATTAATAAGTGTTGACATTCATACAAATGAGTAATCCTGTAAACGTAAACAGAACATTTTATATAGATTTTTTTTTTAATGAAAACTTAAAATCCTGCATTATTTTCCGGACAACCCAATAGCTAACAGACCGCCAGCTTATGACGATGGTTGAAAGTAAATGGTTTGGTGCACCAATTTGGTGCCAGGGCATACAGGTGTTGAGTTAGACGAAAACTCACACAAAATGGTACGACCTACATGAAGTGTAATCTGTGTATTCATTCTAGTATAATACTTCCTGAAATGGAGGTAAGGTTAAGGAACACTTACAAACTTTTTGTAAGGTATGAAAGAAAAGAAAAACTGATCGGAACCCGCAACTAGGGTTGTTTTGTGTGACATAAAAAAAGTTGGTGAAATGCCTAAGTATCTGGCCAACGCAGCAAAAATATACAAAGCAAGCATTATCAGTAATAACCTATAAATATATCTAAATGTTAAAAAATATTGCGCAATATATAACATACAGTGTGTACGTTTTAGATGGCCCGGCTGAATTTCTCTTAAACCAATGACGCTATCAAAAAACAAAAAATATGTCATACTACGTTATTTGATAGTATTTTTTATTGTTCCGTTCTTGAATTTTTGGTGAGGCCGTGGGTCATGGGTGCCCACATTTAGGCCCGTTTTTGCTCATATCAGTACCATTTTCCATCTTTGCGCTATACCTTTACCATAGGAGTTTTACCTTTCTATTTCACCCTAGTGCTGTCGTGCCTGTAAACATTGGCGAGTTTTCGAATTAATAAAACATAAAAGTAATTCCACTAAGAATAAGAAAAAAATAGTAGAAAATAATTCCAAATTAGTATGGAATCCGAGTTTGTATAACCCCTCTCTCGTTTTCCATCAAGAGGAATGAATAGGAAAGAACTAGGACAGAGACATAACAGAAAAGAGGGACAAAAGTAATTTCAGATCGGTCTATCGATTGAGAGAAATGGAGTTTTCTTTATACAACATTGATATGTTTAAAAAATCATCCAAATATTAAATATTTTATATAAATATTATTAGGATATTAAGCACACGTGGCTGACTAGTAACCTACATAATTATTTTGCTAATCAGCTTCCAACTTTAACACACTTAAGTAAAAAGTAAAAGGTTAACAATTGTAGTGACCTAAGTCGATTAGAATTATTTGTGCATACAGTAATAACTTAACCGGGTCTGAAATGACAAAGCTGCCGGATCTTAAATAATAATAAATTATAATAATAATAATTTAACGTTTGGTTCGTACGGAATGTTGACTTTAAATTTCATGAGTTTTAATAAAACAAGGAAATGTCGAAAATAAATTCGAAAATTTCACCCGAGTGCTAGTTTAGAATTCTAAAAATATTTTTACACATTATTTAAAGAGTTCTTAAACTTAAATCTTTTCCGGATATTTTGCCAACAACAAAATAAAAATCTAATAATAGAAAGAATAAATAATTTGTTGAAAAGTGCTAAATAATTTATCACGCTCACTTCCATGAATCTATAAACATGATATTTTTACAATCCTTTGCCGATAAAAAATAAACCGTTAAATTTTGACCTAGACATCAAATAGAAAACGTCAATACAACTTACAACTTTTTTCACTACTTTGCTACTAGCACTACTCCACTACAATGTTGTCTATTTAATTAAAACGTGCATCACTATTATTGTCACTGTCACTAGACCGAAAATCCGTGAGGGTTTGAGATAATTCGTCGGTATGATGATTTGAGGATTTATTGAGTTTGAGAGGGTTTTAGGAACTTGTGGTTACGTCCTGGACTATAGGAATATTCAGGACTGTAATTGGCCAAAAAGGAGCATGCCTTAGGATTTTAAATGAGACTGTTTCGTTGAATAATTTGACTGCACCAGACACTTCCAGCCGTAAGTCCATATCAGCTTCTAAATTGTGGTCCGTGTCTAGGGATAGGACAAACAAATGACAATGTATAGTCCCTAGGCAACTTCCAGCTTGCCTGCAGTTGGGAAGGGGAAATATCTGATAATGATATTGCTGTTGGTTTGTACCACTGGAGAAGTCAAACATACACTATATAAGATGAAGCAAACCAGGGCGAATGCATTAGTGATGATGGCAGAAGGTCCTTCACATTCGCCGATCAACAAGAGAACATTATATTGAACTGCTTATCATTGATATTACCATGATAAGTTGGAAAAACAAAACTCGAAAGACAATTAATTGTGAGTATTTCAAAATAACGCCAGCGACGATTACCCATCTTCAGTAGTGCGTTTTTATTGGTCCCTCAACCAACATATAATCCTGACCTAATAATAAAGAAGGCGAAATTCTGAGACCAAATGTAGAAGCATAATAAGAATGCTTAAAATACGATCAAACTACAGGTTTGGATTATCAGTATGTTCTCCAAGCAAATATGTAAATCAATGCTAATATTTATAATCTTTATGTTGGTTGAGATAAAAAAGTCAGCGTCATGAGTCGAACCCACGAACTTCGGTTAAATACGCCGCTGCTCTACCACTTGAGCTATCGTGACTTCGATCCACTCAGACTAACTTCCCATCTCAACCCAACCTTTCGAATTTTCGAATATAATCTGGTCTTCCTGTTCTTGCGGGATTCGCGATAAATAGAGGTGGATTTTTTCGCAGTCTCGCTCTACTTAGAGTACCCTGCCCTAAGTAAGAGCCAAAAAAGTTTAGGATATTTAGATGTATATGCAGTTGCATATTTTTTATATTTTACTTAATATTTCAATCCATTAATATCCATTTGAATTGTCTGTTTCTTTGATAACTTCTACTCTTGACACCACCGAAGGCGGCAAAATAAAGAAACATAAGTATCATAATTTATGAACGACTAATCTACCCTCAAAAGGACCACTTTAAAAAAAGTTTTCGCCGATTAATAAATACTTAACACAATATCATTAATGGAATAAGTTTAGAGCTCGTTAGTGTGTCGTGTACTCGGATGTCCAGAGTAATTACGAAAAGGAAGGAAATCGATAATGCTAAACAGTGCTGAGCCCTATTCTAATAAGAGGGGCTTCCGTTCGAGCATAGCGATAAGGCAACGGAGTTGGAGCAACGCAGGTGTCGTATCGGAGTGTCGGAAGAGTAGTCTTGTGAACAAGATCTCAGCCGGAGTGGGCCAAGTGCTGTCACGTTAGCACGACGATTCTCACGCAACTCCAATACCGATCCAGGCCAATTTATCGCGTCCTTTATTTTATCTTTCACTTTTTTTACTTTTTATTCTTTCTCTCAGGTTATAAGCGGATATTACAATGCTAAAAAGCGCGGTAAAAAGGAAGCTTATTTTTGTTTTAAGGGGGCCACTACGTAGACCTAATCTTAATGGAAAGCTACCTTTTTTGTTTCTTTATTTTTGCAATAAATTTTTAATGAAATTTTGTTTACTTATTTCTTAAGATGATAAGATTTCCAACATTCCAAAAATGTCTTTTATTTAGTTATTCTCTTTAACATTTGTGTTACTTCGAGCTTAAAATTTTTTAATATCGTATTTCCGTTATTATTTCATTACTTAATATATAAAGAATATGTGCTACTTATACTACCTTCAAGTATGTAACAAGTAACAGTGAGCAAGGTAATAAATACAAAATTAAAAACAAGTGTGGAGAAAATACCCATTGGTTTTACTCCAATTATACTTTCACTATCATCACCACCACTTCCTAGGAGATCTCGCACCGAGAAGAACTTAAGGGGATTCCTCGGGATGCGAGGTTTCTGATGTGCTGACTTACAGTATTTGGACGATTTTTACGAACTTTACGGTAACGGGAACGGATTTCATCTTGAACGGAAGGGATATGTAAGTCTGTATGTGTAGTTAGGTTCGATACATAAAATGGAGCGTCTAGTATTTTGCGGAGTTTTAAGGACTGGATAATTTGAATACTGTGGTTGTTGGAATGTTTGGCTGAACCACTCACTCCCAGTCCATAAGTCCATACCAATTATGAATAACATAAAACAACAAAATTCTATTATGTTAATTAGGTGAAGGATATACCTTAGTAACAAAACACTTATACTAAAATAACTAATATCTTCCTTTTTTTTAAGAATAATGTTCATCTCGACGGCAATTCCGGTTCTTTTACGTAAAATTGGGTGTAACATGTTTTAATGTCAGACAAGGAGGAAACAAATGCTTTTTACCTCTTACCTTACCATAGTGTTCTCTCCTCAAGCTTACCTATAGATCATACTTTCCATTTATCATGGAATACTTACTCTCCCTCATCTCATTATCACTTCATCCTAAAGCTTCTTTTACTGTCTGTCGTTTATCCTACCATTTAACAGTTTTGATCTTATTACTCCTAAAACACCTCCCAAAAATGTCGTAATGTTTATTACATTGTATTCACTCCATTGTACAACCTACTTCCCTAAAAACTCATATATCCGAATATTCGCTAATCCAAAACCCAACACATCGTACTACTTTATTTGGGCTACTAAGTAAACTTCGCACCTTGGGAAATTTTTGCAAATCGGTTAAGTACAATTCCTGACCACTTTGTTTCGCAACTTCCACTCAACCGTGTACTTTCATCGAGCCATAGTCACAATCTCCTCCCTTGAGTTGGAACATTAGTGTTCTATGGCTTTCCAGAAGTAAGCCAATGTCATGGAAAAACAATAAGTTAATATAAAAGAAATATGTTGTGGAGACTTTTCATCTTAAAAAAAGGATAGCACTGGATCAGTAGGGAGAGGCAGGCCATCCCACACCCATGTTGATGAAATACACATTTGACAGACTAACACCCGACATCAGTTTTCATCACGACGCAAGTCAGTAGAAGAAATTAAAAAAAAAAAAAAAGAAAAAAATTTCAATGTTCTATTCGATTCTATTTGGAAATTTTTCGAACTAGATAATGGTATACTCGCCCCATTTTGTGTAGCGTACGTAGGTAGTGGGTCAGCAGCTTAACTTTGCAATCCTCTCAAATAACTCTGACCCTGCTGTTTCCAGTAGAAACCTTCACTCCTCACACAACTAGAGCCTTGGCTTGAAAAGAAAACAATAAACTCCACCCAAATAACCATCACTCTCCGAGCATATGTATAAATATAAATATTTAAATATAGCCTTTCTCTGGTCTGCATCAATGCTATGACCTAAGTAAGTCCTAAAAAGATTTCGCGATATTCAGAATTCAAATTTTCACCAAACCCCTAGTGGTAGAATATCCCATCCTTCAATGCTAGGCAATTGGAAAAGGCTCTATGAAGTATGGTGGGGGAGTCTGGCTTCGAGCGAGCAACGGAAAGGACGAAAGAAGTGGCCTGTAAGAGTCTGTGCAGACCAGAAAAAAAGAAGTATGTAATTTATTTTTTATATTGTGTGCACGATTTATATTTTTTCAAAATTATATGAGCTCATAGTTTTGGGCAGAGGAGAATTAGTTTATATTTTTATTATTTTATTTTGTATATAAACAACAATTAATTTTTTTAAATTAATTAAACACATTTGAGTTTATAAGTTGGAAAATATTTGTTTATTTTTTTAATTATAAAAAGAATTGTTTAAAAAATAGTTTTATAGTGGAATTTATTTTATTTAATTTACCCTAACATTACAGAATGCACATGCAGTTTTATTCAATATTCATTGTAATCGTAGCCCAAGGACTTCTGATTCGTGAAATCACAAGAAAATTACAACTCTAATTATCAACAACGGACAGTTTTATTTCAAAGTGCTAATTCGGTTTATTCGTGGGAAACGAGCTCGTCCGTCTAGTAACAAAGTATACCTTTTATACCGGTCAGAGAGACTGTGTATTCCGCTGATTAAATGAAATAGAAATTAAGGGACAGCTTTACATTTCACACGATCATCATTCACCACTATAGTGACGGAGGTTTTCCTTTTTCCCTTTGCACCCGGGATGTCTTTTTTTTAACACACACTGTTGTTACTTCACGGTTATTTATATTGAGTGGTCCTCATTGCGTTTATTTATCAGCTCTTTGGATACACTCCAGCACGTTTTTGGCAAATCCATCGACGTTTACAGACTGTATTTTTCTTCATTTACGTAAATATTCTGGAAATCCGAGTACCCGACACGCTGACCTTATATCCTTAAAGAACTGTCTCAATTTTTTAAAATTTTTTTATTTGGTTAATACATTTTTTAAACTGATCCTTTTTGTATAGGTAGGTCGTTTTCGGTGGTTCTAGTATGTCTGTCCGCATGGTTTTTCATTTGGTCAGTCGCTAACAAATTTTGCAGATGCTTGAGTAGTAACAAATGAAAGAAATATCTTTTTTTTTAACAAAGTCAGTTAGAGTGTACAGAATGTGTAAACGGTAAAAAGGGAAAATACTAAAATTAAAAAGAGGCATCGCGAAACGTTATTTCTATCATAAATTGAAGCAAAAACTCCTCTCAGATTTCTCTGGAAAAAAATAATTTCGCCCGTCATTAAATGAATAAGATGTCTTTATTGAAAATCCACAATAAAAATTGATATTTGAAACGAAGGAAACAGTTCAAAAACGGTAAATGGTAGCAAATAACTTACTTCTTTCATTACAGATGACGTTTTCAGGGCAAAAGACGCACAAATTTCCGTATATTCAAACGTATTTCTGGGTCGTCGCAAAAACTGCTAACTCGCAATAAGCGAGACCGTTGTAATAAAAAATGCTAATTTCCCCTCTGTTTAATGTTTAATATTCCCTTTTGAATGTACAATTAGAATGGAGAAAACTTGCTGGTTGTGTATGTAAATACCGTCCATGGTTATGCGACGAGTTCCATTATTTTCACAATTACGTTTCTCCTCAATTACAGTTTGAATAGGAGTTAATAAGCTAATTCACCCAAATATGATAAAGCTCTAAATTGTTTCACGTTATCGATAATGTGATGGATAATTTTTTTTTTTAACATCAACACTCTTGTTTATTTTGCTCATAGCATTCGCCTTTTTGAGAGCCGGGGGGAAAAATCAATACTTTAGTCATAATAGATTTCTGCCTGAAAAATTTGATTCCAGTACTGCCTAAATACGTTAGCATATTTAGTCGATTAAATTATCAAAACGTTGTCACAATAATTGATTAACAATTGTAATATGCGTGGACGGGTGATAAATCTCGTCTACTCTGCTACGCTGAACTCCTAATTTCATTATGATTGAATAATTATTATTGGTCAAGCGGACGACAAAAACCAATGAATTGAATTATGGTTGAAGCTAATTTTAAAAGTGTATCATAAGAAATAGTTTCAAAACACCTGATGAAGGGGAATATAATCCTCGAAACGATGTTCCTTATTTCTTTCAAATTCGCCTTATGTATGACCTCTATATGAGAGGTAGTATGAACAGTGATCAAATATTTTTTGATGGAGGGGTCAGGATAAGAAATTTCAGGGGCGCCGTTGGAAATCATACCCAGAACCTAGGGTTCTAACAGCCGAAAGTTTGTCGCGCTAAACCCACAGCTACGGGCGTCCTCATTATCATATTTAGAAGATAAAACTCTCGAAAGCTAAAGATTTTTCTTTTTATTATGAACCATGTTTGATTAAGTAATATTGTGACTCAATATTTTAGATCATAGATAACTCGAGAATTTGCAATCGAAATTTAGCTATTTGGTACTACTGCTTTCTGAATACTTTATATTTAAAGCACAACAACTCTTTTAACACAATACACTGGCTGTAAACACCTCAATTATAAATGTAAAAACTTTAATTTTTAGAAAGGTAATAGGTGGTCTAACAATTTTAACTTGCTTGGCAGTTCAGATTAGTTCTAGATTAGGCTTTCTAAGCCGTGTTAAGAAATTGTTTTATATCTTATTGCCTTAAAAAAGGGGGTTAATTCTATGAAAAAAGGAAATTTTAATGATTGAAGGGCATGACTTTAGAGGTATCGAGATTTCGTCTTTTGGTACTAACTCTTCCTGAATAACATATCAGATTAAATTTTACAATGGCCGTTCACGTACTGTCTCAACAGCATATAATCACGTTTATCACAATGCAATGGTTGTAAATACTCTAATTATAAATCTATTAAATATAATAGAAAGGTGGTAGGTGGCCGATGATGTTTACAATTCTTAGCAGTACAGATAGAAAGTATGAAAAAGTTTTCCTTTTCTAAATCGTATCCACGTAGTTGTTTTGCGACATATTACATTAAAAAAAAAAAAAAAAAAAAAAAAAAAAAAAAAAAAAAAAAAAAAAAGTGGAATTAGATCATCTTTCGAGTTATTGAGATTTTGCCCTTTGGTACTAGTGTGCTTGGTGAACATCATAATATTGAATTAAGCAGAATTCTCGAAAGGCGATTCACGTATCGTCTTAACAACATAATTACACAAAATAATACAACGATCGTAAATGCCCAAATCGTAATGTTAGAAATACAATAGTTATAACGTTGAAACAGATAGCAGTGGTTCACCTGTAGATTTATTAGCAATCCAGATGGAGGATATGACAAAAATTTTCTTTTTCTAAATAATCTTCACTTAGTTTTTCACAGCTTGAAAAAGATTTGAAAAAGTTGATTAATTAGTGAAAAAACTCATTTCTAGTAGCGTAACTTCGGAAACTTCAATCAAGTCTAGTAATAACATTGAATTATTGTTTTATTTAAAAAAATATTAAACAATTATTGTTCCTTTACGTTTAACTAAGAAATACAGAGCATTAGTACATTTGTGCTTAGCAGTGACACGTTTTTAAAAAGACTTCAAAACCAGTAGTGATTAGGAGCACAATTGTTGGATAAATAGTTCCCGCTAACTACGCCAATTGGCTATTAGTACAATTACACATTCAACACAATAATACCCTAATTTTGAAAAGTTGACCGTTGTGAGTCTTCACAGTTAGAATCGGCCGGACCAAATTCATAAGCTCATCATTTTGATTAATCTTCGTGAACAAAATTCGGGCTAATCCCTGTGAGTAGAAATTATTTTTAAACAATATATTCGAAGCTAGCACTCTTATGTTTTAATGGATTCTCTATAGCGCATTTCGAAATAGACGCGTCTAACGGCTAATTAATCTTCTTTTAAAACAAATACAGGCCCAAGAATTAGACCAACACAAAGGGAATTCCCCGTTCAATTACCAGACCAAATTGGATTGTAAAATTCGTTTCAAAGAGTAACGGGCCCGTATCTATCCGTTTTTTCTCCAGAAAGTAAATTATTTCGTTTAGATTGAAGTTAACAATAGTTAAACAACGTTAAGAAAATGAAGAAACAAACTAAAAATATTGGCTGGAAATGTAGATATTCAATGCACTTTCAACACGGCAGACAAGATGATACATCTACATGGAAAACAAACACTTTGAGCCGTGGAGATCATCTCAGTAAAGGTTGGAACGTAGGCACGATAAAGAAAATGTTTTTCTAAAACGGACGTCACACCAGATCTTCAAGTAATCATTAAGTAACGGTCACTAAACACCACACATTTCACACACAGATACACAATTGAAAAAGGTAGTTACACAGCGGTGACATTCTTCCATAAGGGGAGACAATTTCTGAGGAGATCCCTCGAGCCATAACGTTTGACTTATGCGATTTCCGGTAACACTAAGAAAGAAAACCAAAGAGAAAAATTGGATGAGGATAAAGTTTTAATATTTGGTTGAAGTTAGTACAGTGGGACATAATGAGTTCAATGAGAAAAAGGATTGGAGATCTTTATGAATACTTTTTTGGAGGCTTATAAAAAAAAAATTTAACGACGTGGAAGTGATTTATGTGGAATTAGAAGTTACGATTGGCAAAGGGAAGGATCAGATGTCAGGATGGCACTAGTGCATTTGTGCTTTGGGATTGAGGTCAGATATCAACTTGGTGATATATCTAGCGTTGCTGTACATTTGTAAAACCAAGACTGGACGAATTTCATTTATTGTTGCCCTACATTTTTTAAAAACGGTTTATTTACAACACCTACACTGAAAGAGCTTTAAGCGAAGGATCAAGATCAGACTCGATGTTTTTGTCATCAGAAACAGTGTACGTAATAGTAAGTCCCTTGGACAAATGTCCAAAGGGGTAGTTTAAAACACGATAATTTTTTGCTCAACGTTTATTAATGTAGTCCTAGGGATGTACAAACGGAAATTTCTGGGAGGAGTTTATTTAGATTAGAAAGTCAAAATCAACTGTTAGCACACAGGGCCTAGGATGCTCCCTAGTGGGACACCTGTGTTAGTAGGAGTATAAGGTACTTAATAATTACAAGTAACGGCAACGTTGAGTTTCTACATCACTAGGCTGATGTGGAAACTCAACGTTGCCTTGATTGAGCCGCGAAGATAAAGTTACCCGAGCAATTCCGACTTTTCGAGATCTGCACAATAATCAACCTTTTTTTTGTAAATTGAAATCTGCCTATATCCACTGTTTTGTTCTGTTGGGGGTGGGGTTCAAACAAAAACTTACCTCTGGAGATAAGTGGATAGCAAATTAAGTCCAGTTTGGTGAAAAGAATCTGCTGCAATTTTATCTATTTATAACCACTTAGGTTTCAGAGAACGTATCCATTAGGTTCCTGTAAAGACACATTTGTCAATTTATAAGCCCAAACTCCTCGTACGAAATCATCTTTTTAACCATGAAGTGACTTCGATTTTGACACAGGAACAAAACATCGTTATGTATTGAATCTGTAAATGTTTATTTAATACACATTTATTATAAATTCAACTTGTTGTACCCTTTCAATAATATTCCAAGAACCAGAAAGTTTTGGAAAATATTTGCCCAACAATCCTCTGTATCTAACAGAATGCCCATATGAAACCATCAGGTATAAAGAATTATGAAATACGTCAACTTTTTTTTAATCTCCCAAATAACATGATAGAATAATGCATAAACATATCAGCATTTGAATAATTCTACGTTTGGTTCATTATTGAATGGGGATGAAATTTTATTTTACATTTTATTCCCTCTTTCGAGTGGAACACGGATCGTCAAATGTCAAGTAAAACAACATGCTTCGCCGCATGTCGTGAACCGAGATCATTTTATTGCATTCTGTGCCCATGTAAGTTCAACTGTTTTCTTTAGCAGCACTGTTTCTACTATGACATATCAGTAAGACGACGGGGAGGAAAAAAAACATCTTTCAGAGTTTTATTGTAAGGAGGATCGATTTGGAATTTCTATTAACCATGTCGCGGTGCAATAACGTAGCCTTGTTATTTATTTCTTATATCAGTTAGATTTCGATGGCTAGTCAGGGTGCACTTTATACTAAGCCCTTTATGAGCTATTTATAGCTCCCTTTCTGTAGTAAGTCCTAGTTCATCAAGGAACCTGATTTGTAGGCCCGGTTCAGTAGTTGAATATCTTCTACGGTTAAATTGTACTTTGTATTAGTTTAATCTCTTTTTACTTTATTTGTGGGTTATTTGCATTGTAGCGATTGTCTTCAGCAAACTCTTAAATAAACTTGTCCTTTTTCGTCTGTGGAGTAATAAACTTACATTGTCGTTTTGATCATTGACCTCTGCTTCAATGCCAGATAATGCCCTAACATTTATGAGCTTGCATAACATTCAACCATAAAACGCATGGTAAAAAATGATAAACATATTGCATAAAACACAACATTCATCACCGAAACTGAACAATAGCAGTATAAGTTTTATTGATCTATAATAAAAACTGAAAACTAATGCCAGTGAAAGAAATACAGACAGTGAAAAATATCCAAAAGCACAATAAAATAACAGCTATGGCACAGTAAACAAACTAGTAAACGACATGTCAAAAACAAAAGCGGCAATAAAAAGGCAATATTCACAAACTAGAGAAAATGACAGACACAAACAAGCTAACAATAAATAAAACAGAAAACTGTCCTAAACACAGCAAACAATATAGTTATTTTCAATTTATTGTTGTCATTGAATTCAAAGTTGAATGTTTAATTGATAATGGAAATAAATATTTCAAGCAGTATTCCATGTTAGTCGTTCTCAATGCTTAATTATCGTTTTGGTATGGAAATATAATGTACATTGGTTTTGTCACTTTCCCCCATTACCAAAACTAAAGCTGGAAGAGGTTTAGGTGGAAGTTGGGACTAGCCAGAGAAGATCAAATGCTATGTCATCAGCGAAAATGCATAAACAATGTTTTTTCGTTCTAATAACGTGAAGTGTTGGAATTGGATGTTGTTTGATTGATCATGAATAATCCCTGTCAGAAAAAAGTCAATAAAACTGCTCTTTTATTGGACTGATAGCAGTACGGGAGCTAGATGTAAGTCGATTATCATTGAATATTCCAGGTTGAACACAATATTGAACGCTTGAATGGGTTTTCCAATTAAATAGACTAAACAAGAAGTGGAGGATAAATGTGCACTGAGCAACATGTTTATTGTTATCCCATGTCAAAGACTAACAATGAAAGAGAGTTAGGTAGAATTAAAAGTTACTACTAGTTACTACTAGCCAGTGAAGAATCAAGACGAGAATGTTTTTGTCCTACACAATAGCTCACATTACAATTAGATTTTGGTCACGTAACCTCATAAGTAGTTTAAAACGCTGTGATTTTATGTTAGACTTTTGCTAATATAGTCCTAGTGAAGTACAAACAAAAATTGCTGGAAGAAGTAGTTACTTTGTTTAGACTAGAAAGTTAAGAAGAAACTAATTCACTGTTTTCGTGCTCCGTTCGACCAATTAATATCTCACAATTAATTAGGTTTTTAGTTGAGTTGAAATATGGCAAAAGGAAGCAAAACTCGAAAGGTAAGGTTGAGATGAGGAGTTGATGTCCGAGAGGATCGAGGTCACGATAGCTCAGGTGGTAGAGCAGCGGCGTATCTAGTTCCCTAGGTGGACATTTAAATTAATGAGAATATAAGAGAGCAAAGTAGTTCTGATCTGCTAACAGATTTAAGGATTGCGATGTATTTGAAAAAAGTACGATGAACAGGTAGCCAGATCAAAGGTAACATAAAATACCGAGTAATCAAAACATACAGATTAACCAAACTAATTCACTAATTAAAACTAAGAACTGCACTAAACATAGCATTCGCAATTGGGCAAATTCTGAGAGTACTATACAATAGCATGTGAATACGGTAAACAATGCATGGGACGATAGGAAGAAAAATAGAAGACGGATACAGAGAACAAAATACATAAGTTCATTACATTCGTGGTCCGGTTGACCAAATAACATCTTTCAATGACTTAATCTTTATGTCAGGTATTGCTTGAGATAAAAAATTCAGTGCACGAGCGGGATTCGAACCCACGATCTTCGGCTAAACACGCCGTTGCTCTACCACATCTATCACTTGGGCACTAACTTCCCATCTCAACCCCACTATTTGAATTTTCTCTCCTTTTTGCCATTTCTCAAATGAATAATTGAAAAGAATTTATTTGATCAAGCGGGCCGGATTCATCCGGACACTATTTTCCCGCTCGAGACAATGACTTTTTTATTTAAACCAATACCTTACATAAAGATAAATTAATTGAAAAATATATAACATTATTTATGGAGAATGAATTTAAATGAAATTATGCAACATATCTCACTTAAAGCCAGCACGAACTTAATTTCCATTACGTTCAAAAAGACAAAATAATAAACGTACTCAAATAAATTCCTTCTATATTTTTTATTACACATTTCCCACTAGGAAGAAGAGTACTGTAGTAGTTTGTATGCACGAAAGGTAAAAGGAATTTTGTGGTCAAGATCCTACATATGTTGAAGCAATCTTCCAAACAGGAGACGGTCCTGAAGGTTTCTGAGCTAACAAGGTTTGCTAAAAGGACGGTGGTGTTGTGAACATATTGAGGAGTGCTTCATTAAGATTTACCGAAATATCTGCTCTGTGTAATAGAAAAAGACTGAGACGAAGTATGCTGCCTTGTGGTACAATCTCTTCAACAGAAAAGGGTCCTATTCGCACTTGAAAATATATATATCACACAGATAGGATTTTAGAATGGGATAAGTACTGAATGGAAGGATACCCTTGAATTGACTGATATCATACTACATGATGTATGACTCACGTCTCGGAAAGCACCCGATGGGAGAGAGATGTTGACTAGCCCTCTTTGCTGCTATAATATATACATACATATATATATATATATATATATATATATATATATATATATATATATAGAGAGAGAGAGAGAGAGAGAGAGACAGAGAGAGACAGAGAGAGAGAGAGAGAGAGTGATGTTGATTGAATTAGAATTGATGAAAGTGAATGACAGTTGAGCTTTTAATGATGGATATATGTGTTTCAGTTGCTTGAGATGGTTGGCTTTTAAGGTTTGGGAATGGGTTTTAGGATCCCTTAAAATTCGAGAAATTTCATTGAAGTTTATGAAAAACTCGTAAAGGGAAATATCACAGAAACCGATAATGCTTAAAAGGCCAAACAGGCGAAGATACCGGATCAGTATAATTCTAAACAATTACCGGTTTAAATTTCAGCTTGCTTAACTTTTAGGACTATAAATGTCCAAGTTTATAAAAGCTCCTTTTACAAATTTAAAAGAAAAACTTACTTAGATCAATCGAAGGAAAACAGTTTAATTATCCAAATTACAAGAAGCCACTGGCTCAGGACGAAGATACGTGGTTATTTTCAATGAAAAAGTTCGCCCGACAAACATGAAATAACAACTACCCGCACAGTCCTCTCATATATTTTAATCACTTTCTGTAGGGCTTGAAAAAACTTTTCCCCGCTGTAATTGAGCGACGTGAGATGTTTGGAATATTAGCGAAAAACTGGAAAAATTATACAAAACGCCAAGTAGAAAATCCCATACCGGTTGTAAAAAATGAAAAACACGGTTGTTTTTTAAACCCAATTGAATCTTTAATTATTCGGAAGCTAACGGTGATTACCAATTAACTCTTTATTACAAAAATTAGTTCCGCTCCTGGCATCCTCGGCGTCTTTTTCCAAGCGATCCTCTGCTTGGCGCTGGATCAAAACATTTATCAAACATGAAATAAAACCTCCCTCATTAAACAGACACAAAAGAGTTATAATGTTCCCTTACACTTAGAAGGCCCACATTTCATAACTTTGAAATTGTTTTTGGCCATCAGTCTTGCACTACGTCGGAATTAATCTTGCAAGGAGGGTAAATATTTACATGGCACTATATATCAACTATTATCTAGTAATATATATCACATTACAGTTCATTCTAGGAAAAGCAAAAAATGTAGAATGTCATGCTCTGTATAAATCATATTTTTACAAATTCAATACAGCTCATATCAAAGCAATATATTAAGAACAACTAAGAACAGTTTATCATTTTTATCAAATATAGTGCAGGATTGTGGACAATTAATAATAATTTCCGGCCTAAAAAATTTACAAGAAATATTTCCATTTTATCCCCTTCACTTTTAGTTTTACTTAACTAATAACTTGGCAGATGGATCCTATGTGAATAAATGTTTTACGAACAGCCTAGAAAACCGTAAAGTTTGGTCGATAAAGCATTATAGTAATAAAGATAATTGCGAGATTTCTTCTTGAAGTGTGGTTGCCATTTGCTGTTTATTTTCTTGCTAAATATATTAATACAAAAATCTACACTGCACAAACCCCTATAGAACACAACATATATATATATATATATA
>CM077106.1:32265264-32300468 GCA_039619505.1 Cimex hemipterus | reverse complement strand
TGCAGAACAACTTACTGTGAGTAGGAACTATCCTTTTGGAAGGTATTAATATCAGTCAATGTCTCAACGTTTCTTGTGAAAACACCAACGATGATTCATTCCAGAAAATCGCGGTACCAATTTATTTATTGTACTCAAAATCTATTGAAAATAATGAAATTAAAGAACTAGAACGTGAACAGAAAAAGTATAAATGAACGATAAAATTATAATTCTAGACATTTAGTAGGTATCACTTTCAAGTTCTCCTGTTGTTTGAAAAGAAAATATCACTGATAAATACTACTTAAATTTAATATGATTTTATAAATTCCCTCGCTTCTTATCATCACTCTGCAAACTTTAAACTTAAAATACCGCCACTAACCCTACCTTAATATACCCGTTCAGCGTCCTATAATCCTAAACCTACCTTACCTTGCCTAGCCTAATAACGTCCCGATCAATAAATCAAACCCTACTTAACCTAACCAAGCCCACCCCAAAACAAATCCTCATAGATCAAGAAGCCCACAAAGCCCTTAAAAATGTCACATGGTTACTAAATCCATCCAAAATCTCTAAACCCATTGAAACTACAATAGCCAGACAATATCTTAGATGCCTGAACTCAAAGATTTTCCGGATAATAAAAAAGCAGACAAATTGGCCAGAGAAAGATCAGTAACACAGGTATTTGCCCAGAACCTTTACTGGGGATAACAAGAACAAACACAGACTCCTCCATCTCAGAACGGGTCTACAAAAAAATAAATAAAAAAAAGAGAAGTTGACGAACTCCATTAGCATCAGACATCGTAAGCTCATAATTAAAGAACCCTTACCAAAAATGGTAAGCGTATTGCTACAGTTAGACTGGGAATAACTCAAGGGAATCATAGGACTACATACAGATCACTGGAATTTGAGAAAACGGATACATTCAATGATGACACCGTTCGTAGATATAAACAGTCATGCAGTATTAACATCTTTATAAAATTTAATTCATAAAAGAAGACTGGAAACAGTTGAACCTTAGAAACTAGAAAAAAAAAATAAGCTGCTGTGCTTTGAGAATTCAAAACCCCCGCTTCATTTTCACCACCATCATCCTCGTCCGCCAACTCTCGCGTCTTGTCAACTATCAGACGGTACTATATCACTAGTTTTATTTCTTTTCGTTAAGATAACGGTTTGCAGTTCTTATTTTTACGGGGTCGGCAGGTTTAAAATATGTTAAGATTAAGAAGATTTTCATTGAGCGTAAATGCATTCCGAATAAAATTTTATTCTGGTAGAAGTGGGATTGTAATTTAATTTCTAATTTTACAAGCAATCGACCTCGAATTCCTTTCTTATTGCCTTTTTACATATACAAAACTCATCGTTACGTAAATACAAATGATTATAATTTAATGAAAATTGATTAAATATTATTTATTTAGGATGGATAGTGAGTCAGGGTTCTAGTCGATCAGCTGAGAGATTTTGATCAATTGCTGAGCCCTCCACTTAAAGTTGCCTTTCTCAGGGCAGAGATATAATGTTGATTTATAAAATACAATAAAAATAATCATTAATCAATGAGTAAACAGTCTGTATACATATTTTATGGATGAATATAGTTATTTAAGTCAGATATTGTAAACGAATTATTTTTAAAGATTTTTCAAATCAAAACATGAACTTCTCAGAAATGCAATGTAACTAACCTAACCAATGCGATCTTATCTTATCTTATCCTTAACCCAGATGAACGATCTCACTTTTATGAACATTAAAAAAGAAAACTATTTTCATTTACTTCTTTCCCTAGCCTAACCAAACCTGCTCTTAACCATAATTCAGAAACTACCTAAGCCTACACAAACTACCTCGTATTTACAAAGAACAAAATAAAGATATTTTCATTTACCTCCTACCTAAACTAATCAAATCTGCCCCAACAATCAGAAAAAAAATTTAAAAAACACCCTAACCAAACCCACCCCTAACTAGACCTCCATTTAACCTAAATCTTTAACTATAACCCTATCTAGCCTAACTCACTTCCGATAACGTGAAATCGATGGCGGGAAAATGGTTACGCCTATCTTGCCCAAAAGCATATCCATGTTAACTTAGACCATTCTCTCAAATCCAGCATTAAAAAATATTAGTACTTATAGTTAGATCATTTCCATTCGGCCTAAATAAACCAAAATCTCAATCGCCGCCATAAAATTATTCCGGATTTCACATAATTTTCCAAGCAATCGACCACGAATTCTCGTTTTTATGTTATTAAACATTCATCTCATCAAAAAAAGTCTTTGACTTCTACATTTAAACGAAATTCATATTTTTAAATCTATTCAGTTCGCATGAAATGACTTACACAAATAATTTGAAGTAACTGGATGAATGTGTCCGAAGAAGTTACTTTTACTAATTTATTTATTGATTTGCTATCTTTCACAGGAAAACAAGAAGAAAATTTTTTCTATAAATTAAACATGTCAAGTATACAAGTTTCAAAAAATAGGTTGATGGCCAGGGTAATCAGATTCAATCAGGCTGCTGTTCAAGTCAACAAAAATTTTATTTCTCTCCCAATGTTGAGTCTAATTAGAACGCTTAAAACGAAAAATTCTTCATGGCGGTTGAAGTTGAGTAAAGGACAAAGGAGGACTCATTATAGCTGTCAGGGTCGTCGCAGGTGGCTGTGATGCGCTTAGCTGCGGAACTCGAGTTGACATCGTATATATCTCTCTTCTTATTCCTCATCCCTCTCTTCCTTGATCCCTCATCCCTTTCCTCCTTGGACCCTCATACCACTCCCTAGGCCGTTCAGACTGTTCGCCTAGATAACTCCCTGTGCAAGAAATACCCTAATATATAGTCCCTTCCTCGGCTACCAATATTTACAACAGAGATAAGATTGATGGTGGCCTATTAATATTAATGCGGAATGTATTTTCCCGGTTAAACTTTTCTATTTTACTTTTTTCCTCGACTCGGCGTTTCTCTGAAACCGGATAAAGCGCGTTGGCTTGATGTATGAAACTGTCTAATCCCGATGCGGACGGGCTAGTTAAGTCTAGCCGGGCGAAGAATTCATTTTTATAATTTTAGAAGAGTCTATGTCATCGACCTCTTTTCAAATAAATTTAGCACAATAATTTATTGCGATATTTCAAAATGCAAAAATTGGCAGGTGGCTCAAGATTAAAAATGTGATATGTAACTACAATAAAACCCCATTATTGATATCAAGTATAATCAATAAAATGCGTTTCACTTTATTTAGATAAATGATGGGTAAACTCACCGAAGACATTTCAGGATAAAATCTCAATCTTGCCCAAGCACTACTCCATATCATTCAATAAATATACATATATTATTTTCTTATGTCGTTAATGTCGTTAATTAAGTTGTTTGAATCATTTTTCGGAGATGTTGCTCAGTGTGGATACTCCTTGACCCTGAAACCTCATCGTTAATTTTCACTGAGAAGGTCTCGAAGCCATTTCTTGGTCGATTTTCCGATATGGTTGGAATTGTGCATTCTAAGTGGTTGATGTAATTTTTACAGCGAGTATTGATTAGGTCAGGTACAAAGTGAGGTAGGTTAAGGACATTATGAATAATATAATTAGAAACATAAAAGGGAGCGATTAGAATTTAACGAATAATTTCCAAATGAATAGGCTGAAGAAGTTGTTAATTGGAATCCTTGGTTGGGCCACAGATTTCACAACCTGGATCTCAAAGAGGTCTTTGTCTTCTCTATTAAAACTTTCTATTCAATATCTAATTTTCATCATAAGTCAAGCAACCTTTTCAGTCATTTATAACGTTGGTTTAATTCTTGTTTTCATAGTCTTCTATGAGGATAAAAAATCAACGACTTGTCCATGAGAAGTCAATGAACAAGCATAGACAAAAGTATGTAATGTGTGTATGGGTTAATGGTAAGTACTGTGAATCTATTTATGTTCATTGCAGGAGAGATATTTTTAAGTACAGTTTTATTTTAGATTATGTTCCCATCCCATTTTTTATTTATCCCATTTTGCCCGTCCAACAGTAGCAATACTATCTTTGGCGGGTGAACATCCGTGTATGAATGGTCACAACCCGTATGGGTGGGCTTACGAATCCCCAGGGACACCCATTACCCACAGAGAAGAACTTTACCACCTCTCCCCCTTGAATTCACCCATGTAAATCTGAGAGTGAACAGCTTCCATCCGAGGTGTGTGCCGGGCGGCCACTCGACCTCAGATTGTCCTTCGAGATGACTGGTCGGGATGGGCAGTCGATTCGTTCGACGCCTGAACGGCCATCTCGTCTCTTTTATCTACTCAGAGGAGCCATAACGATTAAATGTGGGACTACGGTGATAACGAGTGGTACAATGTTGCCAAAGCCGGGGGTGCAACCTGAAAAGGTGAGCCTCGTGTCCTCGGACACTTTCCTTTCTCAATCGGAACATTTTCTTGGAGAAATCCAGGCACAACATAATGGTATAGCCTTGGAGCGTGGCATCCTCTATAAATCACAAGCTGGATTCATCTGGAGGCAGACGAGGGTTAGGTTTCCAGATCCTGTCTTCATGAACGGGGGAGGGAGCGTAACCGTATGAACTACGTGGCAACAGAAAATGTTCCAAGTCCAACCCCCCTTGGAGAGAGCGGATTCTTCACCTAAACATGCTGTAACGCTCATCCAGTCGCGAGCGGAGGCGCAGCATCTCTCATCTTGAGAATCAAAACGTCCGGTAGGTACGGACGTGTTCTGTTGTGTTAAAAATCCTCATGTCCTTTTAAGGGCTTAGAGTAAGTAATGAAAGAATCCCTTCTTTTAACCATTCCTTCAATTCATTCAGGTGTTGTATGTTTGTAATTTGTTGTATGTAAATAGGTGTAATCGGCGATGATATGTATTGAAATGTTAACTTGTATAGAAATATCTGAAGTGTAAATTGAAAAATAAAATGGGCCAAGAATACTTCCTAAAGGACACCTGACGTAATACATTCATAAGATAAAAATTAAATTCCCTAATGGACTTGGCAGAATTGGTCTGTCAGGCATTTCGTATGAGTACAATTCTTCGAAATGCACCCAAACAATACTTCTCTTATTCAATGAGAGTGATATGAGCAGAATAAACAAATAATCGAGATTAATAATGCTAATTTCAATGACGGATAGTAATCTTCGGAGGAGAGTTTTAGTTGGTTGGAGATTGGTTGGTCTTGGTTTTAGTAGATAGGAGGACTAATACGACTGATGGGTCAATAGGAACCAGGCAGATCAGAATGTGTGATTGGCTTATGGGAGGGAAGTACCAACAAGCAAGTTTTTATCAAGAAATTTTTCCACCTCCAACGATAGTGCACTATCCGGTGCATCAAAAATCGATTCATGGGTTGAGTTTTTGTTATTCTTTGGCTAGTTAGGCTATTCGGTTCGTTGTTTGACTACCAGCCTCGAGGTAACCTTGTATTCTCCTAGCACCATGTTCATATCCTAGACTAATTTGAAGCTACAACCATCAATACAATATCTCTGTTTTCTATGACCATGAAAGGTCTGTCAAAGTTGTGTTTTCCTCTCATTTTGACAAGTACCATCTCGTTTATTTCAATTTTCTTTAGTATGTTGTGATCATTTACTCTTAAATCTGGTTTTATTTCTTTGCATCAAGAGACTATGAATCTGCATGGGTGAGTGATCGAGTGAGGAGTCCAACGTTGTTTTACAACATGTATCGTATCGCCCCTGTTATGTTAAGAAACTTTTTTTCGCATTCCTTTAGGGATTGGTTTCAAAATGTTCTTATACTCAAGACCAACAGAAACTAACAACTTCTATGACAGACAAAAACACCTAGGATTTGTAAATCACACCGAATGGAAATGACAAACTACGTGTTCATCACCTTTAGATCACTGGAGGAAGAATTTGAACAGTAAAGACATATTCTAATTGATAAGACGCAGTTGATTTCAGTTTCTTAACAATTGCAAAATTGGCATACTTTGGGGTTTAAATTTGAATTGCTTATTTTCAATATCTAAAAATATATATAACTTATTAAACAAGGGGCTTCATAATTGCATGGATGGATCCGAACATTTTAATGGCCATGTTGTAAGGTTAATGACATGGTTAACGATCCTGTTAGCTCAACTCGAAATGCGATACAACTTAAGACAGTAAACTTTAAAGTAGAAAACTTGGCACTATCCATTATCATAAATTCACCTAGTTTCTTGCTAATATTAGTTGGTGGGAGGGGAAGTTTATTTTTCCTTATTTTTATGTTGAACGTGTGTCAAAAGACGATTACGGAGTCGACCCATTTTTTGCCTTTTTTATTGTTTATATTGTACATACTAGATTTCGCGTGCGTTAAGGCACACATTTAAAGCGGAAATGGGTTTGTGGGTGTCGTATTTCCTGGATACACACGATATCGTCATGATCGCTTTACCCGTATGTCTCAAAACGCAGTTCGATCCACCCTGTTCACATCCCCTTCAACTCAATACCCACAAAATTATTTAACATCAATGTAATAAATCAAACCAATACATCACCTAGTCGTTATTTCTTGTAAAAATAACAGTTTAATTTTTTATTGGTTGATGTCTTCTTATGGTCTGCGAACTGATGAACGTGCAGTTTGATTTGATCATCTTGGTCAGCCTCATAACTATTACCTAGAGAAAATGGGCAAAGCTTATCAAATACTTTTTCCTCCTTCAAAGGGAAAAACGGAAAAATAATCACTTAATTTAAATTTTTCAATGGTTTAATTTAAAAAAAAGGCACATAATTTTCATAAGTATTTAGATATCGTGAAATGCGGTCTGGTGTGATGTAGGTTTCAGAAAAATATTTCCTTTATCGTGCCAATGTTTCGATCTTTATTGAGATCATCTTCAGGGCCGGGATTTACAAACATTGTTTACATTTAACAAATACATTTTGGATATGGAAAAGTGAATTTATACAATGCAAAATATATTTTTTATATATTCAATCAAAGTATTTCTACACACTCAAAATGTTTATCTTCTGTGTAATTGTGCCCTTCCTACATGTCGTGTTGAGAGTGCCAGTGAGATTTTGCTGTTTTATGTTTATATACGTTGGATTTTGAAGGGGTGGAGAAAGAAGTCGGTATAGAAAATACATTTTTGTATAAGGCGTCGGCTTGTATGTGGTGAAAAGAGCTGACGAAGGGAAAAAATGTGTTGATAATGGTTCAGCCAAATTATCCTTTCAGGATTATATAGACAGTGATAAATAGGAAAAGAAAAGCTAAATTGTTGGGTAATTAGACTTGGTGAAAAATATTTGATGTGTGGAATGTAATGTGATGATATAGTTATGTTATCTGTATCGCATTTGATTAATGATATTGGCACAGCTCCGACTGAGTTTACATGTATCTGTTCTCCAATTGATGCTGTGTTTATCTCTGTTGATGTATACCATTTCTAAAAAGTTACGTTTATGTTTGTTTTGTTTTGTGTGTAATATTTTTGGGCTGCTGAAGTCGAAATTGCGTTCGTGTTCAAAATGGTGGGTAGCGAGTACTGTAGGATTTTTCTTAGTTTTTTTTTTTTTTTTTTTTTGCAATCATAGATATCTTGCTTTACTCTCTTGTCCAGATATTGGGATGCAACACCGATGTAAATTGCCGGACAGTTCAAACTGTTGATCTTTAGATTACGTCAGATTTATTTGTTATTGGTGTGGGATCTTTAATTTTGGAAAAAAGTGTTTGAATTGTTTTATAATTTTTGGAGTTATCGGACAAAAGAAATGTGTTCAATATATGTGATAGGCCTTGGAAAAATGGCAAGGAAATGTATGCTGGTTTGTTTGTATTCGATAGACTTAATGTAGTAACACATGTTAGATACCAAAGTTAGAGGTTATCACATCAAGAGATCGAATCAGAAGTTTAGAAGCAAAAATCAGAATGGCACCAGAAGGACATGTCTAATCACGGCAAAAATTATGGTTTGCAATGTAATTTTTTAACACAAAACATAAACGAACAAAAAAACCCTCACGGCAGTATTTCTTTCTTTTCGCATAATCAATCCGGCGGTACTAAAAATTGCTACAGTAAAAATTGTAGAATAATTTGAAAACAATGGGTATATATTATTACTTATTTTTTAATACAAAATGTAACATCATAGACATATTACAACAGAATAAAAAAATTAGTCAACTATTTTTGTTTATTAGTAACAGCTGGTCTTAAATTAATTTACATTCCAGCCATTTTCCTATACCACAGAAAATAACGAAAATAAAGTATTGAATTTCTAATTACTTGTTACTACCGCAATTGAAATTTTATTTAAGCTATTTAATTAATTATTTTCCTGCGTAACTTTACTATGACTTTTTGGTAATAATGTGAGATTTCCGGAAAAAGATGTGTGATGACCACACCATATTTTTTAATAATATACACTATTTTAAGGATTTTAGCGTTTTACCGTGATTTCTCTTTTAATTTAAAAGAAATCTTGGCATATTTGGTTACAATAAATTAAGAAATGTCTCCGGTTTCATTTTATTATAAAAAATAACTTAATTTGAGCTTTTAAACGAAAAAATTAAGTTTTAAAGTACCGTATTTGAGAAAAAAGCTCAGATTAAAAATAGGAATTTTTTTGAAATTATGATAACTTTTAAAACACTGCTTGGGTTTGTGCAAACCGGGCTTAAAAGTTAAAGAAAAATCATGCTTAAAAACGGTACCAAAAATGCCAAAATCCAATCATGAGGAGCGGAGTTAGGAGAGAGTGAAATTAAACAAACCGAGCTGTTGTGCGGGAGAAAACGCAAAAATGGCTTAAACGTTGATTGAATTTGTTATTTTAATCGCCTATAGCTCTACGACCCCCCAAGTCCATTTGGCTGAAAAACAATCCCAACCGTCCCTTATAGGACTCTTTACCACCCCGCCAAATTTCATTGGTATGAGATCAAAAATGCTAATGTTAGAGAGCACGAAATTTCTGAATCAAATCTACCTATCAACGTACAGGTTTTTTGATATCAAATCGAGAGACAAAAAAAGCGAAAGTTAAGAAGAAACTGATTTAATTTTTGGATTGATCGATGGAATATATCCAATCTCGATTATCAAAGCGCCTAGGTTCCTAGTTTCGACCTAATTACACCCCAAATCTCCAACTCCCTCAATAAGCTATTATCTTTTTCCCATGCCTCTACAATTGTATATTTTGCACTACTATTTTATCCGGGTACCTTATTCCTGCCTCCTTGCGAGATTGTAACTAGAATTGTATGAAGGCCTTTCTTGATACGACACAAACGTTCGGCCACGTGTGGTGGCCAACAAGTGGCAAAAAGCACTTCTGTACATGTAAATCCTGACCAACCAACACTCTACTTAAAACATCTTTCTTATCTCTGTTTCTTTCGTTTCCGTTCCGTTTATAAAATGATATTCGGCTGTTCTAACAGTGTAAATAATAAAGAATTTAGAAGTAAAAAACAACATTTTAATATATTCCTTTGTCGACAATTCATGGAGATCTGATGAATGATCTGTCCTGGATAAAACTAAAATAAGTTTTATCTTTTATTTATTGCACCAGTAGCTGACCTTTTGTAATATTCTCGGTGTGTGGATCTTAAGCTGTTATCTAAAACTTGCAGCATTCATATTGAAAAAAATTTTTAGTCTACGTGTTTTGGACAAATACCGCCCCACTTTTCAAAGATATTTAACCATTCAAAAATAATCTCGCTGCGTTCTTCTATAACAAATTTAATTATAGTCTTTTACAAAAATGTTACACCGCTTATTTACGGCCCTTAAACGACAAAGAGAACATAAATGTTATCACGGTGAAAAGCAAAACGGTCTGTGGACGTGTACTTCTGGCCGGAGCCCACTCCACGAAAATAGAAGGGTCAAAAAAGGAAAACTGTGCAGTGGTCGGATGTGAAAGTTTAAAAACAAAACTTCGCGCTCCCTCAAAATAAAACAGAAATCAAACCTGTCATCAGCCATATAAAAACTAGCAAGACGAAGTGCAATTTTTCTAAACACCCACCACAAACTAAAAGCTGCAGTACAAAGAAATACCCAGTGATTAAGGAAACGTTGGATGTATTTCAAAAGACCCCTTTAGTCAGTCGCTACTGCCTATCCGTTCCAACAACCTTTGGTATTCCCTATCCAACTCCATTCACTGTGCTTTAATCCTTTCCATTTTAAGTTCCGTTTTTATAACTACCTCCTCTCCCTACAATTTAACAGGATAGTTAATGTTGTATTAATTTTGTCCATTTTTTATTAATTTAGTACCTACGTTATAGTTTTTGCTGTTACTTTTTTAGCGAGTGTTCGCAACAGCAGGGTGCCCTCAGGGTGCCGGTGCTTTTGAAAAAAAAAAGCCCATTTGTAAGAATGTCGTGCTCGAATCTAGGGCCGCTAGGTTCGAACCCTGGACCTTTACCTTACAGTGATGAATGCCGAGTCAAACCGTTGCGGCCACCGTCGCCCCATTTGAGTCTTAATTTATATAATCATTTTAAAAAGAATTGTGTCAAATTTCAAATTTTATACTTTTTTGCTATTCACGGAGCTTAGAGCCCATTTTCTTCTTTAAATTTTTTTTTTTTTTTTTACTTCATTTATTTATATCTACAACTGTACATGCATGATATACAACCAGCAGATTGGATTTCAGACTGTGTGTTTGGCATTATGGGCGTTATAGAGAAAGCTATCCACTGGCAGCCGCTCTGGAAACTTCTTTAAATTAAAAAAAAAAAAAAAAATACCAAAACTAACAGCTGTTAAACATTAGTTCCATTTAATTTCACTCTCGTTTTTCATTTGTAAAAATTGAGGTGGGTGCGACTATAAGGACAAAGCATAGTCGCATTCAAATTTTCCCTATGGTGTGTTGAAATCTGACTCACTTTTGTACTAGGCACACACAGGGAAGTCAAGTTTGAATGCAACTAACACATTTTCTGACTAAAACTGACTTACCCTGTATATTGAAATTTACTGGTGTATTTCTACATTTTGAATTTGTGTGTAATAATATTTAAATTGTTTCAGATATAATGTTCCAGAAAGAAGGTTTTTCATCAACTCTAATATTTAGATGTAATTATATAATTTAAAAACCTAAAAAAATGGTTTGTTTAAGTGCCTTATACTTCTAGCAGTAGGGACTGAATCTAATGGATAAAGTTATAAATCAACTTTGTACATATTTACATACTAAATGTTTATAAAGCCAACATCTTTTTTTATGTAAAACAAGATGCAAAATTTGGTTACAGCCTCAACCTTGTAATTAGCATTTATGTATATCATATGAATGGCGATTTATGGATAAGTAAATATATTTAGAGGTTTTTTCTGTTGTTGCTGAAAAACTGCTGTTTTTCCCAAAACTATTGGGAGCTAAGAGCTAAAATTCTGAGAATCAGATTGTTGTTATTTTAAAAGCTAATTATACAAAAGACATTAGAAAATATCCTACAAAAAAGAAGGCGTTGGCTAATTGGCTGTATTTTAGCATTAGAATTCACCTCTAAAAATTATTAGACATGAGATCAAGACAAAACATATTTATTGAGATAAAAAGTAGAATATTTTACAATTATTTTTGAGAAACGAATTTTCTAATTTTTAAGTAGTTTTATTTTCCCCTAATATATTTGTCCAATATCTGTTTCTATTAAAATCCTAAAATATTTACAGTTTTTACTTCATAACACTAGATTCATGTGTTTGTGGTGCAACAAATTAATCTGTAAATATGTACTGTATTTTTCTGCCCGACTGAGTGTGAATATGCTCCCTTTACACAAAAAAAAAACCCTGCATTATTTTTTGCTTGGCAAATGTTATTGTTAAAAAAAAGTTTTGAGTGACTGATAAGTATATATTTCAAAATTCAAATGGATAAAATGTAGAGAAAGAACATTGCATCATGGGATCATGCAAACTTTTTAAATGTGCATTTTATACTTATGTTGTAAGTATTGTAAATATTATGTATAAGTTGGTTTTCATTTGTGATTTATTGCTCATCCAAACTGAAATTTCTTCATGTAAATATGAGTAAATATAATTTACTCCTTTAATCTTTTAAACAGACATGACTATCAGTGGATCATTGTTTAAGGAAAATAAAACGTTTTTATTGTTCAAACGTACTTTGATTTATATTTGTCACTGTTTTGATGTATGATACCCTTTACATTGAAACCGTCTTTTTTTTTTTTTTTTTTTTTTTTTCTAAAGTAGGTTACATTTTATTGAGTCAAGCTAATACAAATTCTGTTTATTTTTAAAATCCTTGTATCCTTCTAATGCTAGTTATTGATATTGTTTTAACCCTTTGGCCTTGAGGTATAATTTCACTTATCCGTTTGTATTTGATTATTAATAAAAAGTGACAGTTGAGTACAAAATTCTTGCAGCATTGCACTACTGGAAAAGAAAGTGTACTGCTTAAGGCACACCTTTGGTGATTGAATTTGAAAGTGGAGGAAACTGAATATTCGACTGCATGGAGGTGGTACAACAGATTCAAAAATAATCAGTGGCATGAGCCTTGAAAAATAAATGTTCAGATCCACATTCTCTGCTAGATGATTTTTTTTCCTTGTCTCGATAATTTTTTAATTTTTTGTCTTCTTCCTAACGGTGTTGCCATCCCTTAATAACAACGACTATTTATTTTTATTGTGAACATTTGTATACAATTTTCTTAAAGCAAACTTTAATTAATTATTCTTGAACTTTAATTTTGTAAGTATCAGTAATAAATAATTTCAAATAAGGAGTTTGTGTTTTAGGGAAGAATTTGGTTCCTAATATTGTCAATACCCAAAATCTCTGAGGTATTAATGGTTGTTTTCTGCTTTTCATATTTAAGGGAACTTGAAAATTTTTCTTACAGTAGTCCATGTTTGAATAAAAGGAAGGGCCGGAATGATCTTGTTCTTTATTTACCAGCCACTGGTATCTAAGGAAACATCTTTATAATATGTGCGTGTTCAATAATTACACATTTATAGGTTATGCAATGAAGAGTAAGAAACAACCAACCATGATAGCATCAAATACAAAGCAACCACTCAATTGAGGCATAACAAATACAAAGAAAACCCTTGAAAAGTGCAAGAAAAGGCACTCACCAAATGCCCAATATTTCAGCAGAGAAGGATCAAATCAGTGCAACTGAACTAAAAACCTAGAAGTATAATAAGCCAGAAGGATTTAGTTCATAGGGAACATGAAACCACTATTTCATAAATTTCCATTCCTCTACCATCATTAACTACTTTACTAGAGTCCTGTAAATATACCTTTTAGGGTTTTGACTTCCTTTTCATTGGGTAGGATTTCCACAATTGTCCTTTCACTTGCCTCATTTTATTGAGTTCTTTAGAAATTTGAGAATGCAGTTATTCTATGATTTGGGCTTATTGTTCCAAGCCTCCATTTTTAACCCAGCACGTTTGCTACCATATTGCCTGAAATTCCCCTATGCCTGGAGCCCATATTAGTGAAAGACTAATTGTAGATCCTAGTTTTTTAAGAGTATTGTCAGTTCCAGACAAGTTTTAGGTTAATCTTTTTATAAATCTATCCTGGTTATCTCATAATGTTACTATTGCAAAGGTAAGATGAATCAACACCGTATAAATTATAACTTCACTTTTATTAAATTCCTAAGGGCTACATTACATTGTTATAAATAAATTTCATTGCAATAAAACATTTTTAAACTTCTAAAAGCCAACAATTAACAATAATTAAAACCTTTAATATTTACAAAATTACAATTAAAAAGCATGATTAGATGGCTATATATATAAGTTATGTGAAATTATCTGTTTACAACGCCTAGATGCAGGTGTCACTCCTAGTATTGTAGTCAGCACCTTCTCCCTCCACAGAGTCGTACTTATTTAATTCTGTATTGTTAATAACGATGATTCCTTGCCTAGAGTTTGATGAGAGTACATCATTAAATTAGGTTAAACTTGTAACATCAAATAAAGTTTTTAAAAAAGGAATCCGCACTTGAAGTTATTTAACTTATATATACATACACGTTTGTGTGTGTGTGTGTATAAATAGATAGATAGATAGATAAAACCATCTAGATCTAGATGTTGCAACCCTTTACATTCCTCCCTTATCACACCTGAATGCAAATTTGTATATCATTATAGTGAATGTTTAAAAAAAAAAGATGTAAAATAATGTAAGAAATGAGTGAAAAACACAAACCATGTGGTTTTCTAATTTTAACAATAAAAGTGGCATTATTTTAAGAAATTTCTAGTACAAAACAGCCAAAAACGTCATTTGTGTGAAAGGGGAATAAGGGGGAAGAGAAATTTGGGGAAAAGGGAATTTAACCTCTGGATTCTTCTGTTGAAAGGTAACCAAGCTAACAGAAAAGTTATGTGTGTGAAAAATTGAGTTGTGCATTTGTGCTGACTCCTGATATAGCTGATGAATTTTTGAAAATGGAGTAAAGAAACAATAAGTCTCTTTTTTAAATGTGTCCTTGCAATCATTGGCCAAAAAAATTAAATTTTATTAAGTCTTTTGCCTACTAGTTTCAATTCTTATAGTTTGTTAACATTGTTTTCATTTGTTGATAGGGTATAAAATGAATGAAAGGTGTCCAATGGAAATGTTAAAGCATGTGACATCGGTGTTGTATGTTGATCAGTTGAAAATCGAGCCTACTGGAGCTTTGATTTTGCTACATGGAAGCTGTAAGTGGAGTCATTTATTTAATTTACCGTTACAAAAATATAATATGCCTTCAATAAGAATACAAGTATAAAGTCATTTAAAGATGGCATAATATGGTAATCTTTTGTTGATTGATACTAGACATACTTTTATACTTAGATTAATTGTGATGATTTTGGCCTTCTAGTGTTTATTAAATAATTTATATTTATTTTAGTAACAGGAAAGAATAACAACTGGATCCTTGATAGAGGACATTCAGGAATAAATAATTTTAACTAAGTCCATACGGACTGAAAGCAATGTGATTTAACCCACCTGTGGTGACATCGAGTTACAATTGTGACTGATAATTTGATAGTTACCTATCTTCTTGGTCTGCCTGTCCTCATTTGTTGTCTCATGCGTTTTGTCTTTTCACCTTCTTCGGTGTTGAGTTTGAGTGAATTTTGTGGAGTCGAGTTCAGACATACAAAATCATCCAGGATATGCAGACCAAGATGTTAGGTAATTATTACATAGATTCCTCATCCTGCAGATCACAGAAATATCATATTTCATTTTTCATTATACTTCTCTCTGTGAGAGACAAAATTTGATTAATGTACTCCAGACAAGAATTGTCTTGGTTTCCATTGACAACCCAACCAATTTTAGGTTGGGTACTCCATGCAACTGATAGCATCTCTGCTACTCAAATTTTATGTTTACCAGGTTTGTAATTTGAAATATGTTACTGTAGATTGTTTCTACACCTAGAAACGACACTAATAAAAAGATGTAAAACATAAAAATGCACATAATTGTTGTTATTCTACATTTTGCGAATTGTAGGTTTTTGTGTCGTATGATTTTTCATATCAAATTTTCAATGCAATATTTGTTAGAAGAAAAATGATAAAAGATAGAACCAAACTGTGATAGGTAATTGATAGGTAATGATAGGTAATTTACTATCATCCTTGATCCTTTCGATTTTTATTGTCTGTCAGAATAGCTTGTTGCTATCTATCGTGAGTACCACCTATCCTCTTCAGTTTGTAACATCAGGGAAATAAGCTGGGCAAGGTAAACCAAGCTACCGATACATCACCTTGCAGACTTTCAAGAGAAATTTCACAATTATTATAATGCTTTATCAACCAAAATTTATAGTTTTCTATCTTATTTGTAAAGCATTTATAGATAAAACTAGGTTCCTTTTGCGAGAGGTTGTTGATTAAGGAGAAAGAAAAGTGAAAGCAATAAAGCAGAAATAATTTGTTGTAAGTTTATAGGAAGATAATTGTTATTATTTATCCCAAATTTATGCACTATAAGTAAATTTTTTTTCTTAATATGCTGTTTTTTATAAGAGCAATATTGAATTTATACTACTAAGATTTAGACATAATAACATTTCACTTTTTTGCCCTTCATAAGCTGAAAAAATGGCCTTAATCTTTTTGGTGGTGTTGATATATCACTACCCTCAGTATACGACCTCAAACTACTAAGTTGTCCACTTTTGTATTTTATTTGGCTCTTTAGGAGAACTTTTACTGTTGATAAACATTGTGATATGAATATCTTTCTTCTTAAGCGTAAATACATATTCTAGTGCAAAAAAAGAATGTAAAATCACAGTAGCTCAATGGTTAGCATGTCAGACACTCGGCTCATAGACCCCTCAGTTGTGGGTTCACTTCCCGATGTTGCCCAGGGAATTTTCTTTTACACCCCTTCCCCTTCCGATAAAAATACAACTCAATCAGCATCGCATTCTCTGGCTAATATTGAAAGGAATTATATAGCTCTTGATCCATAAATCAAACAACTACATATATCTGTCTGCAAGGTGATGAACCTTAAATTTGGTCGTTAATGATCATCCTGGTCTGTCAATCCCTCGCAGAGTTAGCTTGTCAGACCATTTGACCTCTTCAGAGTTTAAATTTGTTTTACAGATACAACACTCAAGGTTGCAAAATTTCTGGTATTAAAGATTGTCATACAATTATTATTCACTATATAATTATTATACTAATTTTAAAGTAAATAAATATTCTTTAGGCTTTGACTTTTATTACAACCACAAGCGGTTTAGGCATTAAAGATTAGGCATCTGAGTCACTTATTAACGAATTTGTTAAAGAATTTAATTATCGGTTAAGTAAGTAAAGTAATTCCAACCATATAGGAGCACATTACCTGTTGGGTGTTGCATATTTAATTATTTGTTAACTTGCTTGAGAAAAACTGTTCTCTCTAGCCCCTCTAAGGTTTCACATCATTATTATGTAAATTTTTATGGAAGCATCAGTAGACATAATAACATTAATAAAGTTTAAATTATCCATACAACTTGAAGCCATGGATATATACACGATTACTATATTCTGAATTTAATTTGGTGGGGGTCTTTTTTTTTTTTTTTTTTTTTTTTGGATAGGTGCTTTAAAAAAATTGTTAACAAAACTTATTTTATTTGGGCTCAGAACAACTTCCCCCCACAATTCATCAATTTTTTGAAAGGGATGTTTTTTCTCTTTTTTTATATTATTTTTTATTATTATCAGGAATTGTTCTTAGTACATCAAATTAATTTTGTCTTTTCAATTGCTCAAAAAGTTAGGACTTCATTCCTAAAGAAAGAATTGTATAATTTTAGTAAACAATTGACAAAACTGAGATTTTTCTATTGAGATTTTTCCATGAGGTCTAATGGTACCTAATTGATTTAATCACTTCTGACTATTTTGGTCTGCCTATCTTAAGACAGCAAAGTTAGACAAACCAAAATGATCAAAAATGGCCAAATTACCAGATATGTTTAATATGCTTTCAAAAGAAAGCTTCAACCAACTGAAATAAAATTTAAGATTTTTATTATATTACTAATTGCCTTTCTTTATAAAAGAATCAGCTATCAGTTTGAAACTTGCGTTGATTGTCTATTTTTTTTTTTTTTACCTCTATTTTTAACACTTTACAATATTATTAAAACATAATAAGTGAATATTGATTTCTTCATTTGTGAGAAATTGCATTATAATCATACAAGTCATTGTTTTTTTTTCCAAAATTGGTGATTAGGACCGTTTGCATATAGATTTTGAAAATCCAGGCCTTCAACTTTACTTCTACATTTTCTAGGTGGTTCTGGTAAAGAATTTTACGAGTTGATAAAAAATAGACTTGGTGACGCAGCTCTGTTTCCACACATAAAGCTAATTTTTCCGACTGCTCCTCTGACTCACTATTCTCCTTTGGGCGGAGCCGTAAGTATTTGCGTTATATTGCATTTTACACTATGACACTTTATCTGTTAGAAGGTTACAACTTGGTGCGACATATCAGGATTTTCAATGGACGCTATAGAAGATGAGGGCCATATTAATAACATAGCTCATGATTTGATACAGTTGGTTAACCATGAAGTGGAATGCGGTATCCCTGTAAGTAGAATAGTCATAGGTAAGAAATTAAAAGCAAACTTCACTTATTCACAATGTAATAAACTTGTAAATTTAAGCTGGGTTTTCACGAGGAGGAGGAATGTCTTTCCATATGGGATACAGATATATAAAAGGTCTGGCAGGAGTTGGAGTGATATCATCATTTCTTCCCAATTCAAGCCTCGTTTACAAAGTAATATATTTATTACAATGTATTTTACAACTTTACAATTTCAAGAAACTGGTAAAAAATTTCAATTTAAGGAGCTCCAAAACTGTGGAAAAGAATCGTTTCCTTTGTTGTTCCACCAGCACGGTGTAGACGACAATCTTGTCAATTACAATCTAGCGAAGAAGACGTTCCAAAATTTGCAAGATCTCGGTGTCAAAGGTGATCACAGAAGTTATGACCAACTGGGCCATGAAATCTCCAAAAAAGAATTGGAAGAATTCTATCAATTCATATATTCTGTCATTCCTGATAATGTGTAGGTGCCATGCAATTAGATTTGGTACTAATTTTACATTGTTATTTTAATAATTACAAACATGGTCTCAAATGAAAACGAAAGCTAATGTATCTGGAGATGTAGTTGTAACCTAATTAACAATCAAAAATTAGCTTTGATAAAAAATTTTAAAAAAGAAGTAGATAGTAGAAATACTGTTCCATCTATCAATTCTTCTTCCTACTCTTTAAAGAATATTCAAAAGTGAGAAAAAAAGTATTGTTTCTTGTATTGTTATACAAACTTTACAACTGAAACAATATATGAACAAATAAAATTTAAATGAAACAATGCAAATACACCTTGAGATAGGATAGATCTAGCCCAGAGGGTCAAAAATGTTCGCAAAGGGGGGGTCACAAAATGGCATAACTCAATTTTTCTTACTCGATGTTTGAGGACCAGAGTCAAGCTAGACGAAATGTGTCGGATGGAAAAACAGCCTGCGATTGACCAAATGTAAAATTAAAGGATTGGAGCATGTTTATCAGCAGCTACAGATTAACTTTCATCTTTGGTTAAGCTGTATTGTCATTTTTATGTAAATTTTTTAAATTATTACTGTTTTAAAAAACTAAAATTGTATATGTTGAACAAAAATTAAAATAAATTTTCCTCTGAAATTTCAAAATCCGCTCACCAAAATTTGGTAAGTCTCACTTGCTTAAGATGAGGCAAGGGATATTTCACTGGTGTGTTATAGATGCCTGACAACTTTAAGACTCTCACCACAATATCGGTCCCTGGATGGATTGCTTTCGATGCGCACCAGGAGTCAACAGTAGTATGATTTGGATTCACTGAGGAGAACTAAGTCTCTGACCGCCAATGTACTCTATATCCTATATTACAATATGTATGAACAAAATGGCAGAAGAAGTGCCAGTGGTGAAGTCCATCTCTGGTAGTAGGTCATGTTCACTAAGAGCAGTTAGGCACCACCAACCAGGTGACTTCAACAATACCAGTAGCCGCAACAATTTTTGGCCTAAAATTTGAAGACAAAGGTTTTTGAATTTCAAAACCCTCTTGCTTATAGAGTTGGAGGAAAATATCGTGGAAAAACATTGCTTTCTGGTGTGCACTTTCTTATTAGTCTCATTTTGCTTCATTTTCCAAATTGTCTATCTTTTTGTTTGTATATGACATCCTTCAAAACAGTGCTATGTATATTCTTTCTTGTTTTTTTTTCTTGACGCCCAAGTGGTAATTACTAATCCAAGAACTCGGTCACCTGTACTGCGGTAACATGGTCAAACTTTCAACATTTTTCGTTTAAATGAAGGAACATGGCTATTTCTAACTTGCACCATCATCAAAACAATCCCAAAATGTACCATAAGCAAAGTAAGCTGTTCTGCATCATTGGAAACATTTTTATAGCCTGGACTAAGCTTAAGAACTAAATCCTTCCATTCAACTTATGATACTGAAGCTGTCACTGTTATTCATTGAAAATACTTACAGAATATCAGTTACTTAAATTTTGAATAAAATTTCATGTTAAAATTCATTTTTCATCCAATCTCCTCAAATCAACAATACTTCAGCAGATGAATCAACAGAGGAGCCACTCAACCTTTACCCATGATTTAGAAAGACTTGATCTCTTCCCAGTAGTTAGTTGTTTGTCCGTAGATGTTAGAAAATTTAGAATTTCTAACCTTACACAGTCAATTCACTATTTTCGTGGTCCATTCTACCAATTAATATATCACAATTAATTACGGTTTTTAGTTGAGATGAAAAAAGTTAATGGCACGAGAGGGATTCGAACCCACGACCTTCGGCTAGATACGTCGCTGCTCTACCACCTGAGGTATTTGTTGTGGGTTCGAATCCCTCTCGTGCCATTAACTTTTTCATCTCAACTAAAAACCATAATTAATTGTCTTACACAGTTAGTTAATTATTTCCTAACACCATCACTTTTACTTCATTAATAGAATAACCTGAACTAGTTTTTACAATAAAAAATATCGTACTTACAATCACACACATTATTTACAAGTAAGCCAGAATATTTAAGAAAGTGGTTTTAATAAAAGTTTTAATCATAGAACAAAAAATTTTAATCTAGCCATGTTACAAAGAAGAAAATTCAAAAGTTTGTTCCTTCCGTTGCTCTATTTCCAATCATTCTTTTCATAATCCCACTTCGATGATATCCCCTCAACCGGGTTCATGCGCAGTTGTATCATCCGTTCCAACTGGGCTTGTTGATTCTCAAGTTTAAAAGAATTTGGAAGATTGTCTTTAGCTATAAAAAAAAATTAAATACATTCTACATACAAACAGCAGTCATAATTCAGCTAACTTACCCAATACAATTATTGCCGTGTAAAGGATAAGGGCTGAAGATAATGCAAGGAGGACAGAGCCCGTTATATATTTCCATTCTCCATTGGGTGCATCTATTTCTGCCAATGTCTGGCAAAAGCTGACTCTGTATAAACATTTCTTTTCGTCTATCGTCAAGGATTTCCAATTACCCTTTTCTTTTTCTTTTAAGGCCTTTAAAGATATTTCACTTTCAGATCTAAATTCATTATTTGCAATAAAGTGATTACCTTTATGCTTGGTGTGATTTCTCTAAAACGGACAGCTGGATAAGGATGCGTTGTAGAGTCCCAATAAGAAGGCATTCCATTTCTTCCATAACCAACGACTTCCCTTGTGCCAATTACACTTTTTGTCAGGTTCGTTTCTGTACACAACAGTCGTCTTTGGCTAAACTGCCTCACCTGAGAGATTAGCATCCGAGAAAGCATTTTGCCTAAGACCAAACTGGAATTCAAGACAAATTAGTAAATGATTTCGCTGATTCATAAAATCTAGCAGTACTGATGATTTTGTTTTAATATTTTTTTAATGAGTTAACATAATTATAATTAACTCAGTTGTGATAAAGCCAATGACAATGATAAAACACAAAGTAACGTATGGATGATTAATCTGGTGGACCAAAGCTCAATAAAAAGTAGCAACCCAGCATAAAGATTAACAAACTTATTATGACAGGGGCAATGAGAACCCCCTTCAAGTGCATTAGAAACTCTGTTAACCTACATCCACTAGAAATATTTATAGTCAAGTAAAAGCTTATTTAGGCTCCAAAAACAATCTAATTGGATAGGAACTAAACATGACCATAATTAATAAAATCATACATCCATTCTTAGAAATGGGGACTGACTATATTGTATATTATCCTGGAAACATAATTTAAAACATCTACAAAGTCTCAATAGACTATAAAGGAGAACTCAGGAGAGCATCACTTACAATGATATGGTATACAGATGCCTCCAAAACAAATGAAGTAACTGGGCCCGATTGGGTTTATTTTGTACAAGCTCAAGATATGAGCAATCAAACTGATTAGGGAAGTACACTTTGGTCTTTCAAGCAGAAATGCATGTCATCAATGCTTATGTCCTAGAAAATCTTAAAAGAGGTTACAATGGTAAAAAAATCCTCATAACCAAGCAGCTCATTAGTGTTTTAAAGAAAGAGAAAAAATCAGGTAATACCCAACAAACAAACAAATTTTGGGTAATGAAATAGCAAACATACTAGGCAGAGGAGGGTCTGTAAACTCGCTGCTGCTGATGGAGAGGGCCAGACTCAGAAGGGTCATAGGACTATTAACCAGCTGGTCACTTGCATCTGAGAAAACATCTACACAATATAGGCATAACATACATAAAGATATCCCATCTGCAGATTATGTAATGGAGACTTAACCTAGCATACAGAAAAAACCTAGGGAATGAAATTGTAGCAGCAACTGTCAATGACCTAATACTTCTGAGAAGACGGTTTGTGTTGATTGCCCTGAACAAGGGAACAAGGAAAGTACAATAAGCTAGAATACTGCAGTGTCTGGGGAGCACAAACCCCACTTCGTAGTATCCTCATCAATATCACCATCACCATCTAGGCAATTTTCATGCAAAAAGAGATATGCAACAAGGCAGCGAGGAAAAATTGCACTTCTAAGGCATGGTAGGAGTTCAACAATAGATCTATAGGATTATGTTATATTTTGGGTTATTAGGTTGAAACCACAAACCCACATCATACAAATGTAAGACAAGAAACCTTTTTTTAAATCTTCAAAAACTGTAGAGGGAGATCTAGAGACCAAAAGGGGATTAAAACACTGATAACATTGTAGAACAACCACTGAGGCTTGATAACCATTCATTCATCTTAATTTTTTATTGTCATGTTAGTCTACCAATCTGCTAAAAATGTGATTTGTTTTTGCAGATCTAACAAAGCAATTCGGCATCAGGGTCAGAGATAGTATCGCTGACATTGACAAAGGATGCGAGGAGAGTGGTGGGTTTGTTGGGTAATCTCCACTATAAAAGATATAAGATGATTGCTCCAAGTCTATTGCCCTGCAGTTCTTCTGCAGGTAGAGAGCAGTTACAATTAATAATAATTGCCAACACTTGCCATTCACGAAAACAAACATTTCTTTTTTATTTCGCCAATTTTCGTCATCTGTATTTAAAATCTTACTATATAAATACATACTTAACGAAGGGTAGAAATGCTTAATTTGTTTCTAACCTGTTTCTAATTAGAAAACTAACTAAATTTATTCACTTTTATTTGTGTACATGCAAATAAATTGGTCCGAGGTAAAAATCGAAGAAGGTTGCGGCCATTGTGGAAAGGAAGTTGGAAGTACCCGTATTGTAATCAAAGCATACCTCATTAATTACCAATTAATTAAAAATTTGTTTACAGCCATTTAAATAATCTACAAGTAGCTTTCTCGGCTCTACAAAACAATAAAAATGTACTATTGTTTTTTAAATACTCACGTAAAAAAAGCTTTCTATCAAATCTCGTCCTTACCAGCCGGTTTCTGTAAAATGTAAACACGGTGCAGGAGCTAGTTTAAAATTAGATTATTTGTTAAAAGATAACATAGTTTAAAATAATAGCCTGTACATTAACACACAAAAATCGGAATAGACTTTTAAGGGAAAAGGTACAAAGGAGAAAATTAACCCCTTTGTGCCAAGACAAAATAAATGTAAAAACGTGCAACTGATTTTTTAAAGTTTAGCCTAAGTGAAATTCATACCTTTCCCAACGATCTTCTCTTAAAAAATCACAAATTATATATCCGCTTCTAGATATTAGGAAATATAAAACATGGTGAAATCTGCATAATCCAAGCGAATAACGTTCTAGGAAAATTTGCGAAGTGATCAGCTGTTGGAAAATAGAAATTAATTTAATTTTAATTTTTTTAACCTAAAGAGGCCCTTACACGACCAATAATATTGACAGTAATATCATGTACGGTGCAAAAAAAGAGTATTGAAGGTCGATATTGATCAAATCCAGATTTTCTGATCTTGGGGTGTCAATATTTAAAAGTGGAGAGGATATTGTCAATATTATTGAGCATCTAGGGGCATATTCAATAAAATTGTCAATACTCAGTCGTTGCCGCGCTTTTGTAGGAATTTGTAGGAAATTCAAAAGGTGGGCTGAAGTTTGGAGTTTTTGTGTGTGTGTGTGTGTGTGTGTTTTAGTAATGACCAAATGGATCGAAGTCACGATAATTCAAGTGGTAGAACAGCGGCGTATTTAGCCGAAAGTTGTGGATTCGAATCCCGCTTGTGTCACTGACTTTTTTATCTCAACCAATACCTTAAATACTGATTAATTAATTGAAAGTTATTATTTGGTTAAGCGGATCACGAATACTAGTGAATATAATATTTAACATAACAAATGAGTAGAACCATCATTCATATAAAATGAAAAAGGTCTGCTTTTAGGTTTTCTACATTGGAAGGCAGTTTTTTTATAAAATGATTTTTTTCAATTCTGGCTAGATGACTACAAAGAGAAAATGTTACAAGGGGTGGTAATAGAAAAATATTAGACATGTGCCGACACACGCGCATATATTTCGAGGTTATTACATACATATCAGTCGATTTATTTTCCACCTAGGATAAGAAACATGCAACCATCTGTTTCTTACTTAAAACAACAATAATAAATAATTAACATACATTGTTAGGTGGTCGCTTGGACACAAAATAATTATGTAATTTAGTTCAAAGATCGATTTGCTCACCCGCAGGGAAATTAAACTTTCTAACGGCTGTAGGTCATCAAAACAAGGGTGCAATTTCGTTTTGAGCATTCTGTAAAACTTTTAGATAATAAATTTTGTAGTATATAATTTTTAAAAAATTGGAGTAGATTCACAGGTGGCCAATTATAACTTTATCAGATGTCCACTTAGAAATTTACAACTATTCTCAATATTAATCAAATTTGTGTAGAGATTAGTGACCGTTAACGGATAATTATTCAGATATCGTGATATCAGAAAAACATTTTCTTTATCGTGCCAACGTTTCGATCTTTTATTGAGATCATCTTCAGGGCTCAAAGTGTTTGTCTTCTGTGTAATTGTGCCATGTCGTGTTGAGAGTGCCCTCTCTCACGATATCTGAATAATTAATCAAATTCAACAATATTACAACCTTTAAAGAGTTTATGTTAGTTTCCTCTTTCATCCTAAGGTCATAAGGTTTATTTATCAATTAGTAAAGTTTAAAGTTTAAATTTTATTTCATTACAAATGAGATAAATGAGGTTGGCAACAACAAAAGTCCTCAAATATTTTACTTTATATCTTTAATTCTAACTTATTCACGGAGACCAGGTTTATGTCATTACGTGAAGATCATAAGAAAAAAAGAATTAATTTGTTAATGTGGTTTTCGTGGTTTCTTTCTTGGTTGTGCATTTAAAGGATATTATATACCAGTTGATTTGTTTTTCTAGCTAGGATAAAAAAATATCGTTAGACAAACCAACAGACGCTTTCAGTAAATGAGGTCAAAAAGCAAGTTTGTTGAAAACAAAATTGAGATTCATTTTATGCATCATTCACAATCCTTAAATACGACTTTTAATACAAATAAAAATTATACATCTTTCGGCATCCAGTTTTTGTCAATCTGATGACAAAAAATATAGGGTTACAATAAAGTAAAGTTTCTTCCACAGGTTTTAAATTATTTACACCTTTCAGATTCCAGGCTAGTAAAAATAACAGCGTTAGAAATCATAAGATCCCAAAGACTTCCTGGTTTGCACAATGGCTATCTCTATTCCATAAGTACTCTCTAACCCCACCCCTTGATAAACATGATAAATGGCCAGACCTATTTTAAGCTTTGTAGCTTCCTTGCAATAAAATATCAGATAAAACGCCGTGCTTCTCAGTTAATTCCTTATTGTTTTAAGATCTATGTCATTCGTGTAGTTTATTTAATTAATATTCCTTGGTATTAATCTATCTGAATTGCGTTGGGTTTTAAAATTTTCATGCAAGTTTCTCCATTTGAACTCTGCACTTTGAATTCTAAGGAGGGGTGGCGTGTATTCTCTTCGCAACTCGAGATCAATTGAAACAGTGCTTCACTTCATTGCTTTCAGGAGATTCATCTATTGCATCTCGGGGCCCTTCACTCTCTCTTGAATCCAAATCATAGAGATGTCGAACGATTCCGATCCCCGGGCTCTCGTACGGTATGCTCGCCCTGCTTGAAAGTATAGATTCAATTATTCCAGGAATTGTAATTTTTAATTTTGTAGTCACGTTTACTTTGTTAAACAGCACATATAGAAGACGAAATCCATTACTTTTCTGTGAATTTATATATATTCTTTTTATGCTCTATAATTAATGTAGGTATATCCCGTCATCTTATATTTAATATTTTTTTCCAAAATAGAACTTTATTGTAATTGATTATTACATTTTAATTGCATATAACAAAGACTTATTTATTAGTAGGGCATAGCCGTAATTAATATGAAAAATGATGACAGACAAAAAGTTTTACCCATTTGTATAACTTGATTTGTATACCTTCTTGTATATTAATGAAAGTTTCACGTTTTTTAAAGTGTAATAGTTAAATCTCTACCTCAGAAAGTACAAACAAAATGTAAATTGCTAAGGAAAATGAAAAATGACTGATAAAATTTGTTTTAATTGACATTTCAGAGTCGCATACTTTCTCCCATTGCCTTCATTACATCTCGAAGATGCCTCGGTATCCTTCTACCTGTCTGGAAATGTCTCTTTGCTGGAGGTTAGCCCATTCTTCATGAAGAGTCCTTTCAAGATCATGGAGTGTAGCCGGAAGTGATGGTCGTGCACTTATTCGAAACTTGAAGTTATCCCATAAATGTTCCATGGGGTTCAACATGGTGAATGGGCTGGCCAGCTAAGACCCTGATGTTTTGCTGTTGAAGGTACCGTGTACTTTGCGAGCGACGTGTGGATGGGCATTATCGTGGATTAGAATAGCTTTCATCGAGGATAGACAACGCATGATGTTCCAAAAGCGAGGGGCCGTCAAAGACTCTCCAAGATCAACAACCAATTCTGTGCGACTCTCCATTGAAATTCCCGCTCACACTATCACTGAGCCTCGTTGAAAAGGTTGGCTCTAGGAAAAATTAAACGCTTCGTGCCGTTCATTTCGCCTTCTCCACCCTCTTTCACGCCCATCTGAAGATCGTAGAGCAAATTTACACTCCTTTGTAAAACGAACAGCAGACCAATCGTCCAAACACGGCTGTGCTCTCGAGCAAATGCGAGCCCTGCAACTCTGTGTGTTCTGGTCAATTCTGGTCATCTTAAGGGGCGCAAAGCCATCAGTCCATACTGACTTAATCTTCTTCGAACACTGCGTTCAAACATTTGGACATCTCGAGCTTCCTGGAGCTGATGAATCGCTTGAACAACAGTCAGGTGCCGGTTTCGCTAAATTCTCAAAGTCAAAAAATGGTCATCCTCTAGTTCTTTTACTAGGGCGTCCAAACCTGGCCTTCTATTGTAGGACCCAGTTTCTAGAAAAGGTCTAACAGCGTGTCGCAGTGTTTCGTACGGAACTCCGAAGGCAATAGCCGCAGACGTGATGGAACGACAATCATCAATAATGCCACACGACGCACAACATCCTCAGCATTTTGAAGTTCAAAAATTTAAATTAAAAAAACAAAGACGAAAGCTAAACAACTTCAGAATCCAAATAAGACTGAATAAACATTTTAAATTTCGTAAAAATTAAACATTGAACAATCCTTTGTTCTTGTTTTTCATCAAGGATTAAGTGTGTTTACCTCTAATTGATATTCCCAATTTAAACCATAGCATAAAAAAATATTTATCGGTAAAAACAATGGGACAAATTAAAGGCGGAATTTTCTTTTATGGAGAAAGTGAAATTAATTGGGTGGAATTTTTTTCCCTATCAGTGTATAACATTGGGAACATAGCATAACAAATGTACTAGCGTTAAGCTGGAAATACACTTGCCACGTTTTGGTGGGGTGTACACATCTATCAGACGCAAGTACACGTCGCATACAGTCCACAGCGTTTGTCACAATTATCACGATCACAATCGTAACGCATCTTTTGTTCTTGATGCACTATTTTGAGCAAAACCTTGTAATAAATTGTTAGGTAAATTTTATGAGCGCAACCATCAAATAAATTGTTTGTTCAACTTAATTGTTTTAAATAAAGTTACTCCTAACCATCATAATTAAACAATGTTTATAAAAACCTATGCATTTTTGATCGCGTTCGCGTTTAATTTGGTTTACGTTAAAATAACATGTAATTAATTACACGTACTTAGTTTGAAATGAACTACAAAAAAAAGTGTCCTGCTCTGATGCTACCCGATAATACAAAATGGTGTAATTTTACAAGCAAAACTATGAAATAAATTTATAATTAAATTTTATGACCAAAACCGTGAAATAAATTGTTACAATTTTAATATATGGACCGCGAAAGTACCACTATAAATTGTTAGTTAAATTCGTTATATCAAAAAATCGTATTCCGGTATTTTGATTAATTTTCTACCAAACCATTAAAATTAATTTATTAAATAAAAACTAACTAATTTTTATTCGCAGTTAATTCAGCTTATATTAAAATAAGTATGTTGTAATTAATATAACGACAATGCACGCGTAGCTTGTAAAAATATGAGTGCCTGGTTCTTTTGTCTTCGACTGTACTCAATGCGACCCGACGAAAATCTGGACAGTGGTGTTCGCATAGCATCGGGTAGATGTGCACGGGGGTAATGCAACCTCATGGAAAATCGGAGTTCGGATTTGCGTCGAGTAGCGTCGCATAGCGTAGCATCGGGTAAGTGCGTTTCTGGCTTTAGTCAATAAATAATATGATAATATTGTTACTTTTTTCCACAAAAATTTATTTAAGGATGATATGTATTCATTACTCAGGATCCCCAGATCTTTTTTTTTTCAAGCGCCTGTTTGGTCGATCTGGGAGCAGAAGAGCTGTGATGTCAGGCCTAGGGTGGATGGCCATGGCTCTTTTCAACCTAGCGTAGCAGGAAGGATATTTCGGCAGGCAAATTCTACCAATCTATAAACCCCCGTTTAAACAAAAATTCATGGTATAAAGGTGATAATTTTACCAAAAGAGACTGCTCTAATATTATTCGGATCCGAACTAATCATGCATATGTGGTTTATACCTAAAGAAAATTACCCAAAGTCAGACTGACCTTTGAGAAAAATTATAATGTAGTTGATGAGCTGGAACACGTCATAATATTCTGTTCTTTTCGTAAATGAACGAGGGAATGCATCACATCAAATGCGATCAATTGAAAAGCTGTTTAATTATAAAATGTTATTATACTCACAAAATATTGAAATTTGTAAAGCAATGTTAAGTTTTCTTTATAAATGTAATATATTAATTATTAGGAATCGTAAAGAATTCCATCCTCTCAGTATAATAGTTTCTTGTGTTAAGCGCCTTTTCCATGTCTCCCTGACATCCTTCCCTGCCTCCAGGGACGCCGGGCCTGATGTGGAAGATACCAGGACACAAAAGAGCGGTTGATTAACAGCAAAAGCTAAGGTTAAAAAAAAGAAAAACCTCTAGTGTAGGCTTTGTATAGGGCGACGTTGTTTACTGGGGATACATTTAGATCATTATGAAGGGAGTTTTTCACGTACCATTAGTATTTTTACTATACATTAACCTCAATACTGAATTTTGGAGAGTTTGTGCCCTTTTAACCTGTGTGTTGCGGGACCTGGTAGCTGAAGCCGACATCTCGCAGCAGTACTTTATTACTGACAGCTTTTTTTAAGGTGTAAATCGAGGAGAAATTTGGACCTAATATCATTTCGAACTTTTTTTCACTATTTGTTTGATTTGTATGTTTGTTAGTTGTCACAACAAGAAGTCAAACCAACTTTAGGTAACTTTCCTTATATTATGATTTATTAAAAAGCCTTGGGATATGACAAGATTCGAATCCAGGACTATAGAAAATATTCGGACGCTCTAACCACTCAGCCACCATGGCAGTCAAAACAAGACAAAATATTTCTTTTAGTAAAAGTATTTCTTGATTGCTTATAATTTTGAAAGAGAAAGGACAAAAATTTGTTTAACTGAATCTCAAGATGAGACAAATTATTTAGAGATCGTGAAGAGTAAATTTTTAAAATACTTTCAATTCTGTAAAATGAAATGGTCTAAGGAATTTCTGTTTTATTAGGCAAGAAAAGTGCCGATTAAACTTCCCATAGACGCTAAATCATCCTAATTTGATATTACTAGTTCATTGGCCTCTCTCCAAACTAAAATTGTATTCTTTACTCATCGTCTGTTAAATATTTAGATCTTGAGGTCAACATTTCCTAAGCATAAAACTAATTATAGTTCATTTGGAAACTGACCGCAGTAGGGGGAGTCGGACGGCACCACCTGTTGCAGTACTCTACTTCCTGTTCCCACGTATCGGCTTCCAGTGTCCTTTTCTCACCTTATGGCCAATTAATTTAATGGCAAATTCCTGTAGTAACATCGCGAAAATAAAAGCTTCGTTTTATTTTATTTTATTTTTCTATAACTGAACACTAATCTATTCGAATGACATTTATCATTTCCACCATACTTGAAAAACTTCAAGACGATTAAAGCGAAACCGGCTCCGACCTTCTCATTGAGTGAAGACCGAACAAGACATCAGTGTGAAGGAGTGCTACAACTGGACAATTTCTCCTACAAGAGCCTCAAATGAAATAAATTCAACATATACGAACATATTTCCTTAATACATTACTTGTAGTTGTAAATATCAAATGTAAATTTTAAAAAATATATTCTGTTAAAGTTACCATTTTCTTTTTTCTAAGCCTTGATGTTGATGATTGAAGAGTCTTTTATCTGTTAATTATTGGTCATTCGGCATGTTTTAAAACGCCTGCTGTTGATTTGTATGAAGACCACATCGAGAATACTGCTTTTATATTCGTTTGGTTTAGAATAAAGAAATGTGAAATCTGTAGGGTGTAAAAGGTCTATGTTATTTTTTGATACAGCTAGTATCATTGACGTACATTTTTTGGTTTATGAGTAATTCTGGCTCGATTTATAGAAGTCATTTTTTTTATCCAAATAAAGGACAAATATGAACATACAGGAAAACAAATGAAAGCAGGTTCCAAGGATTAGAGGTCCAGTAGTTCTATCGGCAATTATTTTGAATTCCTGGCTAGCGTTTACTGCTCCATTGACCAAAAAATAGTAAAAGAACTTGGTTGAAAAGCAGATCTTGACCTAATATCTTATTTTTTGTTAAGTATTTATTTGCCTCCACAATCTTTAAGAATGATATTAAAGAAATTATTATTAAGTTTATAATAACTATTGTTAATTTTTATTTAATTCATGAATTTTTATTTTGTGATTGTTTGGATAATCACTGCATAAACTTTTATTGTTTCAATTTGCACCCTGGATGAAAGATCTCAGACCCTTTAGGGCGGGCCCCTTTTTCATAGAAGGGGCAGTGCACGATCCAGATGTAAGGAGCCCTTCATTCCTTTCATTGTGTCCTGCTACTGCTGTAGTACCTCGTGTGTACCTTTGTGTACAAACGGACTACCTGGACCGTGGGAACGCAAGGGCCGACGAGTCAGGGAGGCACGCTTATCTCGCGTGGCTTAATTCCACTTTTTTTCCCTCTGCCGTCTCCTTCCTTTTTATTGCATCCCCCTTTCTTTTCTCTTATTTCCATGCCGCGACGTGCACGAGTTGCCACACGAAAGGAGAAAAAATACATTTCTGGTTTCCTTTTATTTGCCCCCTTTCTATCCTCCGGATCGGACTCGCGTCTTGAAAACAATCCGATGCATTTTTTGCCCGGGTAGCTGTTCGAAAGACCAAATATTTCTTAATTCTATACGGAAAAATCCAACAAAAACAGCAAGAAAATTCGTAAAACTATTCATTAATGAAATCGCTCTTGTAATGGGAAAAACATCATAAGACCCCGAGTAAATCAGACACCCATTTATTTATTTATTCCAAATTGTATTTTTTTTCTTCATCAGCTGTTTTATGTTGCTTGTTCCTGTTCGGGTTTTTCTTTCCCACTGTTCTCGTGGGAACGGCCGACCCCGAGAGAATAAGGACGAGACACCCCACTTTTTCCTTTTCAACTTTGATCTGGTACTCCGATCTGGAGCGTTATGAATTCATCTTAATCGGTTATTAAACGTCTGCTTCAAATGTAGATTGAATACAATAATTGCTAACTATATTAAAACACTGGACTATTTACTGTATGAACTATTTACAAATATAATTCGTTGCAGTCTTAATAGGTGCGATTAAATCAATTGCATCGCACAGAAGAGCAGGCCGGGTTCTGTATGAATAAACTTTGCGTTGACAATCCTTTTATTTTACAGAATTTAAGGACACAGTACCTATCAAAAGGAAAGTACCTATTTCCTGTTTTTGTCGATTTCTAAAAATCATTTGGCAATGTAAATTAAAATGTAAATAATTAGTTCTAAGCGACAATGCTTGAGAATATATATTATATAATTTATTATTATTAATATATATTAATGTCAAATTATTATTTATTAATAAAGAATATATATATAACGTAAATTCTCAAGCATTTTCGCCTATAACAAATTATTTACATTCTAATAATAATTATTTACATATGCGAATGCATATGAGATATCGTGATATAGCTCATGTGATAGAGCAGCAGCGTATTTAGCCGAAGGTCGTGTGTTCGAATTCAACTTGTGAAGCTAGCTTTTTTATTTCAACCTATACCTCACATAAAGATTAATTAATTAAAAGAAATGATTTGGTCAATCGGACCACGAAATATAATGAATACAATAAATAAAAACTAAATATGTTTATAAATGTACGTATAATAATAATACTCTATTGCATTTATGCTATTGTAGATATTTTTGGAATTGATAAATTACTGTAATATACCTTTGTAAATGTCAGAGAAAAAACAAAATGTGTATACCTTCTATATGCATATATGTAACGCTTAAATGTAATAAAAAAAATACTAGATACTATTAGAAACAAAAATACTACTTGACAATGAATTAACACGAGAAATGTACGGCAACTTTTTTTTAATTTATAAGGCAACACTTCTTTCAAAATGTAAGGAATAAAACAGTATTGTTTAAATTTTCCTATAGAACAGATAAATTAACAACTCGTACGTGCACACTATACAGTAGTGACAGTGTGTCTACAACAGTAATTTGTTATTTTTAGCCTATGTATGGGGAATATGACGAAGTAATATAAATAAAAAAAGCTAGTGTCACGAGAGGGATTCGAATCCACGACCTTTGGCTAAATACGCCGCTGCTCTACCTTATGAGATATCACGACAAAGCTCATATGGTACAGCAGCGGCGTATTTAGTCGAAGGTAGTGGGTTCGAATCCCGCTCGACACACTAGCTTTTTTGTTTCAATCAATATTTTACATGAAGAGTAATTAATTGAAAGTTGAAGTACTGCAAAAATATTCTTTCTCTCTCTCTCTCCTCCCACTTTCTTTTCTTTTGCGCTGCTTCTGTCTCTTTTTAATTTCCTTTTCTTTTGTAGATATTATGAATAAGGATCTAGGAGCTAGACAGTTTTGTTTATATACTTTTAGTGGGAGCGTAACGAAATATTTTTGTTGGCAAGTATGATCCAATAGAATTGATAAATCGATCTTATATATTATTGTTATAAATATTGAAAACCTCTATAATTCGAATAACTTCTTTATTATTTTACGATTTTAATGAATTCTACTGTACTGCATTTAATTGTTCGTAATCTCTTATTAACCGAACTGTTTGTCATATAAATAGCCAGAACGAGAAATAACGTGTATAAAAACTAGGAAGAAATAAGCTCGGAATTATTTTCCGCATAGTTTACGGAGTAGTAAAGGAAATGAGGACTCAATGGGTTCTGTGGGAAAGTCTGAGTGGACCCGACACTCCGGGGGGATGGTCCAGAAAAAAAAACACCGGATGACTCCCACAATTAAATATTACATGCCTTCTAGACCTTTTTTTTCGACTCAAAGTCAGACTTTTGTGAAAATCATTCGACACGGAATCCTTCAAAAGGATTCGGACATTCAGAATAGTTCATTATCGGATAGTTGCGTCTTGAGGGGGATGTAGAAGGGGATTAATCTACGGGAAAAATATATAAGAGAGGTTTAGCTGATGGGATCATCTTCGGAGGTCAAATGGAGCAAAATAACTTTTTGGGATGTGCCGAGCAGAAAATCGCTTTCACTGTTTACACACGCTAGAAATTACTGGAAATTTATATCATGGATGTATAGGACAGTCCTCAAAATGCGAAACTTGGAATACATACACGGCCCGCATACATACAAGATTTCTGTATAACACTTGTGCCCTTTGATGCAAAGCATAGATGTCAAATTCAGAAAAAGTATTAGGTATCAGACCGACTGTTAGTTCGTGCTATTTAGCTTCTTGTTATATACTACTATTAAATTTTTAAAAAGTTTATTTTTTTACATATTAACATCCCTTATTTTGTCACTGTTTCCGGGATACTTATTGCAATGGCACAAAAGTAGACGAAGTTTTGAACAAGGTTGAACTTGCAACTAACTGGTGTTTACATTTATTGACACAAAAGTGTCGACACAGACAGTTAGTGGGTGAAATATGCACCTCTGACATAAATAAATTCTACACGATTTCTGTCTGACGTAAATATCATACAATGTTAAATGTAAACGTGCCTTTAGTTATGAGATTATGAGATTATAATGCTGCAATTATTCACAAAAAACCCTTGAGGTCTTTAACAATTTTTTGTAAACACCTGTTTATCAATTGAAAACACACTAGGCACTATTGTTGAATACTCACTATTGTTTTTGATTGATAAAAAAGGTGTTTTTTTTTGTTTATTTTTTTAATTGTTTTATTATTATTGTTATTAATTGTTTTTATTCTTCTCTCTCTCTCTCTCTCTCTCTCTCTCTCTCTCTCTCTCTCTCTCT
>CM077106.1:32253522-32265254 GCA_039619505.1 Cimex hemipterus | reverse complement strand
CTCTCTCTCTCTCTCTCTCTCTCTCTCTCTCTCTCTCTCTCTCTCTCCCCCACTTTTCCTGCTTCCCTTCATCTATCCGTTTTTCTACCTTTATTTTACATTACTTTCTTCAATCATCCTATTTACTATTTAATCTTCCTCACCCTCTCACGCTCCAATCTGTCTATTTAACCATATATATATATTTTCTCTGAGGAAGACGAAATATATACACCGAATGCTTGGCAAACTTACAAAGGTTTTGTTCATTGGACCACGTCCTTGATCCACTTGTTCGATTTATAAGTGTTAAGTGTTGGTAGATCACTCCATCCTTACTTGAGGGTAAAGTTACAAGGGTCAGCAGGTCAAGCGTAGAGACAATACCCCCCCCCCCTATCAATTAGCACTAGCAAATCGAGAATACGAAACTAAACGGACACGAGTTTTCCCATAAAAATCTAGTCAGCAGATGCTGTCAGGAAATTCAGTTCCCATGACTGCCAAAGCGATTCCACAATCTGACGTACACATATGGCACCATATGTACGTTGGCCATTGCCCGTGGACCACTTAATGCCGTTTCAAAACTGAGTGGCTTTCTTCCAAATTGGCTAGCACTGATTTTTTAATAAGAAATTATAATATTAAATGCTGATGTCAATGTAGATATATTTTAAAACAAGCTTCTGTGAACATCACAGAGATTTCTGAGCAATCTTTGACTGTGGTTTATTGTAAAATCGCGGGTTTAAAAAATAAAGTAGGTGGTTTATTTTTTCTACAATTTCTTAATAAATCTGATGTATTTAATTTAAAAGAAACATTGTGGAATGTAACTTTTATGGAATTTTTTTTATTAATTATAATTTACTGCTAAAAAATCCAGATGTTAAAGACCTATGGGCTAATTAATTTTATTAAATTAATTATTTCTGATGTATATATATTATAATAATAGTTGTCCTACTCATTAGGACGGAAATTATTTTTAATAATTCATAAGTTTAAATAAATATTACTTAAAACTCTAGAATTGTACAAGCACAATACACTGAACAAAGAAGCCCGTCGCACACAAAATTAACAGCAACTCACAACTTCACACTATTTACTATGAATGAAAATATGTCGACTAAGTAAAATAGCATACAGACAAGCCTCTAAGATGGTGAAGTGTCTAAAAACGTCCTACATGTCAAAACAACGAAGATCGTCCGACCAATGTGATTGTAAACTACCAAGCTGCAGTTTAAACTAAGAACATCCTGAAACTTTTCGCCTTCTAAATGCTTACGATTTTTTTTTCGAAATTCACAAAAATATACATAACTTTCAAACTACTTCACCAATCCAAGGGTTTAGAACCTCATAAACATCACTTAGTAGCTTAAATCTGGCTCCCGTAAATAAATGAGAAATGGGGATATAAAATAAAACGTTTAACGAGTTATTGTCGATTTCATTCTTAGTTTTCTCGCTTTTAATGACATAAAATTAACCTTTCTACGGTAAAGCTGTTGAATTTCATTAAAAATTGAGAATAGTTATGAATTTTTAAATGGTATACCGAGTATCGGAGTGAATTGGCCACCTGCGAATCTAGAAAAGAAAAGAAAAAAATACTTGCCACACACAAATTCTTAATTAAGGATGCTTAAATCAAAGTTTTTAATATTTTAATATTTTTCCCTTATTTCCCATCTTCCACATGCTCAGATTTATTTTCACAATTCACTAAATTAGTGATATCTTTATAATGACGTCACGAACTCACAGGAAACCTTAAAGAAAAGGATATTGAAACGGTTCTAGTTAGACTTGACACAAACTAAAATGAAATTTTAAATATAAGGCAAAACACTTCGCCACCCTCAATTTTAGAGACCTTAAATAGGAAACTTTGTCTTTAGAACCTGTAAACACACTTTCTTATAAAAACTCGGCTTCAGTAAATAAATTAGAATTAGAGATATGAAATAAAACGTTTGAAGAGTTTTTGGGATTTCAACCTTATTTTTCTAGCTTATAATGAAATGAAATATAAACTTTGTGGAAAAGGCCGAAATAGGAGAAAATGTTTATTACGTTGTAAACGGTTGTAGATAATATTGTTGAATTTGTTTAAAATCCAGAGGAATTTTTTTTTCCAATGAAACACTGAAAATTCGTACAAAAGGATTTTTCATTGAGCTTAAAACTAAATCGAATTTTGTTTTTCAATAAACCATTTTTTACCTGGTTTACTGTAAGCAACTTTTGGATATTGTTACTTTTTATATCTAATATTTTGTAAATTTTCAACTGATATTTAATGGCCTAGATAATACGCGCATAACCAAAAAAGAAAACCACATCAAAGGACATTTATTTCAACTTACTTAAAACGTTATATTTCTAGGGTCCATTGACAAGAACGCTGGAACACGTGTCTAATATTTGTAGACCTATTATCAACAAAAAGTTTTATTAAAAATTGTGTTCAAACGTTCAAAGTCTCTCCTTGTACCAGCATTGAATGAAAAAGATTTTTAAAAGTTTAGAATCTCAGAAAGGTAAAAAGTTTTATGGATGTGAGAATAGATTTTTTTTATTTTATTACTGTTTTATTAATTATCAGTTTGCGTTGGAGATAAGTATATATTGTACGACTGTCATTTAATTTTCTTTTTCAACAAAATCGAAGGAATCACATTCGCGACCATTTTTTTCGGTTTTGAACCGATAGCGGTCCATCCAAATCGGCCGGAAGATCCTTATCTAAAAAAAGTCCACAGCTACTTGTAGCGGTTTCGAAAGGGGGTGGTCGGTGTAATTGGGAAAGGGCCGCCTGTTGCTTGTTGTGAGAACGCGGAAAGGGTGCCCAGGTGGGGTTCCCACGGGTGACTCCTAAGGCGCAAGAGGATATGCACTGGGTGGGGGCAGCACGGCAGTCCAGATCCCTCTCGTCCTCAGAACTGTGCTGATCATCAAGGGTTGACATGCATCTCGCCATGTCCTCGTATCAAAACAACCCTTATGGATTATCGAAAGCCGACATCAGGAAGGTGAGTACTGTCGTTTTTATAACAGAAATTACATCAGGGACAAAAATTATTTGGGCAGTCTTTTTTTTTTTTTTTTTTAAACAGGCTGAAGGAAATGATATCAATCGATTGGAATTGTTTCTAGTTATTCTTCATTAATCATTAGATATAATAACATTTTCAATTTACACGGTAATACATAGTTTTAATAATAAAATAATTTTTTTGTTATCACAAAAAATAAGAAATCGTAGAGACAAACTTGATAATTCGTTACTGAAAGTATCTTTCCAGTTTTACATTATATGTACAACCTATAGCCAGATTTATTTAAACTATTAACTTTCTTTTAGATTCAAATTCAATCGTATATCTGAAAAAATATTCTTGCAATAGTTTACAATCCAGGGTCTTTTCCCATTCATATATAATAGTAATGCTTGATATCCTTCTAATAGCCCATCCTAATCAGACGGGCCAATCAGTGATTCTCTTGTTGAAAATAGTTCAAAAGGTTTTTAAATTTTTTGCGGCTGGAACAAAATCCTTCGACAGCCAATTCAAGACTTTTGAAATCTTCAATGTTCGCTAATCGAGTGCATCGGGCTAAAAAATTTAGGTTTTTTGCAACTTCTTGGGGGCTATCGGGTGATGGATTTTGTTTTTCGGCATTCAATTATCCGGTGTTGTGGTCGTTCGCCTCGCCCTGTTTGATCCTTGATGCAATGTTGTATGCGTCAATCCGTTAAGGGTTTTATACAAAACGAAAAAGTGCATCTAGTGAATAGGTGATCTTCTAAAACTGCGAAGATAGGAGGACCAGAAACGACCAACCGAAAACACATCTCCCTACAGAGGGTTTTTCCAACAAATATTCAATAAAATAAAATATTTTAAAATAATTGTTCGTACATTAATGCATTGATTTGTCATCAAATGACATAAGAACCAATTGTGCAAATAATTTTTGTCCTCGGTATATTTTCTTCGTGACGAAAATCGATTTGAACTTGGCAAATTTACGAAGAATAAAACAATTCTGTTGTATTTTCACCTTGTCCAAATATGTATCATTTATTCTGTAAAAATTCCATGTCAATGTTTATTGAAAAAATTATGTAAATGTTTATCGAAGTCCACTAAGACCAGTAGCCGTTAAGAATGTCCAAAAAACATATTAGACGATCTTGTCATTGGTTTTGAAATGTTCACTTAATTAGTAATGCTTAATGGGATTTTCCCGCCAATTCACCTAAGGGGCGAAAATTTGAAATTATTATTTCAAAAATGTATAAATTGTGAATCTTGGGGTCTACAGGTTGATGAATTTGCACTTTGGTCGAGTCTGATTATTTTAGTCTGCAAACATCACTGTTTTGGTCTGTCATGCGAGTTTCAGCTTCTTGCCATCCGCTCCTGCCTCTCCCTGCTTATAATCTTGATATCACACACTGAAGTGTATAAAAATTTAGAAATTGTGAACCTCTTGGGGTAAACGGGTTGATAATCTTGCACTTCGGTCGTTTCTAAGCATTCTGGTCTTTCAACCATCACTGTTTTGGACTGTCAGAAGGGTTTAAGCTTCTCGGGAAGGGGGGGAGGTCTTTGGCTTGATGAGTATATTACGCGTTTCGGCTTCCCGCCGTTCGGTGTCTGCCTCTCCCTGTTTATAACCCTGATTTCAAGCACAGGTGAGAATTAGCAGATCGTCATATCCCAACACTGAAAATGGCGAGAATGTGTAGATTTCTTTATAATTGTTGCACGATACAACGCATACACAAGGGATAATATGGGCAAAAACGTTGTACCCAGTTGCGTGTCAATGACGGATGCAATGAGATACGCGACGGTAACACGGAAATGCAAAAAGTGGGTGCAAGGCTTGGTGCGAGCAGTCAGTAAGACGGGCCGATAAATGATCCTATTGTAGACCCTGGTTCGAAAGGTTTTTAAATTCTTGCGGCTGGACAAAAAGAAAAAATTAGTCAACCACCAATCCAAAATGTAATTTGCTTCACGTGTTCGCTGGCGAAATGTAACAGGCCGATGATTGAAAGGAAATGGTGTGATGGCGAGCTGAGGTACTTTCCCACGGACCTTAGCAACGGGCATGTGACTTCTTCAAGTTTCAAGTCTAGGGTGTTTTTTGTCCTCCCTCTCTCTTTTTTATCTCTTTATCTCTCTCCCTCCTCTCTTCTTTCTCCTTTCTCTATCTCTCTAATAATTTTTCTTTTTTCCCATCCCGGGTTGACTTAACAAAGCAATCCATTTTTGAAACAGAGTAAATTTGTATGTAAAATCTGTTTTAAAGTATTACAATAAAAAAAGGATTAGATGGTTTTTGCTATCTTAAATGAATAAATTGAATTTAGGCATGAAACAACTCACTTAATAGTTAATACCACATTAAAGATAAATTTTTTTCATCAATATATTCTTGTATTGAAATGAAATAAGTCTATTCTTAAAAAAAAATATTTTTTTGAATATTGTACGGTAAAAAAGTGAAAGCTTTTTTTGAGATGAAACAATAACTTGCTTTTGTTTCAGAGCAATAAACCAATAATGGAAAAGAAAAGGAGAGCAAGAATTAACCATTGTTTGAATGAGCTGAAATCCCTTATATTAGACGCTATGAAAAAAGATGTATGTTTTGACACATGTAAATTTTATGAAAAAATTCTTAAGTAATTACCATGATTGTTTTATTTCAGCCTGCTCGTCATTCCAAGTTAGAAAAGGCAGACATCCTCGAGATGACAGTTAAACACCTGCAAGATGTACAAAGAGAACAGATGCGAAGTGCAGTTTCTGCCGACCCGACTGTTATCACAAAATTTCATAGTGGATTTTCTGAGTGTGCGACTGAAGTCGGACGGTATGTATCAGGCTTGGAGGGAGTGGACGACGGCGTGAAGAGGAGGCTTCTGGGACATTTAACTGGTTGTGTTTCTGGTCTGAGTCAAGTTTTACCTTTGGCAACAAGTCAGTCGAGCCCTGAGGACGTTAACAACAATAGCAACATGAGTGCGCAGAGGATCCTAAATGGCCTCCAGCTCATACCTAGCAGACTGCCTTCTGGGGAACTTGCGATACTCCTTCCAAGTATGCCGGAGCACCGTTCTGCTTTCAAAGCGGTTGCGAGATCACCACCTCCTTTAAGTCCGATTTCGACTGATTCAGTCGGTTCGGATCATGTTACATCTACATCACCGGATTTGCCCCACAAGAGTCTTGAAGCGGCACAGCAAGAATCACCAGCTTCTTCAAGCACAGACATGTGGAGGCCGTGGTAATTAAACAAAACCTTCAACTGTCAACAGGAGTTACCACAATTACAGTACATATTAATTTTTACTTACACACAATGGGACTGATTGTGCATTAAATATAATTGATTTATTAAGTTTTTAATTGTCGATTAATTAATTGACATTGATCAATGTTCAAACCAATCAATTTGGGTTGTAATGTAATTGTAACAAACCCAAATTATTGGGCCCCAATAATTTTGAAGATTATATTATTTTATAGTTTTTAAAATTAAGTAACTTGTTATATTGTTGTTCATCTCTGTTACAGTTATGAAAAATGGTCAATCCACATTTTCTTGTTAGTTATTTTCAAAATAGTTCTGTTATTTTTCTGAGTTGCTTATTAATTGTTTCGACATACAAGCTGATCTCATTTCGCCAAATTTCCATTCTTTTGGGCATATATTTGTCATGTTAAATAGTTTTTAAATTGTACATAATTGTAAATACTTTTGTACAACTTTTGTTTACGAATATTTTAAATAGTAGTAAGTAGAAATGTTTGTTTAAAAAATATAAATTATTTAATTTTTAAACATATATTGCGTTGATACAATCATGGACCTCATGTAAAGCAAAAATACATTTTGTCAAATTAATTATGTGGTTTTTTTTATAGACTTCCAATTCAAATTATGAAGGAGAGTACATGAAGTACTGTTAAAACCATTTTCAAATCTGTTCAACCACCTCCAGTTTGTCATCCTGTTTCCTTCCCTTCAAATTGGTCAACCAAAACATCTGGTGCCAGAAGTAATTTTTTTTCAAAAGCATGTTTGGGATAATTCTATATATTGACCTCAGACTTCTACATAACCCCTGCACAACCTGTGTATATTCAATGACCTCCATTTACAGAACCTGTGAGGAAAGCAATTTGGAAATGAAGCAACTGTCATCCATATTATTTTTGATTGAGAAGCAACCGCGCAAAAGACATAGCCTAGAATACAAGAACCAAAGAAAAAGATTTTTAGCGACCTAAAGAAACTATAATACTTGCGAACCCACCTAATGTCCTCTCACAATTGAGGCTCATGTCATCATCAAACGTCCAGATTGATTATTCATTTCCTCCTCTTCAAAATTGGACAAACTGGTGATTTCAGCAGCTGTAAACTTCCTTTTCCAGTAATAATATTTCTAGGATGTAATATTTTGCTAAATGATTCACATATCAAAAATTAAAAAAAGGACAGTAATATTCGAAGGCAAGCAGGTTTTGAAAAATAAATAGGAAATTGAAAAAAAGGTCATTTTTATTAATTCACCCTAATATTATAATGTATGGTTTTAAAATGCAGGTATTAATTTAAACATCTTATTGTATTTTCTTTGTAGATAGCCCTCACCATACCAATATGGAGAATACCTATTGACAAGTGTGAGACCACTCACAGCCAGACCCAAGATTACTTCTGGGAGTGAACGTTTCTCACAGGTGAGTAGTAAATTTAATTTAAATTGTACACAATTTAAAAGGTAAATTATGCCCAAGTTCAAGAATTTATGGGCATTTGAATGAAAAACAAAAACACAAAAAGAAATTATGATGCTCTGCAGGCAAGTTATTAATTAGGTCAGTTTTGTTTTTATTTGGGCACAATTGCCAAAACTTTGAATGTGCTCTATAAACTAATCTATATGCAAGAAAATGAATGTAAAAGGCAAGAATTAAAAGTATGTGTTTTACCAATTTCACTTTAAGTACAAAACGTAATATAATCCGAATGTACATTTATTAAAAACGCACAGGGAAACAAATATTTATTACAATTTAAATAGTGTATTTTTTAAATGATAAATTATTCTCAATGTACTTGTATCCTGTGTCTTTCTCACCAAAAATGAATTATGTCAGTTTTGTAACATTTGAGGGTAAGGACAGTTTTAAAAAATTGTTCTCCTTTTTATTTCACATCATTCATTATTAATAAAGTGACTCAGAGTTTGTTGATCTTGGTTTCTTGATCTTCTCAAGGTTCTTGATGACGATGTCGTGTAATGTCGAGTACCTGTTTCTTACCTCGCACATTATCAACCACATACTTAAATACTCCTTTTCATCGAGCTCTTTTACTGCTTGTCGGTAGTCTTCCACATGGGGATATTTTGCTACCTAAAAAATTCAACAAAGTTATACAAAACTTACAATTTTTTGGCAATTTCCAAGAGCTTTTTCAAACAGTCGACTGATATAAGTTTTGATAGCAAGTTACCTTAGAGATGACTTTTGCACGGGAGCAAAAATATCTCGAGATTTGATCAAAGAAAGCAGCAGCCTCAGATTCTACCGACTGAATTTCAGCCAATGTCTCTTCTTGGACAGACACGCCGAAATTGTTGCCGTCTTCAATTTTTGGAATCATAAACGATATCCACATTTTAAGCTGAAATTATAAATCATTACATAACATCAACAAAATGATAATATGTAAAAATTTAAAAACATTACCAAATTGGCGTCCTCGACAAGCTGTTTAATATGTGGTTTTACAGTCCTTATAACATGCAGAAGAACCTGGTTACAAGGGACTGGCCCACTCTCCAGGGCCATGACCTTTGTCCCTTCCACGCAATTTGCTTGTGCATCAGTTTTTAACTTTTTTGGTGCTGGTTCACTATCATTATCATTACAACTAAAAGAATAAAAATGACAAAAATAAGTAATCTACTATAATATTTTTGTTTATAACTGTATGGTTTACTTGTTAAATGTAATAGGTTCAGGAATGGGAATGTTGACAGCCTGGTAGACTTTTGATAAATTCTTTTCATTTAATTGAGGCGATTCTAATATTTCATTTAACAAAACTATTTTTTTGGGGAATCCGTTTAATATAAGCTGTTCTGCCTTAAGAATCAAACTATCTTTGAATTGCTGCACCTAGAAAAGAAATAATTACATTTGTCTGTAATAATCACTAATGGTAAGTTTTATTTTATTTACACAGCTCTTTTGAATTAAACATGTTTTGAATTTCAAGTTATGATACAATAGGTTCAAATAAATATTCACAATACAAAGAAAATCGGAAAATTAGAATACCTTTAATATTACTAGACCATCTCAATGGATACCAAAAAATCTAACAAAAAGATTGTAAAAAGATAAGCTCAAATATTCAATGAAACTTGAAGTTAAGGTTAAATGGAGTCTGCTTCTTTACGACCTTGCACACCACAACCAATAATGGTCTAATGTGATATCTCCATTATTATCTATTCTTGTTAAGCTTAAGGTTTTTTTTATCAGATCACAAATTGATATCTATCAATGAGTAGGAATCTCGACCTGTACAGGCCCTCACATTAAGGACATATTCCATATACATATTCTTCTTCTTCCTGGCAATATTTTCAGTCTGCTCTGAATCTGTAAGTCTCTGCAGATAGCGATGTCCAGTCATCAGCCCTACCATCATTCCAATTCCAAAAAAATTTGTCATCTCTATCCTGGAATACTTTCCTATTCTACCAAGTACTTATTCTTGATCTATTCTCTTATCGATTTACGTTTTTGGCAATTTGGTATCCCACAAAAAGGTTCAGGGCTGATAGGTGTCTTCAGTGAACTTTCCCTACCAATTTATCAGCCTCCTCATTGCTCTTTTGCCCTGGTACCAAAACTTGTTTAATCTGTTGTTGTCCAAATGAATGACAGGGCCTTGATGCAATCCCACAAGGCTCTGGACTTTACTACCGATCAGGTAGTTAGTTGCCTATAGTGCTGCCTGGTTGTCAGATTAGATGTATATTTCTTTGCTGTTCAAAGATGATCATTTAACCAGGAAAGAGCCACACAAATAGCAAGATATTGAAATAAGCTGTGCTACTGAAGTTTTTAAAAGACTTATTGCAAGGATCATAAGTCATGAACTACCCAAATATATGACAAAAAATAAGCCAAGTATAAAAACAACAATGCAATTTGAAAGCAATAAAATCTGTGACTGGATAGCTAAATAGAAGCTGGCTTATCACAGAGAATACAGGAGGACAAATGAACAAACTTCAGTGTAATCCTCAAAACAGAGATCTCTATCAATGATTCAACTCAAACTTTATCCTAATCAACGAAGAAACACATTCACTTCCAATCTGAAAATTAGCTCAAATACGAAAACTGCCTTGTTCATAAATTTCTAAGAAGGAAAACAATGATGATTCACTGTCTTAATCTCAAGAAATTTTGTACAAAACAGATATTAATATTTACCTAATTTTTAATCATGTAATCCAGTTGATTTTGCCTTTTACCAAACTGCGTTTTAAAAAAAATTATCAGACCATTTTTTGTAATACTAAGATAAGTCATCGTGAAACAATTCTATTGTACGATTATTTTTTTAATGAAATGAGAAGGGACTAGGAATGATCTAACCTTACTTGTTTACAAGTTAATATTAACATTTAATAGTTGTTTGTTTCTACAACACACAAACTTCAACAAAGAAAACTGACATAATTTTGGAAAGGGTTTCTCACTATCATTTTCAGACCTTCCAACACATCTTTGGAACACTGGTCAAGGAATCTAGCAGTAAATGAAGATAGAGATGAATCAAAATGGTTAACAAAAGCCAACATATCATTTTTGTTGTGAGATTCCTCTGTGGAGTGATGCACCTGTAATATGGTCAATACTAATTGACCTGGCTTATTGGATGAGTTTCAGCATTTTGCCTCTCCATAATTATACCCTTGGTACCAAACACAAAAAATAGGACTTATACTTAACATTAAAGGTGTGAAATGCCGGAATGTTGACAGATCAACTTGACATGGCCAAGCAGACCAGGACAATCGATTTTAGTTTGGCAATCTACAAAAATTTTGGTTTGTCTATCCCTTTTGTTCTGTTGTGTTGCAGCCCAAAGATGCAGTAAGGCAATGCACAATATACACGCATACTAAAAATAATGCGAATAACCTTGAACTACAGGTTCATCACGACAGAGAACCAACAAGAAATCTCAAAATATAATTTTTATTCATTGTCATCGTATCCCCACAATTATACTCCCTGGGAATCCATCATCGACTGGGAATTTGGTTAAAAGAATTCAACATCACACTCTAACCTTGCTGTTTTGTTGTACGCATACACATGACAGCAAGTTCCAGAATTGCTTGGGCATCTCATCATTTCAGTGTTGGGTCTGATGATTCACATGGACATACCAAAATGATCAGAAATGACGTAACTGTAGGTTCATCACCCTGCAGACCCAGGAGGATATCTCACAATATAATTTTTATATAATGACCCACTAACCCCCTCCAATTATATATTATACTTAAGGGATTGCAAGTTTGGTTAAAAGTTGTGACACACACACACACACACACACACACACACACACACACACACACACACACACACACACACACACACACACACACACAC
>CM077106.1:32233026-32253512 GCA_039619505.1 Cimex hemipterus | reverse complement strand
CACACACACACACACACACACACACACACACACACACACACACACACTCATATGGCAGCAAATTCCAGACATGTCTAGGATATTTGAACCTAGGATAGAGCCAGGGACACAGATACAGATAATGAGAACTCAAATTCATCTGACACACCAAAATGATCAGAAATGAAAAAACTATAGGTACATCAACCAGCAAATCCAAGAGGATATCTCATTATACAATTTTATTATAATCTACAATATTTCAATATGGATGTCAATTTTGGTTAAAAGAACTCAACATTGCACTCTATAATCTCACTGCATTGTTGTGAAGAATTCACAAGGCAGAAAATTCCACACTTTTCCAGGCTTCTCACTATTTTTAATATCGGGTCTGATATTCTACACAATACCAAGGGAATAAGTAGGGACAGGCACAGACGGTGGAAGCCAAAAATCATCTGACACACCAAGATGAACGGAAACGACACAGCTGAAGGATCATCGCCCTGCAGACCCGAGAGGATATCTCATAATTTTAATCAAATTCCACACTAACTCTCTCCAATTACTCCACAAGACTTCATTATCGATTACAAATTCCGTTAAAATACGTAGGACTCATAGGAATATGATCTGAAACTGAAACCTTCATGTTTCATCAATAAAGATTGTTACACAATAAAAACTTATATTGTTTTTCTAAAACCGGATGAGGACATATGGCTGTTTTGAAAGTATTTTAATGCTAGTATTATTTAAACAAGTTATGTTATAAATTGTTAAAACCAAGCTGTAGAGTTGCTCGTAATCATAACGAACGCCACAGGGGTTTTGTAACAAGTGAAGACTTTTTGTTTATTTTTTTAAAATCCAGTTTAAGTAAATGATAAATATGTTTCTTTTTGGTTTAATATTTGTTTCACACGAAAGAACGGCGGTCGATGTGAAGAATGTTAAGATGGAAGAGTGAAACGACAGCAAACGGGTGAATGCCGGTGCAGTTATTTTCTTCGAGGTTTTCTGATAGAAAGAAAAAACGAAGGGCTTTTTTTGTTTAAAAGAAACAATTATTCTGAAAAATAAGTTCTACCCTAATTAAATCATTAATTAAACAGACTTGCCTACGAGTAAGGAAGAAGGTTAAAATTCAAGAGCTCTCATAATAGTCGAAATTGAGTTATAATCAGATGAATTTACTCACTTTTTCCGCAGCGGCGTTGGCCATCTTTCTAAAACAGTTAATACAATTTCTAATAGTCTTCTTAAAAACGGAAAATAATAAAATTGTAAAAACGTGCTAAAACCTCATGTAGCACAGCCTCTTGTATTGTGGCGAGGAAGTGAGGTTGCTTGAAGAAGGTGGACAGGGACGATTCCTACCTATGTAGTATGTAGAAGCCGGCGACGGTGCCTCTGCATCCACTGCCACGGGTGGGGATCCACTTTCATCTGAACATTTTTCAACTTTTTTCCGATTTTCTTGACAAATTTCATGATTTAAATCCTGTCATTTTCGACTATTCTCCTTAAAAAATGTCGAGCTCGAACTTATCGTCTACCCGCCAATATTCAAATGCGAAACTCGAAGGTCGTGAAGAAGTCGTTTTTCGTCTCGGCAACACGCTGCTTTAAAGTTCCCACTTAAAGTTTTTGAGTATGTCTTGACATCTACAAAAAGTGGAAAAATTTATTGGTATAGAATTTTATTAATTTATTTGTAAAAACCCAAGGATTTTAAGGCCAGATATGATGATTTAAAATTATTTATATTTCTCACGATCTCCGAAAGACATTAACTAACCGTCACTAAACACCTCATATCATTTATATTACATATCGTACACCTACAATAAAAGTAACACAACTCAAAAAAAAAGAACATTTTACAGGAGAGGTAAATGGAAGTTTACTTTTTTGCTTAGGTACGAATAATAATAATAAATTTACTTGCGAAAATAATATACTGCACTACTGTAACACAGTAAGATAAAAGATAAATGGATAAAACAATTTAATGATAAAATAATAAAACAATAATTAAAACGTAAATCATTTGACAAATCTGCAAATTTTCGGCTGTCATCTAAATGCAGTGCTTGTTGTAAGAGGCAGGAAGTATGTCAGTGAAGAAAATTACTAAAGATGAACCTAATAAATAATGACCGACATTTGGACGTTAGCGCTTCAATTGCTATCGGCCAAAGAGCGTACTTGATATGGTATAACAAAAAGTAATGAACACGGCTTAAAACTAAATGTTGCAAAGGACAAGTGTATGGTTATCGACAATACAACTGACACAGAAATCAAAATATACGGTGTCACTTTAGGGAGGATCAAAAGATTATATACCTAGGCAGTCAGTTGAACCTGCGGAACCACTTTAAATAAGTAAAAGCAATGGTAGAAAAGACAAGGAACGCATGTACTAAAATGAAAAGGGTTTATGCAATCTCAAACTTGAACTGGGAATAAGGATAAGAATACTGAAATACTAGGGGAGCGTCGGTGGCCGCAAGGTTCAGTCTTTGACATGGCGCTTATCACTGTAAGGTAAAGGTCCCGGGTTCGAACCCGACATACTTACAAATGGGCTTTTCTTTCAAAAACCGGTAAAAAAAAATTAAAAAACAAGAAACTGAAATACTATATTGATGGATTGGGAAAAAACAGAAGCCAAAACAAATCAAATGAGCCCTCAAGTGTATATGACAAAATAAAAGAAAAATAATGAAGAGAGAAAATAAAATGCAATAAATTCAAATAAAGATTAAATAAAAATTAAAGAATGCAATAATTTTCATGTAGATGATGACAAATATACCACAAAGTTCACATATAATTTAAAATTTTTAGAATAATAAGTTTTTTGAAATCTTAATGATAATTAAATTTTCTAAAATTAATTTTATGATTATAAAGAAACTTAAAAACATCTAATGTCTTTTTAAAGTAAAAATTAAAGTTTATTTTGAATATAAAAATATTATTAATTATTCTTTGTCTCCTCCTAGAATGAGGGTTAATTAGTTATTTAAAATACAAAATTGAAATGGTTTTATTCATTAAAAATATTGAAATTAAAACATTAAGAAATGAAAAAATCAAAAGGGAACATTGTTGAAAAATTATGAAAAACAATATTATAGTTAAGAACGTTATTAAAATAAAAGAAATGAAACTAAAATAATTCATGAACACCCTAGACCAAGTAAGGTTTTTAAGAAAAAATGAAATTCAATTGTTACTATCAAGCTTTCGACCACTAACTTTGTTCATCATCAAGCCTATGTTAATTTCACATTACTAAAAACGTATTTTCACAATTTGTTTTTCGTAATGTGAAGATGTGACTCGGGCAAGCATAAAATCCTTCACTAAACAAGCAAAAACTGGCTTAACTCGAAATGCGCTACTTTCACCGATACTGTAAAGCTCGACACGGTTAGGTTCGTATTTATTAGGTAAATCTGTTAAAATGAATGGGATGTGCCTTTTTTCAAGTGAATAGTATCACATCTTTCGATCCCTATAACAAAACGCATGCCTTCAAAAGAAACATCCAGCTTCGGGATGAATCTGTTGAAGAGGAAAAAGTGGAGTCTTTTCCTGTTTAAATGATTTTTTGAAAGAAAAACTGGACCTTGCGGACCGCTTTTTGATTGAGAAATATGTGAACGCCTTTGAAGCTGGGAGATGTCCTTTGAGCACTACTTTCCCAACTTAACAGCTCCAGATTCAATGTTGCAAGACCATGAAAGGTTGGTCAAGCCATTTTCAAATTTGACGAGTCCAACTAGTCTATCTCAAGAGAATATGAATGTTTGATAGGCATTACTTCAAATACCTTGAAATCTATTTTTATGTCCGATGTTTACCCCCCCCCCATTTTTGACTGAAAATCAAAATCGCTCGTTAAAAACGCAAAACTCGTTCTTCCATTTGCCATAACGTACCTATTCGAATCTGTATTTTTACCAATACACCCACTAAATACGGAAGCTGTCTAAATGCTGAACTGGACCTCCGTCTCTAGCTATCAAAAATTGAGCCGAACTTACCCAAATTGTATAAGCTGAAAGGACCTCACTCTTCCCGTTACTTCATTAATCATTCATGTTCAAATGATTACATTTGAAACGGGTTCTAGTTTTACATAATTATTGATTCCGTTCTGTCCGATTCGATTTTTATGTTCCGGATTTTGTATATAAAGTTAAGTATATCATTTTAATGTTTGTTTTCATGCTGATATCTTCCTCCATCAATTACGATACCTAATTCGGTTAATTTATAAAACTCTATTTTACTATATACTATAAATATCTAATTTTAAATACTTGAATGAGGTGGATCCGCTATGGATTTTGTTCTGTGAAAGAGGTCCGCTGGCTAAAAAGTTTGGGAAGCTCGAACTTATCTGATAACAAGTACTAGAACTCAGTCAAATCAGATACAAACATTATTTTGTCGTAAACTTGATTGTGTTTTCTATGACTTAACTTAACTTGTCGTAAATGGAAATGCACAACCCCGGACCAAATAGCCAAGGAAAAAAGCAGCCCTCTCACTCATGAGTCCGGAACCACGACTAAACGTAATGGAGTGGGGGCTTAAGTTGGCATTGGAAAAATGTTTTGAGAAAGAAAAGCTCAAGCATTGGACAAAAACTAGATATGAGGCAAGATAAGGTATATATATAAATCTCTCAAAAAGAAAGCATAGGAAGTTCTAAATGAACTCCTCTCTCTCTCAGCAAGCAGGCTTTTAAGGAAAATTATAGACTTTGTCTGTCAAACGCGTTTCAGCATTATGTTCATTCCAACTGTTGTTTATTTTTCGTCCTGTCTATCAGATTTTTTTTTTATTTTGTCTCCGCACTCATATGTTATGTCGTATTTTAATCAATTAGTTTTGTTTTGTCTATGTCTAGGTTTGTATTGTTCGTTGTTGTATTTCTCTTTTGTCAATGGTATAGATTTTAGCCTATCCGTCATGTATTTTAGAGCTGTCAATTATGATTCGGCTTGTATGCTATTATCATGCTATTGGTTTTCTGCATATGTCGAATTATATTTGTTGTTAGTTTTAGTCACTGTGGGTCTGAAAAATGTATACGGTTGTTTTCTATTTCTACTCTATTCTTTCTATTTCTATTTCTATAATTTATTCGGTCAGTATGTGGTTTATATTGTATTTCTGACGTCTACTATTTCAGCAACGTGTTATGTTTGCAGTCAGGTTTCGAATTCTCGCCTTCTTCAGATGTGATTTATTTTTTAATTGAGTTTTTATTTATGTTAATCAGTATTACAATTTAAACGAATTAATATACGATTTATTTTAGGTTACTTAATTAAATGGAGAGTAAAAGTTTTGAACTGCGAAGACCATTTGTTAGGGTTTCCTCCGGAACTTGAAAATTATCCACGGTTGAAATTGGGCAACTAACCCACCAACTCAACCGATCAACCTTCAACCAATATACACCTCACACAACTATTTTATCTGTTTACACCGTTGTTAGGTTCACGATTATGTCGGTTGTGTTTTTTGGTGGTAAAAATTTGATCCTAATGCGAGGTAAATTTCGGTTAAACAGGTCTCCGAGATTTCAGAAAAGAAGAATATATAAAAAGAAAACTATTTAATAGAATTGTCAGGTGCAATTAAAAATATAAAAGGAAACATGGAGGTGAACTGAGAAATCACGGGGTCATGAGGGTATGAGATAATGAAGACGCCAAGTTGGCGAAATATGCTTACTTAATTAGTTACTCCAGCTTAATTAGAAACTATGCAAATCAATTCTACCTAGACTCTTGACAGTTGGAAACCCATCTGGGGAAAGAACGAAGTCATACTACCTTCAACCGTTCAGACATGGCAGATGCAACGTGGCTAATGCGGAAGGTGTCAAACTGAGCCGACCCCCACGGGATTAACCAAAGTAGGTAGGTAAAATGAGCCGGTTATTGTTTTACTACCTGCACCAGGAGATGTAAAATGAGGTGGTGACATTTTTACTGTCTGCATCAGGAAAAGTAAAAGGATCCGATGTCATAAGGAAGAAGTTGGAATCATAAGTATATTATGTAAGTGGAATGACATCAAAAACACATAAGACAGTTTTAAACAAATAAATAATAAATTTTTAAGAATGAACTTTACTGTACAGAGCGCTGTGCCGAGCGCGAATGCTACCGATTTTGTGATTCTTGTATGCTGATACTGAGACCTAATGAAAGCATGTTTTGTGCGTGCTTGTTATGATTGCTTACGAAGGCATAACTGTATTTTCTTATAAATGAAAGTATTATGTTGCTTTAATAACAATTATATAAAAGTCAAAAGATAGAACATCAATGGTTTGACGCCGTTATCCCATATTAGTCTCAGCCGGGTTTATTTATCCACCGGCTTACATGACGATTGCCTGACTCACTTCTCTTTTTACATTAGGGATTAAGGTTCAAGGGTACTCCACCTCAGGTAGCGGTGAGATCGGGTCAATTTCCCATCGCCAGAATTATGCATTAATTTCGAATCAAGCTTATATCTTCAGATAAAGTATAATCCGTGCCTATCGTCTGAAAAATTGGCTTTTATCATATCCCTTTCGGTGCCACAGAGATCCAAGATAAGTTAAGGGGTTTAGTTGGCTACTGGGATGGGTTTGGCTTATGACTGATTTTTATATTTTTGTTCAATGTCCCATTAAAACAACTTCAGTATATGAAAAACCTTTGTATATGTAATTCTTCTATGTCTGACTGTTGGAAAAAATAAGCAAATCCGAAATCAAATTTACCAAACGTTCATTTCCGGGCATCCTCGCTATTTTGACCAACCATTTGTATGGCGAGAAGCGGAAAACTAAAAGCTTCCTGAAATTCAGAGTTGAATTTCTTCCAAGGATTTCTGTTATCTATGACCACTTGGAAGGGTCTGTCTATGATGTGTTTTCCCTCTCATGTTGTCAGGTGACGTTATATATATCTTGTTGATTTATATTCCCTCCAGAATTTCGCAATGGACCTGGCTTTATTTTGTTGTTACCCGAACCTATACTTGGGGTATCAAAAACGAATCCTCCATTGCACAATTGACCCAGACAAAAAAAAAGTGTAGCGGTTAAACACTAGCACAGTAAACTTATTATGAAACAACCCTCACCCCCGCTAAATCACTGCTGCGATTGGAGAAGGTCAAACTTGACGTTGTAAGACTACTAACCGGTCACTGGCATCTGCAAAACATGGGTATATACAATAGTGATCCTATCTGCAGATTATGCAATAATGCAGTTACCCATATCATCTTTGAATGCGAAGCAACAGTTCAACGGAGATTTAACCTAGAATACGAAAAAATCTAGGGATCGACATTTTAGCAGCGACGGTCAATGACCTTATACTTCTAAGAAGAATGATTGAATCTATTGCACTGAACTAGAGAACTAGGAAGGTACAATAAGCCAGAAAGCTGCAGTGCCTGCGGAACACAAGCCCCGCTTCCTAGGATCCTCATTACCATTACCATTACTATTGCCCTTTTTGGGGGCATTGTTGGATAAGTGCTATTTGTATAGTCTAATGACCTAGTTCAGTGCTTATTATCAGTTGTATGCTTTCCGTAAACGTACATTTAATAAAGTGTTTTCCATCTTATAGTTTTTGTTATCAAATTCACTATAGAATAAATGTCGAACAACAGAATAAAAATCAAACCTGGAAAGTTTCAAAAAATGCCCTTTGAAAAATCATTGAATTGCTCTTGCAAAATGCAATGCTTAAATTGTAAGGAAATCTTCTTTATAATTCTTTTTTTTTTTTAATTAAGAACGATTAGTCACGACTTGATTAACATTAAATTCTTTAAAATGGAGTAAATTTGTCAGAATTTATTTAAAATGTTTTGTTCGCGATCAAAATTTATTTTGTGAGAAATACTCATGAAATTTTTAAATATTACTAGAACAAGCTTGAAACAGAAATATCAATGAAGCCAAAAATAATTTTGCCTCTTTGTCGATTATGTTTAAGAACTTGATAATCTGGCCACCCTATTCGCAATTGAAGTCAATAAAAATCAGATATCTTTCCCTTTATCACCCTATCGCGTCCATTGACGGCAAATGCGATACGCGTTCCAGTGAACTTAGCCAGGTGCTTTCAAAAGGGAATCCACTCGGTGGATAATGATCAAATGTACATTCACAGTCCCTGGGATTCGCTCATTAATTTTTCAACCGTTTGGCCTTTCATTGTTTCGGAATATTAAAGCGGCCCGACAAAAGCCAGGGTATCGAGGGGGCGATACCATTGATCCCGACCGGGGGCGGATCGGGGGTGGCAGTTGGGGGGTGGCAACTGAAGGGTGCAGCAGTGTTCCCCGTATGCTCTTCACCACCACTTCTTTCCGTGTTTTCAACCTTTTCTGACAGCGGTAGCGACTTGTCCGAGTTTTCTATTCCAGACCCAAACGGAATGACGGACGTTCGCCATCAGACGGATTCCTCAAGAACTGGAGTGAATACTTTTATATAAAGGTGAGTCATAGCTCCTGGGAACCTTCAACGGGTTACCTAATACTTAACTGTATTTTATTTGGTGTAATAATTCAATTTTTTTATCCCCTACTAGCCATATTTTTACTTAATGTTGAAAAACGTCGTTTTGAAAATCCGTAAACACAAACCCAACAATTATCCATTTCAACGGGGTCAAATAGACAGTTTTGTATAATCACATATACCAAACTTTCTGGCTTACAAAAATAAATAATATAAAAAAATTAAACGCATTTGAACAGAATAAAGTTATAGCTTAAGGCATTTGCTAACATATAACATGTGTAACACATAATATGTTAAGTGAAGTGAACAAACTAGTTATAAAAATAGACAAAAATTAGCCATTACCATCAGCACAAGCATGTGCATATAATAATTTTACTTTTTTCGCCAATTAAATTCCTGTTCATCAGTAGAAAAATATCCACCCAAATATACAGATCTTCTGAACTGACGGCTCCTCAATAATACTTGTTTATGTAACGGTGTAAGTAATGGTAAAATTCAAGTTCGTAGAATGTATTTATTTGTTATTATCAATTTGAAAACTTGAGTCCATAACTGTATCGATTACTTAAAAGATTATGAATGGTGGATAAGAGTGTTGAACACGTATATTAGTTCGCTTTCCATCACCATATTAAGTAGGGCCTATTTGTCTGTAATCGTAATAATCTATAGGCACTGGATTAGTAAATTTCAAAACTTTCTATTAGTCTAGGCTGTAAAACATTGTGTCCTATATGTTAAAAAATATTTTGTTGAAGTGGAAAAATAATCTGTATTAAAAAAAGTATTAATATACATTTATATTTGTACATTAATAAGTATAATTTATAATATATGTTTTATAAAGTTTATTGGACGATAACAACTGAGTACATACCCATCTAGTTACTTCACTTTAATACATAATGCACATTAAGGAGTGATTTGCTCACTAACTACCCTCCTCAATCCAAGAGAACCAATCTCACTGCACTTTTGCCATAACGAACACCAATGATAAGAAGACTATGCTTCGTCCTCTTCATTCTTCTTACTTCTTCGGTCTTATCCGACAGCTGGAATGCTTTCTCATTTACATGTTGGTGAAGCCTTCGCTCGTGATTCACAGGAAAGCGATGAATCGCAACACCAACAGTTTCCACCCGGATGTACCATGGTGCATTCACAATGAAACGTAACACTTTGTTTCGAAACGTCCGTATCATCTTCAAATTAGTTTTCTTGGTACAGCCCCAAAGCTAGATACCGTAAATCCATACAGACTTTAGTACTTGCTGGAAAAGGAGCACTCTGCTGAGAGTATCCAATTCTAAATATCGTCCAAGAAGTCAGTATATTTTCCGAAATTGGATTTTAAGTTCTTGACATTTTTTCTTAACATGCTTTTCCACTTGAGTTTGCGTTTAAGGTCATACCCAAGTACTTCCCTGTTTTTGCATATGATACCCTACCTACATTTAGTTCTAATGGAATGGTGACAGCATTACTATTGGTGAAGTTACTATGCGCAGATTTTGTCTCATTTAATTGAATGTGCCATCTTGCAGTCCGCTTAGAGACTTCTGTAAGAACAGTGGGAAGCTTGGTCGTTGCTTCTTAAACTAGTCGAACCTTCTTTAGGCAAGTGACTCTGAATAGAAACTATAGGAGAGGACCAAGGATGCTGCCCTAATTCTCACTCCAGCTGATATTTCTCTTAGCATGGAGTACCCATCATCATGCCCAATTCTGAAGCACCTGTCAGTCAGTTATGATCGCAGAATCAAAAAGAACTGTTGTGGAAGATCTCGTGCTTCTTCCACTGGTTTTTCAATTACATTAACTGTACAGTCTACAGTTGAGTGTTTCTAGCTAAATCCAAATCCAAATTATCTTCAATAATAGGCTTCAATATTCTTATTAGAAGCTTATCGAACAACTTTGACACAACAAGAAGCAGTGAAATAGGCCTGTATGATTTTTGGATCAGTGGGATCCTTCCCGAGTTTAAGAATCATTGTAATATCGAAGTTTTAACGGTTCTTAATTTATAATATTAATAAAGAAACTAAGTGTTTTCAACTTGGAAAGAATAGAAGACTGTTTTTTACCGAACTTAAATATGGATCGACACACAATCAATTGTGCCTATAATTTATTTGAAGAGAAGAACGTAGGGCATGTTTTTTAAATTATTCAATACACAAAGCAGGAAGATCCTTTTACTTTTTTCAAGTTTCTGTTAAAATATAAAGCAGAAAACCATCCATTCGAAGTTTTAAATTGAGAGCTTTTATTATGAACGAATGATTTTTTTATATTACGTCATTTAAGATTTAGTATTTAATTATTTTTTGTAGTTGGTCCCTTTCTGGTTATTCTGTTTATAATCATATTTCCATGATAAATTTATTTTTTATCATTTATCATTTATATTATTTAAAGGCTTTCCAATTCCAAGTGTATACAACAAAAATAATACTGATCCTTTTTTAGAACTTAACAGAATCGTATTAGTTGAATATCATTTATTAAATTGTACTGAGGCATGCTGAAGTTGTGAGCAGTCAGAAACAGATTTAATTTTTACGAATATTTTTAAGTTATATGCGAAAAGAAGGGTTATAACGGATGGAAGAAAACACAAATATCGTCTATGTAGTCGATAAAAAGAAAAGACCCTGAGTTCGGTCTTTGAGCGACTCCTGAAGTTCCTACAGAACTATGTAGGAATACCGATTTTAATTTTATTTTAAGTATTTGACCTTCTAAATAGAATTTATATCAACATAATAAGTTACCATGTGTGCCTAATTAATATTTCTCCCGTAGAATCGTATGATCAGTACTATAAAAATCATAAAAATATGGGTGGGGTGAGTTTGTGATTCACTTTTTGTAAAAATATAATATGTATACTGTAGTTCTAAATAACAAATTCTGTGAGCATTAGTAGTAGTTGTATTAGTAATGAGAACCTTCATTTACAAAAATTAAGTATGAAAATCATGTTGATTTGAAGTGGTAACTATTTAAATATTGGACTTTAATAGGAATACGATTCTTTCAAAAACGTTGTATACAAAAGTATGCAGCTACTGATGAAATACAGTTCACTTCTATTTTAGTCCTTTTATTTGTTATTATAGGCATATTTTACATATTTTTATTATATTTTATTGCGATAGATTAAAAAATATTAGTTGTTTTTCCATTATTACTAATGTATGGTGTTAAGTGATCGTTAGTCAGATTATTCGGAGATCGTTAGATGCGGCCTGGTGTGACGCAGGTTTTAGAAAAACATTTTTTTTATCGTGCCATCGTTTCGATCTTTATTGAGATCATCTTCAGGGCCTTGGATTTATAAACATTGTTTGAATTTTCCAAAACCATGGATGTAACGTCCAAGCCGTTGTAAGTAGGATTGTGTACAATTTTTCTTGTTTAGTAATATCAGTTTGGATCGTATGTTGTATGTAGTTTTTTCAACAGTTTTTTAATCTTCGGCTGTCATCCGTATGCTTTACTCGAGTGTGAGGGTTTTCAGTTATTTGTCTTTGTAATGTCCGAGCTTTTGGTTTGCATTTGGGATAAGAATATTATTAAAGTAAGTGGAAGCGTTTTTGATTTAGGAGGAAGAACATTTGCTTGGCGTTGGTTTAACTTGATCCTCCGGCCCTAGAGCTTATGAGAGCCGTAGTTGTCATGCGATTCTAGATTCGAATCCCTGCATAGCCCATAGCTTTTTTATTGACGATCCTCTCCTCCGTGACTCCCAACGTGATCTCCGATATGATAAGAATTACTTTTTTTACCTGCTGGAAGTTAGCATTGCTGAATCACCCAACGTTATCGTTCCTGGGTGGGTGGGTAGGCTTTAAAGTGGATATCAAGTGTGCTTCCTTGTGAGACTCCTACTCGGACAAGAAAAATGAAGCGAGAAGGTTTTGTAGGTGCCATACGTGGTAAAAACATGGGCTATGGAATTCACTAAGGCAATGCTACTTCTCTCGAGAAGCGGTTCGATGGTATCTATAGTGGTATTTATTCCTTAATTTTCGAGCCTGAATAAAAGATGTTTTCGTAGGATTGTTTTCAAGGATGGGAAGTTGATAAGTGTGCAGTAGGGAATAAGAAGGTTAACGAACATATTCATTGTTGAGCATACGATTTCTAAATGACACATAAAGCAGCAAAATAACTCTAATTTTTATTCTTACATTATTAAGTTCATGTATATTTTATTTAGAGTGGTAAATTCATTCAGAATTATTAATCAATTTAAATAAAGTTTATTATTTTTATAGAGAAATATTGCAAGAAAAATTAGAGATGCCGACCTGTTATTTAAATAATATTAAATAAATCTAATAACCTTCGGAATTATTCAAAATCAATTTATAATTGTGTACATTTGATAAGTAAGCGCGATATGTCACGTACTAATAAGGGCTGTCGGTTTTGAGTAATGGCGTGAAATTGTCAAACACGATTACCGAATAAGTGTGCAGATTGTATCTATCGAGATTGTTGTATGAACAAGAGGCGTTCCGTGTAATTTTGGCCGGTTCAACAAACGATCATATGACGAAGCAGGGTTTCTTTACACGGCGGAAGACGGTTATCATGTAATTGAAGAGGGAAATCGCCGCCTTGTCAATGACACGATAGGGTTGAATACATGCTATTTTTATCACATGGAACCACCAACATTGGACAACGATCGTGAATCGAATTCTTTATTTCCAACTTAGTCAAGTGCTCTGAAAATATGACACGTTCATGTCTGGAAATAGGAAATAAGGTTCTTTCTTAAGTTATATCTTTGCTGATCCAGCTCTGTTAATAGATATAAGAAAACCTAAGCAGAAAAGGATTTACTTTAATCACTTGACTACCTGTTTTTTTCTCTATTTAATCTCCTTTGTCAGTATTTCTTCAGCTTTTGTGCTGATTCTGTACCATTATCAATTTGATAAGTTCATCATAGGCTTGCCAGTTCATAATACTTCATGTTCAATTTAATGAAGAACAAATAAAAATTTTGTGCGTGAAAGGGTCTAAAAAAAGATTGTGCAAATAGAAGCCCAAAAACAAAGGTCAAAACTCCTATTTGTAGCTAGGCCATTTTCGATCATTCTGATCTGCCGACATTAGTTAGTTTCCAAAAATAGTTCCCACAATACAAAACATATATGGAACTGCCTTTGGATTACTATCAACCCTCCGCCCGTCACAACCTATGGTGAGGAATTGCTATGGCAAAGAAGATTGATGATGTTCTGAAGATTTGGGGAAGGAAGGGCATTAAAAAAGAACTTTGGCTTTGTAAACGAGCACATTGGAAGATCAAATAACTCTTTGATAAAGCTTAAATGCTCACTATCAAATAAAGAACGCTATGGTGGCTGGTTCTTGTGTAGAAGATGCCGGATGAAAGGCTACCGATGAAGAAGAAGTTGGCTGGAAGCCGATGCTGTGGTATTTACATGACGTTTACCGAGTTGGAGAAGAACGACGGAAGATTCTGAGTGAGGTTAGATTACCACATTAACACTGCTCATATGCAAAATTATAGGTTTCCCATCAGAAAACATCAGTGTCATGGAGTGAGGATCTAAATCCAATAAAAAATTGATGTAGACACCAGCTTTTACCTTAATTGATAACTTGAAAAAAAATTGCTGAAAGGTATGGCATTAAGCCTGGGATATTCCAAAGTTTAATTGAAAATCTGGCGGTCCGAGTATTTAACATCAGCCATGGGAGATATACCGGGCAATTGTGAATGGATTTTGGCCCATGTTTTAAATGAACTAAAATTCTCTCACAAGAGCTCTTCATTTTGATGCATAACGTTTGTTGTTTGCAAGTGCCTTCGAATAAATTAAGTTTGTTACGTATTTTGTTGTTCTTAACAATAAAAATTAAACGCGGACCTTTTATTTTAGAACCTTTCCCCTTCGTGGTGGTTATTGACCATTCCTGTCGTAACAAAATAAATTGATTGCATCATGTTTGTAAAACATGTATAAACGCCTGTTAAAGATTACTGTGCCATCAGCAACCACGTTGGATAAGTCATGCCGTTAATTTGGCTTTTGAAAATATATCAAACAATATTGTATATGGAAAAGAGTTATACTTTTCAACTCAACTAAGACCTTAGATTAAAATTAAAATTAATTAAAATAATTATTAGGTCAATTTATTATGATTACTAAATTCATATATGGATTAGATATTTCGTTGAAAATATTAGAATTTAACTCATATTTTCAATTAATTTTCATCAGAGGAACGTTTTTAAGGGTGAGGAAATAATAATCCATTCGTAACAAGGTTTAGACAGGGTCTTCTAGTTTCTAATAAACGCTGTGTATTATTAGATTTTCCTCATTACCTTTACCAAGAGCAGGTTAATTAAGCGTTTACCCAGAGGTAGGAATAGAATAAAAACGTTGACCTATTAATAAAAAGTTAAAATTCCCTAGGATGCGTTGTGCATGGTGAATTGTAAATTATACGTTTCGAAAAAAGTTTAATAATAGTATTAAAGATGTAGGATACGTACTTTTTTCAGAAAGAGAAAGTAAAATAAATGGCTTTTTGTTCACAATTGAAACGATCTCTCTTCATAAATCTACCGGTGTGGCAAAGCTCTCCCGTTTTGCTATTTTACATAAAGGCATAGAGAGATATTTTTGCCAAACGCCTTCTCGGGTCGGAATTGAAAGTATACATTTACATTAAAAAGGAAAAGTGTACGTTTTGTTGGGCGTCGCGTTAAAAAACATTTATCCCTGGATGATATAATTATTTTATAGTTGGTATCTTTGAGGAGAAAGCTCTACGCTGATCCTTCCTGTCTGTTAACGAATTTATTTCTCTTGTTTGCCCAGGAGGTGTCCATCAAGTCTCTAATTAAAGTTGGACCTTGTTTACAGTTCAAAATTGTACAGCTTTGTATGTTTTTATCTTGTAATTAATTAGCCATAAAACAAAATGCCTCGTTAACTAATTAAAGATGTTCTAATAACTTCTCTTGTTAAATATGTGTACATATGTTTTTTAAAAAAGGCACAGGAAGGATTCCATTGGATTGTTGGGACAAACAAACAAAAAACGTGGTGATTATCGGTCAATTTCATGGATCATGTCCTAAAAATATTCTTAAGACTTATCCATAAACGAATCGATATTAAATTAATTTTTTTAATAAATCAAATTTGCAAATCACAGTTTGGATTTTGCTACTTAGTGGGAACAGAGAAGCCAGTATTTCTGTGTTTTAATGATTTTGAAAAGCCTTTCGATAAAGTTCAACATAGGAAAATGATAGAAATTCTTACAAACTCCCAAATGGTTGTCAAATATATCCACATGATCGAAATGCTCTACTGGAACCATTAAGCAAATGTTAGGATGGAAAGCTGCTTATCACATGACATCGAAATCGAGAGAGGCGTGAGATAAATTCACTACCATTTAGCTTATACTCATGCTATGGGTGGGTCTTGATGATGTGGTGGAGGGTGTAAAGATGAACGGTACTCCGATAAATAATATCCGATATGCGTACGTTACCGCTTTAATTAAAAACAGCCAAGGAGAACTACAAAGCCTAGTTGATAAGGTGTCAGAAAAAGAACATGGCTTAAAACCAAACGTGCAAAGACTAATTTCATGGTTATCGTCAAATCCACTGACGTAGAAATCAAGATAGCTGGGTGTCACTTTGGAGAAGATCCGAAAGATAATATACCTAACCTGTCAGTTGGACGACTTTAAAGAAATAAAAGCAAGTATAAAAAAAGCCAAGGAAGGCATTTACTAACTTGAAAAGTGTATTACGCAGTCTCAAATTTGATCTATATAAGGATAAAATACTGAAATGCTACGTCTTCTCAACTTTGGTACATAGATAGGTTGGGAACAAACAGAATCCTATACAAATCTGTGCTTAGAAGGTGTATAAGACAAAACAAATGAAAAAAAACATAATAAAGAAAGAAAATAAAAATAAAATAAAATGCAATAAATTCAGATAAAGATTGAATAAAAATTGAAGAATGCGCTAATTGTCATATGATGCCAAATATACAACGAAAGTTCACAACACAAATTTAAAATTTTGACACTAATATTTTTTTAAAAATCATAATGACAATTAAATTTTCCAAAATTAATTGTATGATTGTAAAGAATCTTAAAAATGTAATTTAATGAAAACAAAAGAAAAAATTAGTGTTTACTTTGGAGATCAAAATATTAGTAATTACTTTTTGTCCTGGTTGACACTCATTGTTTAAGTCAGCAAAAAGTTAACTAATTTATTTAAATACTCGCCATTACAGTTGCTGGCTGTAAAAACTGTCTTGATATTACTTATATCTTTCATTTGACAATTGCTTAAGGGAAAATATAAAAGTTTTAAAAATGCAGCTGTATCGTCTTTAGAAACTACCCGTTTTTGGGTCGTTTCACTTTTCTTGCATTTACTGTATCTCTCGGTGTTTTAAGTTAGGTCGTTTGTACCAACGATAATGCTGGTCAATGAATGACCGGAAGGGAATTACTTTTAGTGTGATAGTAGCAGACAACGTACAAGCCTAAAAACGAGCGTAAATATTCATGTACTAAGTTTAACTAAGATTTTGTTCTCTCCTCCTAGACTGAGGGTTAATTAGTTATTTAAAATACAAAATTGAAATGGTTTTATTCATTAAAAATATTGAAATTAAAACATTAAGAAATGAAAAAATCAAAAGGGAACATTGTTGAAAAATTATGAAAAACAATATTATAGTTAAGAACGTTATTAAAATAAAAGAAATGAAACTAAAATAATTCATGAACACCCTAGACCAAGTAAGGTTTTTAAGAAAAAATGAAATTCAATTGTTACTATCAAGCTTTCGACCACTAACTTTGTTCATCATCAAGCCTATGTTAATTTCACATTACTAAAAACGTATTTTCACAATTTGTTTTTCGTAATGTGAAGATGTGACTCGGGCAAGCATAAAATCCTTCACTAAACAAGCAAAAACTGGCTTAACTCGAAATGCGCTACTTTCACCGATACTGTAAAGCTCGACACGGTTAGGTTCGTATTTATTAGGTAAATCTGTTAAAATGAATGGGATGTGCCTTTTTTCAAGTGAATAGTATCACATCTTTCGATCCCTATAACAAAACGCATGCCTTCAAAAGAAACATCCAGCTTCGGGATGAATCTGTTGAAGAGGAAAAAGTGGAGTCTTTTCCTGTTTAAATGATTTTTTGAAAGAAAAACTGGACCTTGCGGACCGCTTTTTGATTGAGAAATATGTGAACACCTTTGAAGCTGGGAGATGTCCTTTGAGCACTACTTTCCCAACTTAACAGCTCCAGATTCAATGTTGCTAAAAACGAGCGTAAATATTCATGTACTAAGTTTAACTAAGATTTTGTTTGGCCTAAATGTTCTTTCCTCCTAGAATGAGGGTTAATTAGTTATTGAAAAACCAAAATTTAAATTTAAATTATTGGAATAAAGATTTTACTTATTAAAAAAATATTGTTATTAAGACATTACCACTAACAGAAGGCTCTATGAAAAAGCTGGAGACATTAGAGACAGTTGTTAAAAATAAGTTGGTCAGGACAAATCATTAAAGTAGAAGAACTCAGAAGAATAAGCAAAACTACGAAAATTAACACAACAGAAAAAACAACGAAACTCCCCCTATTTCAGTCATGTTCTACTTAATATTAATCTGGATGGAAAATCGAAAAAGATCGGGGCTGGTTTAACCAAAACACTCTCTCTCTCTCTCTCTCTCTCCCCCCTCTCTCTCTCTCTTCAGGGCAATTCTATGTGTTTTTTTTAATGTAAACAATGTTTGTAAATTCCAGGCCCTGAAGATGATCTCTAAAAGATCGAAACGTTGGCACGATAAAGAAAATGTTTTTCACCAGACCGCATCTCACGATATCTGAATAATTATCGATTAAACATCACTAATCTCTACACGTGTACTAACATTGTCTGCTGGCTGTTTTCCTCCAAAGCCTTGTCTTCCAATCACTTTTGGCATAAGTTTTAATTTATTTTTTTGTATGTTTTCAAAGGTGTTGCAACTAAAATATTTTAACCCGATTTGACTTTACCCCTACATTTTAAAAGACAAAACAACGGAATTCTAAAATAAACACCGTTATAGAGAAAAACGAAACTTTTAATTAATCCAACTTAATTTGTAAATCAAATCGAGTTAATTGGATTTAGTGTGAAACAGAAACAGATATGGTAATTGAATTTAATTAAGGGAGATCCTTTCCTTTCTTGTTTTAAAGAGAACGCGCTAAAAGTTTAAAGACAATGCTGTAAAAAAGGATTTTTGGCACCATCCTCAATTTGACCAAGTATCAACGGTCATTTAGTCCTAAACCATTATGCTACCGCTAAGCAGTAAAGTCTCCGGCATGTTGAGGTTTTCTCTGCCTCTGCAGAACTCATGTTCGTACATGTCGATCAGTGGTTTACAATTAGCCTGCAGTTCCTGGGAAGAAAATTGTAAAGATCCTGAGGTTCTTCCTATGTCTTTTGATGTAGTCTTTAATTTCCTTTCTTTTGATCTTAGGGGGGTTTCAGATTTTTCCTCACTGTAACCAATGGTGTGACAGCTCTTGCAAAGGAGGTTCATCTACTTTACCCTCAACTCCGGTATAACCTGTTTCTCTATTTTACATGCCCAACCTATTTGATTTCATTCATCTTCGAGGTGGTCATGTTCTAGGCTTGGCTATCTGACGTGATGGCTATGTTGTATGTCTCGCATAAAACCTCTGTTCAGATTGAATTGAAGTTACAAAGATTCCGTCTAGTGCACCATACCACGTGCTCTAGATACTGGATTTTGGGACATTTGTATTGTCTTGCGCTCTGTGTACTTCAATGTACCAACAGATTATCCTGAACAATATTATAATATGTTATATTTCGCTTGATCACATTTATACCACTCGATAGCACAAACCGACCACTGAAGATGACAAATACATCGAAACACATAAAACAAACCAAAATAGCTGGGCAGAATAGAATAATCATAAACAACCGAAGTACATACATTAAAGAGATTTCGGTTTAGAAAAAAATTAAACTAGCTTCGTCTGCAAGGATGATGATGATAATGATTATAATAAGGATTCTTTTATTTTTATAAGGGTTCGATATTATCCAAGTATTGCAGCCTTTTATCATTTCATACCTTTCCTACTCCCTTAGGTTAATTGACTCGCTCCTTCTTTTAATAATTAGATCATTGTGCAATTAATTTTTTCGTTATTCTTCGACTTTCCTATATAATAGCCTACAAATGTAGTCATCATTAGATCATGATGTGTAGGTGCTACCTTGTGTCAGTTTCAGCAAAGGGCTTCGTAGTATGTTATTGTAATAAGAATACTAGGAAGCGGGGTTTGTGCTCACCAGGCACTGCAGCCTTCTGGCTTATTGTACCTTCCTAGTAATGCAATAGACTACTTCCTTGAAGTATCGGCTCATTGGGTGCTACAATTTCTGTCCTTTGTTCTCCATTGGAGCCGTTGCTTTGCATTCGAGGATTATATGGGTGGCTCTTTCCTCCTCCTCATTGCATAATCTGCAGATGGAATCATCGTTACATTTGCCCCTATTGTGTAGTTGTTTTCTCAGATGCTAGTGATCGGTTAGTAGTTCTATCGTTCCTCTGAGTCTAGCCCTGTTCAATTGTAACAGTGAGTTTGTCAGTTGGTGAGGGTCATCATCATAAGTTTACAGTGCCTACCACCGCTAGAGTTTATCCACTTTTCGTTTTGTTTTGTTGGGATCCAAGTCATGTAATCCGTTATAATAAAAGTAAAAAAAAAAAACTTTATTTATAATAACGAATACAATTTTATACTACAA
>CM077106.1:32220307-32233016 GCA_039619505.1 Cimex hemipterus | reverse complement strand
GTTTGCTGACTCAGATGCTGTGGATTCTGGAAGACGGTACCATAACTTCCATTTTGCGTAGGATTCTATATTTGTTTTTGATATCCCAAGTATAGGTTCGGGGCCAAGTTATGGTCTTGCTGATCCTCCTCTGACCACTCTGTCTGCTTTCTCGTTACACATAATTCCTGTGTGCCTTTGTACCCAAGATATTTTCGGGTTGTTGTGTTTCCCCAGGTTTTGTAGATTTTGAAGCAGTCACTAACCAATTTTGATCTGATATTTTTACATGAAAATGCTTTGGTGTTCTTATGAAGAATTTTGGCCAGTGTAATTATCGTCCCTTCTATGGTTGTGGTTAGTAGATTATCTCTAATGGCAGAGTTTTTACTATACCTAATCAGAAATAAAACTCTCTAAAGACTGTAAAAAGATGGTCTGGGAAAATGAATTTTAATATCACCCTTAAGAAAACAACTCTTATACCCTTCAAAGAACGAGGATAAAAGCAACATCTTTTTCAAAGACGTATATACCTAGGTTTAATCCTTGAACAAAGGTTCAAGTCAAATAGGCTGACTAATTTTGATGTTTTTTTTTCACGATAGTGGTTTAATGGCTGCTTGGCTATCAGATCTTTTAAGAATTTTTTGCCAGTTTTTAACTTTTAAGATTTTCCAGGGCAGCAAGCATTGATGGCATGCATTTCTGCTTGAAAGACCGAAGTGTCTCCTAATCAGTTTGACTGTTCAAATCTTCAGCTTATATGAGACATCTGTATATAATATCATTGTTTTTGATGCTCTATTGTGTTCTTCCTCTCCTTTATACTCCGTTAGACTTTACAGAAAGTTGTAAAGATTTTTTCCGGGATTATAAATTTACTCCCCATTTCTAAGAATGGGTGTCTGATCCCTTTAACTATGAGGTGGCAGTCGATCCATTTTTATATTTGCTTCTTTGTACCATTTTAGAGATGGAAGAGTCTACATTTGATCCTGTTAAGCCAATTATAGGTTCTTGGCCTATATTTGCTCTTACAGAACCTACTTTTTCATTACTCATAATTGCCCTGGCATCCTAGATACTGTCTTGTGTGTGAGTCTTTAGATTCGCTTGGCATCTTTTTTTCAGTGCAACGCATACTTTCCTAATGAGTTTGATTGCTCATATTTCGGTTTTTGCACAGAACATTGCTGACTCAGTTCCTTCCCTGGGACATGACAATTATGAGCATAATAGGTCATTGGAGCGATTGTTTTAGATCGTTCTAGTTCAAAACAAACATCGAGGATGTCTATAAGTTTTTATGACAAAATCCGAATAGAGGGAAACACGATAGACCGCAATGAAAGTGCCGAAGTTAGGCTTTGAAGACCTCAAGAACACATCTCACAGGAAAATGCAGGCATTCCTCACTTGGTCGTTTATAAAGCATGAAGCTAATGAACCGTGTGTTATTAAAAAACAATTTTGTAAGGTTGAAGAAGAATTAGAAGAGCAAGGGTTACTCGGAGTTTTGTACCATCTCTTGGGATGTGATAAACAAAACCGGCGGGTGTTTTATTAAATCTACATTGATGGGATCCCAAGAGGAGGAGGGTAAGTCGAGATGGTTACGGAACGAAGTGGGGCGTCTTATATAGCGGCGTACCCCTGGGAAATAATAAGAAGGCCGCAATACAACACGGCCACAAAGGTGGGGAAAGCCCTGTCCAGATCTATAAAGTTCAACGAAGTTTTGAGGTTCAAAAGGTAAGAAGATTGTAAAAGTTGGTGTGCCTGGTGACCTACGGACAACAGTTCCGTCGAACCTCAATCCACGCTGACTAAAACCACTGTTAACAATCAAAACACTGGCCACAGGTTTTTTTAACCTAACAAGAAAAATTTTAACTTTTAAATGAATTGTATCGATTATTTTAACCTAACGGTCTAAAATTTAATATATTTCATCACGTTAATTTACTGCGTAATGCATCACTGAATCCCAAGTTTTTTTGCTGACTAACTGGTTTATGACCAACCAAACTTTTCACCTTTTTGGCTGAAAGTACCCACTTTGTACTCTGACCCAGTGTGTAGGCGAAACTAGGTCAATCTTCATGAAATTTGGTGAAAATATCACCACAAAATAACTTCCATTCCAACTGATATTTTTCCCTTCCCTCCAGATTTTTAACTTTTTTCCACTTTTCCAAGGTTTTTCATGTGTTTCTACTATTACCAGTCGGACCCTCTCCATTTTATTCTGTCACCTTACCTTGAATGTCATTTCCCCTTTTTCTGCACGACTTGGCTCGCTCCTCACACCTTTCAAATTTCTAAAACTCGCCGGAGACTTTTTATCTTACATAAGTTAACACATTTTGCTGAAGACAACAACAACAAACAGAACGGGGCCTTTAAAAAAATAAATCTTCTGCGATACTGTGTGTTCTTATTTTTCTAACCTGATTTTGCCTAGGCCCTTTATTTAGCTAGAACGTCGAAAATCGACAAATCGGATGTTGATAAACACCAATTATCCTCATCCCCCCAGCGACCCATTTGATTTCCGTACGTATTTAATTTGAAACTACAATTGAATAATAACGAAGAAAGCGGACATCCAGCTTCTACTCTATTTCAAAGTATAATTAGAAAACATATTAGAGCTTTTTATCATTTTTACGTTCCTTCCTATATTAGTATTTTGTATGGCTTTTAGGGCGATAAAAGATCTTAACATTTTCAATTAGGCTAAAAGTTTGGGTTCCGTGAAAAAGCCTTATGAAAGAAAATTGTTACAAGCAAAATGTTTAATGGCCACATTAGACAGCCGATTTCATCAAAAATTTCTCGCCCTAAAAAAGTAGCTTAATGTAAAATGTTAACAATTCGTGAGAAATTAATTAATAACATCCAACATAAAATGTATTACATTGTTATCACGTGAGCATGCTTTTTTTCCGTGACAGAACACTTGGTGAAATATATAAGCTCTGTTAAAACTTACATTTTAAAGCTTTGCAACTCTAGACTTTGTTGACTTAGTTTGTTGAGGTAAGCCTCTTTCAGCTGGAGACAAAAAAAGACAACAGGGTAGATCAGCACGGGCCGATTTATTCGTTCTTGTGATTTATTCATTGTTATTTAAACGCCTAAACAAAAGAAAAACAATAGGTATATCGGGTTCCTTTGTAGTTGGCTTAGCGGAATTTCTTTCTTAATCAATGATGCAATCTAAAAAAATACCTCTTTACTACTTTTTAGTCTAGTGCAGTTCGGTTTGCAAATTTCAAATATAACCCTATACATCCTGACCCTAAAGGGCTCTTCACCCTGAAAACAATGGTGTCATCGAATTTTAAATTAGCCAAAAAGGATAAAGTTATGGCAAAATGTTGTTTAAAAAATAGTCATTTGATTTGCTATTGTTAACCACATTTCATGTTCGAACGGGCTTGCGTAGATGCAAAGATTTGCTCTTTTTAACCACTCTTCATCGGTGCTCAGATGAAAGAGGCAGGAGAGATCTAATGACAAGCATTTTCTATCCTCTATTTTGTGTAGACACTGTTTTGTAAATCACCCCACAGACAATAGTCAAGTGGAGTTACAATCAGAATCTCTACTTTTAAGCTAATAAATTACTACCGCAGTGCTGGTACTAATAAGAATGTGAAACGTGGAAAAGCAACATGCCGTTTACACCCAGCCACTGAAGTCATAGGACCGATGTCTTTTTGAACTTGAAATAATTTTGATGCGTTTCTCTCGGCAACTTTTCTTTTTAAACCTGCGGCGTGGTCCTTCGTTGCTAACATCACTGCCTTACCTGCTTCTACCTTCCCAGTTACACCAATGTCTTGTATAACTATAAAATTATAATAAAAATTATATTGTAAAAATAATACTCACATAAATACTTTGTAAAATTAGAATTATTATTTGCTTACAATTATTGAATAGTGAACCGGCACGAAGTCACTTATTGGTTCTCCCACAAATCGTGGCGTTTTTTTTTTTTACTAATTCAAACGCGTTTCAGCATTTCACTACCCTCAGAGAGCAACTTAGTTTAAGTTATTTAATAGTTACAGACTGCTGGTAGCTGATGCAATGTCGCCTCAAAATGTGATAGTTTTTCTTCATATATTTTACATTTGCCGTTTATTTAAGGTTTTATAAGAGTAAAAATGGCCCCAATTGCTTGAAAATTGGTTAAAAATTAGCAATATAGTCGATTGTACTACAGCACATTTGTTGAAATTGCATCGAAAATGTTAAGTTCGTAAAATACTGTCAAATATACATATCTTCCATATACATATTCTCGATGGCAATTAAAAGTTTTATACAAAGTAAATCTGATAGACTTTTGTCCAAATAGGTTTAGTATTCGAATAGATATTCATGAAACCGACCAAGAAGAAGGATTTTGCAAGGGTTAAGAACGCAATGGATTCCAGGGCAGAACAGATATGTTGTGAACATTAAAAGATGCCTATAAGTCAACCTGAGGGCTCAACGTGCTTGCGATCAATACTCAAAGCATAGCACTGCCGGGTACTTTCTTAGCACCGGTTATTACCGGACTATCTTTCGAAGAGGTCGTGTATACACGGCCCGTATTATTGAGGGGTCGGCGATTGTAATCGGATGAACCGGAGCGATTATTTATTAGTGGCAATAAATCCTGTCCGGCCGAACGAAAACCAACTTCCCTTCCATTCGTTTACTTTAATTGATCGCAATTTATATGCAGTATAAACTATTATTATTTTGTAGACGATATAAGACGACCGGGTTAAATAAACAAATTTAATTCCCCATAAAAACTTTTTTCAATTTAAGTATTCAATATGTGAACTACGTACACATCTTGATCTCAATATTAATTTTTGTGAACAATTAGGAATTAGCTAATTCCTTAAGTAAATTAAATGTAAACAATGAAATTACTGCGGAATAAACTTGTCAGGGTTTTTTGGAGTCACAAAGCCTAATAAAATCATATCCTCCCGAGTGAATTTCATGGCATGAGCTCATGAGACAACTGGAGCCAATATTATGCGACCCGTCCAAAAAAAAAACTAGATCCCTCGTCGGGAAAAAACATAAACCTCCTGCTTTGTAGATAAGGCATGCCGGCTTAGCATATCCCCCACTCATTTTTTGCCCGAATTTAAGAGACTTTTTTGGGGCGTGTTCCGTTGTCACTGATATCTGGATGAGGCCGCTTTCGTAGAATAAGTGCAATTTGTGGGAAATCACAAAACTTTTAATGTAAAGCCTAAATTGAGTTTTAATATCATCCTCTGTTCTCGTACTATTTCGGAGACATGTCAGCATCTCGACCGTGTTCGCCATACCTGGCTCCTATTCCTTCCTTTAAAATATTATTGATCATACAAAAAAAGATTAATTTTTAAAGTGTAAGATGTATCGACCACTGTTTTACTCACGAATAATCTGATGCTAAGTATGGTTCTAATGAGAAAAACAAATTCAATTGTTACCTGCCAAGCTTTAATAATACTAATTTCTTTGAATGTAGACTCAGCCCCAAAATTGCCAAGGGCTGTAACACTATTGAATAGTCCGACATTAGACATATTAAAAATTGTTGATAGGTCCAAAAATTTGTTTTTTTCATTCACACCAATTCCAAATTATTTGAAAAGCATTGATGACAAAAAAGATTTCAAATTGATGCTGAATCCTCAGATGAAATCAATAATATTTTTGATCGAGCTTAATGTTATTTGCTGAAAAAAAAAAGACTCCAGGAATAAGTAGATGTTATTTTATATGGAAAAGGAGTTTAAGTCCATTAAAACCTGTCTAATATCCTCTTTTTATTAGACTTTATAATTATATATTATATCTTCTTAAGTCATAGATATATTTATATTTTGTTTTCTTTTTAACATTTTTCTGTATAATAAAACGTTTTTTACATTTTCCGAGTTTTTACAATATGCAAGATTAAAATTTGAACAGACTTCACGGGAGATTGGAATAAAGTGTTCTCTCTCTCTCTCTCTCTCTCTCTCTCTCTCTTCTTGTTTCGCTTCTTTGATCGACCTCTTCAGCAATTCAGGAAGGGAAACAATTAAAAGTATAACAACTAATTAGAATTCTTTAAAAGTAAAGAAAAAAGTGGCAGGTTGTAACGGGATTTATAGAGGAAGCTCCCCCGCACTTAGTAAGCCGGAGTCGTCTTTCGAGATTCGGTAAGTAAAGAAACATAACGGTTAATTGCTATCAGAAGGGTATTTCGATTCCGCAATGTTTTCCTGTTGAAAAGCATGTAATGATGGTGTAATTCTCTCCATGATACCATGCGAGCGAACCCTGTCCCAATCTGGAAAAGTCCACGAACCATTTATTAATAATTGCCTTTGGTAAAAATTGCTATTATTGCAATCATCTGTTGAATCAATTTGCACAAATATTAAAATTTATTCATGAATTTAAATTATTTGGATTCCACACATGGATGATGTTTGTAAAGATGTTCGGTGTTTTGGAACCAATTATCCAATTACCAATAAACACACAAAATCGTTATATAAATTGAATTTTGGATTGGGGCCGTAAGTTAATTAACTGAAAAGGGTCTGGTGAGTAAAGGAGGAAGTAAGATGGTAAAACATTTCATCATTGATAGTGAAAAATATTGTCAGAAAAGTCTAAAAACAAAGATAAAGCTCAACAACCAAATAAGTAATTCTTGCAGTCATAGGTCATGAATTCACTAACTTGCTATTAGATTTATCTACCATCTACCACATCTACTAAAATGATAAAAAGAAGGCAAATCACTAATTTAATCGTCAATAATATAAACCAAATTAAACCATTTATCACGTGTGTATTGAACCGTTTTTAGTTCGTATTATACTTTTCTTAACCAAAATTGTAATTTTTCTAACGAAATAGAGCTTTATCAAATCATATGAAACTTTTTTCAAATTAAATTGTACTTTTTCCAAAAATAGATTGCACCATTTTGAAACAATAACGTCTTCTTGAGCTAATTGCTAACGAAGGGCAAAAAATAATTTTTTTATAAACAACAATGAACCATTTTCACACAATATTGATAATTTTCAAACCTAATAAACCTTTTCCAAAAACACATCGGACTTTCTTCAGATTAAATTAAACCTTTATCAAACCACATTTCAAAATTGAATTGAACTTTTAACCAAATTGAACATATTTTCCAAAAATTATTGAAATGTTTTTAAACTGAGTTGAACAATTTTCAAATATATTAAACTTTTGTCAAACCAAATGTTTTAAACTTTTTCAGATCTAACAACATTTTTCAAAACAACATTGAACCATTTTCGCACCATTTTTCACACTATACTCAATTTTTCCCAGAAGCAATTGAACTTTTTATCAAATCGAACGCACATTTTCCAATTATATTTAATCTTGTCCAAAAGAAAATGAATTTAATAGTATAAAATTGAGTTTGTTCCAAAAACGTATTATTCCAATTTCACCTCATAAACCTTTTTCAAACCTTGAAATTTTATAAAATGAAACCGAATTTTTATAAAATCATATGAAACTTAATCCTTTTTAATAAGATCCAATCCAGTTCCTTCCCTTTGTTGAAATTATGTAACTCTTTTGTAATTAAATTTGAATTGACGTTGTGTTTTGTTTCTTTTAGTTGGTCCTTAAATTACGAAAATTTGCTCGATTTTGGCAAGTGTTCTTTTAGTCTGGCTTTTATTTCTCTACCGCTTTGTCCTTCATATTTAATATTACAAACATTACAATCGAGTTGGTAAAGCCCGCTTTTTGCCAATTTGTCTACTTTGTCTTTAGGTTTTGAGAGGCTGTTTTTAAGTGAACCAGTACTTCCAAAAGCTATTCTAAAACCTTCTTGTTTAAAGATGTACTAACTTTTTCCAATAATTTAACAGTGTATGGCAAACAACGGATACCTAATGATTCATTTGTGGTGGGGTGGCTTAGTCCCATTGTTGATTTGTTTACAGTTAATTTTTCTATTCTTTTAACTAGCAACCTATCAATAAATATTTCATGACACCGCTGTTTTTTGCTAAGGTTTTAATAGTTTCTAATTCTTTTTTATAGTTAGCAGGTGTTATCGGAAGTTTTAACATCCGGTCTATGATCCAAATGAAACCGGCATCCTTTTGGGATCATGGGTGGGAAGAATCCGCTGGTGTCATAGTGTCTGTAATTGTGGGGTTTCTATATACGTCTCTTTCTATTAGATTGTTTATTATGGACAGTTTTATGTCTAAAAAGTTCAAACAACCATCTTTGGCAATTTCCACTGTAAAATTTATATTACGGTGTAGAGAATTAATTAGTTGGAGAAAATCGTTAAGCTCCTCTAATGTTCCCGACCATATGCATAATATCTCGTCTACATAGCGTTTCCCGAAATGAACAGATTTAATTAATTTCTTCTTTGATTTGAATTTTTTTTCTCGAAATTATCCATGAATATTTCAACACAAAGTGGGGATAATGGAGACCCCATTGGTAACCCTTTCATTTCGTATAATTTATTATTGCATTTACAATAATTAGATAGTAGGCATATATTTAAAAGGTTTATTATATCATTTTTTACAAATTCGTTAATAGAATTCTCTTTAAGTTTTTGCTTTTTGAGTTTAGTACATTCATTGTATTAAATTATATGTTTGTAAATTTTTGTATTTGTAAATAAATTAGTAACTAAAACACAGTTGTTGGATATATTGATGTTATTTAATTCTTTTACCAGTTCTAGAGAATTGTTGATATCGAATGTAGGTTTGAATTTGGTTTGGTTTTTAATTATTTTGTCAAATGTACTTGCAATTTTATGACCCCGGGAATTATAAAAGGACTGGTTGGTACTGGTCTTATAGGTTTGTTTTCCTTTCCACTCCATCATTGATCATTTCTATCACATGAAACTTTGTTACAAACTAAATATACTTTTTCAAAAATCACATTGAACCATAATCAAACGAAATATAATTTTTATCAAGCCATATTGAACATTTTTCAATCTAATTTGGCCTTTTAGAGAACGAATTGATGTTTGTTTTTTTCAAACAACATTTAATTTTTTTCGAACAAAATTGAATCGTTTGTTATTGACTTGCATTTCTTCCAAAACACGTCGAACTTTATCGTCATCAAATTAAAGGTTTTATGAATCAAATGTGTCTTAGTCTTTTTCTTTCTCTTTTTCAAACTGAAAATTTTCATCTGGATTTCGAAATGGGCAAACAAACGTAAATGTTTACTATTTTTTGAATGAACATCATAAAATGTAATATTTAACTGTTTATAACAAGTAAGTTTAACTTTTACAAGCGTAAGATTTTAAAAATTGGCCTTAATTTTAATTCTAAATCTTTTTTTCTAGTATGGGCAATCTTTATTGTATTGTAAATTAAATTTATTTTACCATTTCGCAACTGTGAACAAACTTACATAAGTAAATTCAATTAGAAAAAGAAATTTATTTATTTTTTACATAATTTTCTCTGTAGTTTGAGGTTAGGGGTATTGTTAGAAGTATCAGTATATTATTAGATTTTCATATAATTAGCTCTTAGATTTTGAAAATACGCACAAAAAATAAACACAAAGGTGAATGTATTACTACTTTCCCATAATGTCATAGCCGGTTGCAGTTACAAATTCTACCTTGGCCGAAATTACAAGGCCAATGAACTACTTTGCCAGACGGAATCTGCGAAGGTCTGAGTTATTACGACGTTGGTACACGCGCTGCTTCCAGGCAGAACCTGTGAACAGTTAAGACAGATAAATGATCAAAACATTAGGTTTTAACGTGTTCAACAAAGGACGTATCATTATTCCTCTTTGAACTAAAATTTATGTTGCAAAAGAGTTATGAAAACTTTCTCCTCACTTGATATTCATCTTTAGTTTAGGTTGTTTAGTCTATTAAATAATAAAAATTAACATTGAAGGCTAGAATAAGCACGATATTGAAAATAGGGAAGTGAGAGTATTTTAGGCTAAAAAAATTTGTCTCGCAGATTTTTGTTACAAAGTTAATTTTATACAATAGTTCAATTAATAACTTAATAATTAATAACTTAATTTTAAGAGGAGAACTATGGCATCTTTTAGTTATTCACCTATCGGTGATTATAAATAAAACAGTTATTTTCATTTTAAAGTACAAATGTATTTATTTAAAATGGCAAGTAATGAAATAAATAATGAATTTACATAAAAGAAAAAGTCCCCTTCACTTAGAGGTCAAGCCCGATGTTCAAGCAAATCCCTCTTGCATATATTTTTCTTCTCACTGTTTTTCACCAAAACAAGCATTTACCAATCCTCTCCTGCAAATCCCTGCATTCTGTTGGTATATCTTTTGTTGTTATGTCGATCTTCCTAATAACTTAAAATTTTGTGGTGCATTCATTTATATATTCATGCTGGCATAAATTGTACCAAATTTTGTACTTTTTGGTATTCAAGCGGCCTAAAGACCCAGAATATTTTTTTTACTCTCCATATTTCTTAAGATCTGTGACGATTGTTTCGTCCCTTCCCTTCCACAGTGCAGATTCCTTTCTTCAGAACGATCATCACACTTCCTTCAAATGGTTTTTAATTTTTTATGTTGAATCTTCATTCTACTAAATTCGGTATCTATTTTATGGATTTTTGGCCCATTTATTGCAACTTACTCTGGCGGTTTTTTGTTGTTATACATTCCTCTTCACGAGACTCCATTTGTCTGATTGTCCCATTTCTAACGACGTACCTACTCCCTTCGCACGTTATATTTCTCTCCGTGTTAATTTTTTTTATGTCATTTATTTTTAATGGCCAACTTTGTGAATCATATGTTAAGTACTTCCTTTTTTTTAGAACTCATTTTTTTCATTTCATATTCAATTGCCCTAGTATTCCTTTCACGCCAGTCTTTATTTATTATTCCCTTTCTGCTCTGTTGTCAAAGTTTAAATTGTATCCTATATATGTAATTTCTTCCACCCACTGAATCACTTTTCCGTTTAAAATAATGTTTTCTTTTTTTTTATCATGAAGCTTGTTTTCTTTTCATTTCATCAGCGAATCAGCACTGCTTGTTGGCCTTTTTCATTAAAGGGGTTTAGGTAAGTGTTTTTCCTCTATGAAATTCATTTTTTTTTTTTGGTTCATTTTAATATTTGTAAGACTTCCTCAAGTACACAATTAAATAGGATAGGTTAAATTGGGTCTCTTTGCTTTATCCCACGCTGAACGTTAAAAGATGACCTTGCTCTTCTGTGATTACAGTTGTCACATTCCTTAAACATATTTTAATATATTCACGTACTTAGTTTTCACTCCACGAGGTTTCAGTGATGGGAGTCAAAGATTGGTTGTTTATTTTTGAACTGAGACTTTTAGAAATGTGCCCATTACACTATAAACTCGTGATTAATCATGCTGATATTCTACTTTTATACAAAGAATAGAAAGTTTACCATTTTTTCTGTTTGAAACGGAGGACACATTTCGCTTTTAAGATGTTTTTACATGATCCAATTGTCTCTACTACGTAATTATTATGGGATTATTACACCGCGGGATAGATGTGCTGAATGGGCCGCTTATTGGTTCAATTGCAAGTCTCTCAAATCTGTTGGGCTTAGAAAGGGCTGGCCGCTTCCGATAGCACCCTTCCCCTGGACAAACAGATAAGAGCTAAGAGTTGTGAATGCTTGTACAATCCTCTCTTGGAACACATCCAAACCATTTAATTTCTTTCCTTTTTTTTATGGTTGAAAATAAGATTTTAAATAAAGTTGTGAAATAACTCTGGAAAGCAGGGTGGTGGGCCGTAAACGGATGCAACAGTCCTCGCGATTTACAAATTTTCTGTTGGCAATGGGCTACATCACCTTTTACTCCTTCTTTCCAACTCTAAGCTGACGCCACCTCTTTAAGCTAAGGTTCACATCAAAAACATTTCTTCTTTCACACCTTCCGTTCAACTAGCAGCGCAGATAATGACTCACCTGAAACAATACATGAACAATAAATTTAAATAATAATTGAACAAAACCCTGTAAACTTAGTAAAATAATAAATTAAGAATTAGTTGACATAATAATTTAAAATATGTTTCATTATAATTTCTTTTAAATCATAATAAAACGCCTTCATGTCAGACAAAAGTTGCTAATAATATTAAACAGGACGTACTTTTCTGTATACTTTTACAGACTTATTGTTCTAAGCGTTGAATTGAAATCTATAACAGCATTAAAATATTTTCTAATCTTTTTACTCGAAAACCATAATCTAGATTGAAAAGCTCATTAAACATCGGTATGGGGGCCCCTTTCAATTTGTCTTCATCATCACCTTTCCCCCTTAATTGCTTAAAGGAATATCTTTTCTCCATCACTGCAAAATTCTTGTAAATTTTTACTAAGCTAGAGGGAGAAGTCTAAAAAATATTCTTTCCCATTATGCAGTAGATGTGTATATCTCTCCATCTAACTTCCTATCAGTCTTTATCTATCTATCTTTGGACCATTCTATCTGTTAATGGCGGAAGGTAGAAAAAGAGGGAGTTTATTCTAAGTAATATTATACATCAATCTTCCTTACTCTTCCTTACTCTCTCTCTCTATCTCTCTGTCTCTCTCTCTCTGTCTCTCTCCCTCTCTCTCTCCCTCTCTCTCTCTCTCTCTCTCTCTCTCTCTCTCTC
>CM077106.1:32203610-32215307 GCA_039619505.1 Cimex hemipterus | reverse complement strand
CTCCCAACACACACTCTCTCTTTCTCTCTTACTCTCTCTCTCCCACTTTCTCTCTCATACTCTCTCTCACACACTCTCTCTCAACACACACTCTCTCTTTCTCTCTTACTCTCTCTCATACTCTCTCACACACTCTCTCCCAACACACACTCTCTCTTTCTCTCTTACTCTCTCTCTCCCACTCTCTCTCTCTCATACTCTCTCTCACACACTCTCTCTCAACACACACTCTCTCTTTCTTTCTTTCTCTTTCTCTTTATCTATTTTTCTCACAACTTTATCTTTCTCAATTACAACAGGTAGTGACTTCAATGACACTAACTTTGCGTGTTTAATAAAAGCATATCATTTTTTCTATTTCAGATAATAGTTTAAAATGTCATAATTAAGGATTTTTTGTTTAACTCGTATTCCCTTCAAGGTATTTCTAACTTTTACGTTTCGCATTTATATTCGCTACACACGATTGGACATAAATTACTGCTTAATAAGCACAAACTTGAATTCCTTTATAGTTAATTATGAAATGATTCCAATGACTTACTCTAATACAATTTTGTATAATTTATCGTACGACCGATTCGGTCAATTAAAAACAATATGGTACGGATTGCCTTTAACTTAAATATGCTAGAAAATTAATTATGTTGACCTAACGTATATACTACTTTCAAATCCTTACCCACGTTTTAATTAAATCCTTTTTACACCAGTTAAAATGAAATTCTACGTTACTAAACTGCAATATTGAAATAATTCTTCATCATTTCTGAGCAACTTATTAAATAGTTACTGAACATGCCTTAAAATATTACTAAGAGGTCATTAGACATAAACATTAATGTAGCAAAACGCCTTGTTAGGAACAATCTTACCTAAAGAAATTGAAACATTTAAATGTAAGATAAATACCAATTATATAAGAATGAGATAAATTTCTTTGAAATTAATTCCGTCGTGAAAAAATTGAAATATCGGCCCCTAGAGGCGGAAGAAATGGTTCAGGGCTTTAGGAAGACATGCCGGTACGGTGGGCTAGGGAATAGAAAAAAGATTTCCCTTGGCTAGGACAATTTTTCGACAACACTCAACTAGAAATCGTTGTACATAGGACAGGCAAGAAAACAGACAGTAACATTAGGTTGTTTTACATAGGTAATGGGCTCAATATGTTAATAAAGATAGAAAAATTGAAACAAAATTCGTGCCTAAATTTGGATTTTCCGCTTTAGTCTCTATGGATTCTTATAATACTTCATTTTTACGGAAGTGTGTAGATTACTGACGTCCCAAACAACTATTCTAAAGTCTTACTAATATGTAAAAACTTAGTAATATATTAATGTATGGTGATACGGTTTTTTGAAGCAGTTAGATAGATATATAATTTCGTCGTTTCCGATTATCCTGTCCATTTTCCCTCCCTGTTTCTGTCTGTCAAACGCCATCTTTGGTATTTCGTCTATGCATTATTTTATCGGTACTAATTCTTTGATATATTGTCGAATAATCATGTTTTCTTGTTTTTTCAATCTAGGCTGATTACTGGGTAGACACATTAGAAATGACTCAAATAACCAATGAATACGGTATCTGACAAACTAAAACAGGCCGACCAGGATGATAGTCAATAACAAACTAAAAACGTCAAAAAAGAACAGAGATTTTCTCAAATTTATCAAGTCTGTGTAAGCTCATTTATTTTTTAGCAATTCGTTTCAATTTCATAATTTTCAACATATTTATAAAACATTATCTCTCACTCACTCACTAACTGTATAATCTCTTTTTCTGTCATTCTCTCTATATTTAAGTCCTTTCTCGTGCTCTAACTTTATTAATCTATCTCTCCCTCTCCTCCCTCTCTCTTTTTTCTCGACTTGTTTTTCTCTTTCGTTTTCCTTTTTTTCTTTCTCTCTCTCTCTCTCTCTCTCTCTCTCTCTCTCTCTCTCTCTCTCTCTCTCTCTCTATTTCTCCTTCTCTTTCCTTTTTTATTTAATTCTACCTTTCTCACTCACTCTTTCTTTCTAATTTAGACTGTTTGTTTGCCTGCCGGACATATTGAAAGATATGATTTAAAATCCTTGCTAGGGACTTACGTTAAATCTGAATTCTTAATTTTAAGTCTGTTCGGTTTGAGAGAAAATGAATTTCAGTTTTTTAATTTAAACTAATTATTTTATTATTTGTTTGTGGAACTTCCATGGTAAGTGTCAATCGCTGAAGCTTTCTTAATTTAATATTTTAACAGGTAGATGAGTTTAATTTTAAGTGACTCTCATCCAAATAACATTGTAAGTTCGTTTAACTAGTCTTTGTACCTCTTTTGTTATATTAAAGAGAAATCTATGTGAAGAATGAAATTGTTAAAACAATATTTGACATTAAAAAAACAATTTTGCTTTTGTAAGCTTACGATCAAATCACATTCGCACGATTTCAGTCAGAGTATGGGGCGCTCCCTATCACTGTATTCGATAATAATGATTATGGTGATGTGGTAATGTAATTGGGAACGGGTTTCGAATTGGGTTATAAATAAAGTAAGAAGCAAATGACGAGATGAGGGGCAGCGTGGAAGAAGTAGAATCATTTATCTCAGCCGCAATAAGGGCCGCAGGAAGATCTAGCCTGAATCATACAGCATACATCCCCCATCCAGGGAAGCGCTGTCCGCTGCTAAATAATTAAAGAAGGTACTTCGTGCTTGGAAAACCGATGTTAAGTACACTAATAGTATTGTCCGATCGAGTTTGGCCTTTTCACTATTCTATCACCCCATAAACGGCTTTGAGAAGGGTCCCTTGCTAATATGACAGCCATGAAATAACAGTTCTTCACCGACATAATGTTATTATTAAACTCTGTTAGGTTTTAGATTAATAAGCTTTGTTTTAAGGAGTTTTCATCGGGGCAGATTTATCATGAGTCGATTTCTTTAGATTTATTTCGTAAGGTTTCTTGATATTAATCATGTACTTGTTAAAAGAAGCACATCTTTATATGTGTTTTTTTCTTTTTCATCAAACAGAGCAGGTGAAATAGAGAAAGAACCAATAATCGAATTACGAAAAGTAGTAGGGAAGATACGTTTCAATTTTTCAAAGTTTCGTCTGGCCGCCTTGAAAGTTGGGGAAGATGAAGAATGACCGAGGTCAACATCATCTACTATTGCATTTTCGGTCTACAAGGCCTTTACAGTTTCTAAACTCAAGGATTCGCGTTTTCCCCAATTTTCTTTTATACGAGATTGCTGTAATTAAGCAAGGATGTTTTCGAAAATTACATCTTTTTCTTGTATCCTGAATGAAGCAATTTTTGTTTTCTTTTATAAAAAAATAAGAAAGGTAGGTCCAAGACCGCCCATCAACGTCGGATTTAAGGATAATAGTTTAACAAGGTTTTCTCAATTTTTAACTCAATGAATCACTTATTGGTGTGGTTTGCATATTTATTCAACGATACATTTCCATTAAAAAATAAAAATAAATACAAATATTAAAAGCAAATAAGTCAGACATGTGGTTTAGTAATTTACCTCATGTTTGAACAATTTTTGATCAAAACGTTCCATCATTTTTTACAAATAAGTTTAATCAAGTAAAATTAACTACAATTTAATTTTTCCTCGTTTCACATTCTACCACCACCAGTCTAAAGCCAACCCTATATAATTATTGAAAAAAAAATTCCGTAAGACCAAAGCCACCTCATCATTTTTTCTAACGCCGCCGGACCGCAGCCATCAATTATCATTGCTAAAATTTTCAAATTTGACGAACTGACTTTTGGATAAAAACTATCTTCGAACCACTATTCTTGTTTTAAATCATCTTCAGACCACTACGTTTGTGCAAAACAAGACTTGTCCAAAATCATCTTCATATTTCAAACTTTTGTAAAAAAAATCCTATCCAAACCTCTTCCCTAGTCTAAAACAATCTTCAAATCGCCACTCTAGTCGCCAAATCGATCTGGTTTAGACCACCACTTTTGTACAAAAAACAATCTTCAAAGCGTTATTCTTGAACAAAAAATTTTCAAATCTCCACTCTTCTCCAAAACTAAGTTCAAACCGATATATATCTACAAACTCCTCTCCAGACTCTTTTTTTTGTACGAAGCAAATGTTTTTGATGCTTCGACCCTAACTCCTAACCTAATCCTACTTTTACTAACCATTCGTAACCTAATCTAACTCAACCGATGCAAGCATGAAATGATGTATGTTACAAAACGTACAAAAAGATGTGTTACTGTACTTGATATTATATTTAATTTTGGTTTCATTAATCAGGAAACAGAAAAAGATAACTACGCAATTTGCAAACCAGTTGAATTATTTACTTGCTATTATTATTAATAAGTAATTAAAAATAATCCTCTATATAAATTTATTTATTTATTAAAACGATGCGTTTAAGTAAAAAGGCTTTAAATTCAGCTCAGATATTAGAAAAGTCAGAAAAAAGAGCTATAAGCGTTGATTGAGGTTTAATGAGACTAATTTATTCCGTACATTTTAGCTAATGGAAGATCGCCAAAATATTAAACTGTAATTAAGGCCGTGAGGCTAAAATTTCATGTTACCTAAAATTAGAATAACGGATGAAGTAAGCATTTAAAATACCGCTTAATCTGTGTAAAAAAGAGAAATCAGGACAAAAAGGTAAAGTAACTACTATAAACAATGGATAGAAGGATAGAATAAAAACCTGAATTGTTACGGTCCAGTTATCCTTAATATTATTTATTAATATTAATTATGATAAATATATTTATTAAAGAAAGGGAGGTTGTACAGAATTGTATACTGAAACATTCGTTATGATTGATGTTTCGAGTTGTAATTACTGGTGTTTTGACGGGGGGGGGAAGGAAATAGTAAATGTTCTGGGACGGAAAAATATAGGCGAGAGAACGCTATAGTTAACTCTAAAACACTGGACCCAGGGCCGTAACTTTTTCTGCTTCCAAATTCGATAAAGCGGATTCCCATGAGGTGAAGTAGCACGCTTCCGTTTCCTCTTGAGGAACATTCCAGGAACATCTTATACAGGAAGCGTCTGAGTTTGATCAGAAATAATGTCACATGTTCTCGATAATGGATGGGCCAACTTGCTGAAAAAGGGGTTTGAGAAGTTTTTTGTGTGCGTATGTCTCTTTCCATACGGTCATCTAAAGTAACTTTCTTAAAAGATAATAACACACGGGAAAGTTGGCTGAGAGACCACTCAAACCTTTGGGAACATCGCCGGAGATACAACTTTTTCATCTGTCTTAACAAGTAAGATAAATGTCAATTGATTTCAGAATAAATCAAATTTCATTGAAAGATATTGGCGTACATCCTTGGCTCTGAGTACCGAATTTTTAGAACCCATGCTTTTATCTTTTTTCTTCCTAGTTTTATTGTAGTTGCATACATAAATTGGTATTTGATTTTTCGTTATCATTCTATCAAAATTTGACCAAATCTCCCCCCTCTTACTCTCTTTCTCTATCTCTCGCCTTATCTCTACTTTTATTTCTATTAATCTATCTCTCTGTCTCTTTTTAAATAATAATATCAAATTACCAATTTGTGATCTGATCTTACAGAGTTGCTTTGCGCTAAATTGTTTACAAATTGCCCGAGCGTAGTTCGACTCTCAAACAGGCCACGATTATTACTGCTCTCCTTCAACTTCTTGATGTAAACGGAGGTTTAATTATTAAATTATAGATAATTTAATGAATGATATTAACACCGTGGCATTAGCACTGGATGGTAAATGATCCTTCAGTCGAACCATCAGTGGTTCGGCATCGTAAAAGGGCATTCGTTGTTGAATGTTAATGTACGGCTGAGAAAGAGAAAGAAATGTCAGATGTTACTTTCATAAGAACTTCGTGCTTCTATTATCAAGACGAGTGCATGCGGGGTTGTTAGTATGCCGTAACGCCGAGGAACATCACGCTCAGAATCAGATGCAACGAATATTACCGTCTGAAAATATAGTTAGTTCACCGGGATTGGGCATCGGAAAGAAACTACGGAAAACATTCATGTATGTAAGATTACATTTATTATACTATTATCAGCTCAAAATTATGCTGCAATATATGTAATACATCTGTTTTGCTAAGCAAAGATTCTCGAAAGTCATGTAAAGCTTATAAAAAGTCATTTGGCAATTATGATTAATGGTATAGATGATTTTAGGTTGTTAAAACAAATGCATGGTATCCATTAATAGTCTAATTCAACTAATATCTCTATGAAGATGAGGGTTAAGAAGAAGGGAGAGTAAATGTTGTCCAAGAATAGGGATGGCTTTATTAAATAGTAGAAGATCTGAAGATAATTGTAACATTAGACTGATAAGACCTTAATCAACGCATATTACTATTATCGTTTCCAAAACTTTTCTAATATCTGAGTTGAATTCATACCCTTTTTACATAACTTTTAATCAATAAATTAATTTACCTAGAAGAATATTCCTCGTTTCTTTATGAATAAAAGCAAGTTGCGAATATCGAGTCATGCCTTCTTCTATTTCTAGATTAATAAAACCAAAATCTAATTAACATCAAGTAAATAACACATAAATTTTTAGTATATAGAGAACATTTGTTTCCGACACAATTTCTGCATCATAGATTTCGAGTTATCGAGATATCGGAAGTGCATATGGGTCGGGTTAGGTTACGATACAATTAAGGGCAACTAAGGTTAGGTTAGGTAATTTTAAAAATAGGATTAGGAAGGGACAAGTTTTTTTGGTAATCCTACGATTAGGAATGAATTCGGTAACACATCCATGACTCAATTTGTTCCATAACTCTTATTTTGATGCCGTTTTATATATTTGACAAACATAAAATTTGAAAACAGGAAATATCAACAAACAATAGTTCTGCATAAAGCACTGAATTGAGAAAAAAGGGATTATAATCAAACTAATTGCACATCGTCAGAGTGCATAACTTGTTTTTCATAGCATTAATTAGCGTATTAGCCTGGTATGCCTTTCATTAATTTCTTTCCACCCTTTCATATGTGATGATTAGAAGCCTTCGGCCAAAAATACCCCTTATTATCTGTTTGATGTGTAATACTGGGGGGGGGGGTTATCTTTTAATTTTAGCATATAGTTATAGACAGTTTGAGGACAGACTAACCAGACAGTATATAAATGTTATCTTAGCATTTTAATGCGTCTACGGTGACTTTTTAGTATTTCAAATTCTTTAGGATGTCAAGCATACTCATTTAGGTTTGTGCCTTATTAACATCATTTTCTGTACAAGAGATGGCAATATTATCAGCGATTTGTATTATATCCATGTTAATTCAATTTCATTTATTCAAACGATAAAAAGCAAAGGTGAGAAGACAGAACCTTAAGGTGTCTGTTCGGTTTTCGGTGATTTTTGTAGCTTAAATTAAAGAAAGATCCCGACAAAAAGGATCATAGCTTAGATAATTTATTAGGCCTGGTTTTCATACTGAACCTCAAACCCAAAAGTCAGACTTTGCCAAACGCTTGCTGACCAAGTTATGCCTTTTGGCTTCAAATGCGTTTACTATTTGTTTGGGCACCCTATATACTAGTTCAGTTGTTGATTGTATAGGAGTGAACTTGAATTACGGTTTATGGGTTGTTTACAAAGATTGTCAGACTTGTTAGTAGTTTGCTAATGTCGGGAATATGCTGATTGGTAGATAATTTTCTATGTTTTTCTTGTATTTTTTCCTGCGATTTGATTAATGAAGGATGGTCGTTCAGTTTGCTCTGTATATTCTTGCAGTTTGGTTTGCGTGCTATTTTGTGAGGCGTGCAATTAAATAAATTAAAGATAAAATCAAAAAGTAAAACATACCTAGTCTCAGTTCTGACCGTCTTGCTTTGCATATCGAAAAAAAACTGATTTTATTTAACATCAAAATTAAATTTACAACTTACCATTATACAACAAACTTTTATAGTAAATTGCACAGATAAACTGAATATGGCGAAATATCGTAACGCTTCCGACAGGCCAAAATATGGATATGCAAAAAGGAAATTAATAATAACTTCATAGTATTATCAATTATTAACATCACGATAATAAGAGTACCTTGAGAATTAAGGCAGATTGGCAAAGGGTGTCGAGGAAGAAACCTTGGCCCATATCGACCGGCGAAATCTCAGGTGCATCGTGGCGTATCCTATTAAATATCAGCATTGTCATTGTGTTCTTCCTTTTGGGATATAGATATGTAGATTTAAAAAAAAAATATAAATGATTATAACAAAGATAAATAGTGTATTGCACTTATTCATATTTTATTTCTAAGCACAACGTGAGAAAAAGAAAAGCCTTAGTATGTAAGTGTAGTATTCAAGTAAGGCCAGCACAATTTATCGTTTAGCATTGAAATTCTTGCCCAATAGTTAATAGTTTTACAAGTGTGTATATATTTGAATACCAGTTTTACAGTTATGCATAGTTCTCCTTCCGTTTCTAACGGTTTACAATTTAAGTACAATAAACCCCCACAAGTAATTATAAAAAGCATAAAATTCTGCAAGTTAATAAAGTTGTTGTAATCATGAGAAATAAAGAAAGTTAATCTGATCTCATCGGCAAAACAAAAAGATGAATGCCTTTTCCCTTAAAACAGGCAGGTAGAAAAAGACAAAGCTCAACATTTACAAAGAGAACTATTATGTAACCTATATTGATAAGCCTATGCGGAACGTTTTATTTCGTCTTTTTTTTAATAGTTTAGATTTTGCCTCGTTTGGTAACCTCTTAATTAAATAATTTATATTATGCCGTTAAGGGATGTTTAGTTTTATGTCCTTGTAAAAGACTCAATCGGTCTTATTTAACAATAAAACTATTTTACGACTTTCAAGATTGTAGTCATCCATATAATCTATTTCATTATATATAAGCATATCACTTTAAGCGGGAGGCTTGGGAAATGGGAGCACCAATTTAGAATATTTTTATTTATTTATTTATTTATTTTGTGAATGTGTTTAAGGTTACAACAGATCAGTTCATTTTGTTTTGTTTTGACCTAGTATTTGATTGTATTGCAGGATCATAGTAAATGATATAAGGTATAACAATATTACAAAAAGGACTCTTCCAGTAAAGTAGATCAAAAATCATTTTTGTTGAGAAAAACAATTCGGATTCGTTTTAAGCAACTTTAAAGCCCTAAAATACGATGTTTATACCAGTGCAAAAATAGATATTTTTGACTGGATTCACCGGCTACCCCGATGACCAGAGGTGTTCTAAATAAAGATACCTCTGAATTTTATCCAGATTCAAAGTTATTGCAAATGGTAAGAAGCCTATTGCGCCTGTTTTTCACATTTTCCCAAAAATGTCTTATTATGTCATTAGTGAGAAAAATAAGGATATAATCAACAATAATGCCAACTCAATAACTTTAACGTTTTATTTTATATTTCCGGTGCTGATTTATTTACAAAAGCCAAATTCATTCCATTACGTGCAATTTATATGGGTGTAAACCTTTTCCTTCCGTTTCCTAGTTGTAGTTTTTGTAGTCGTTTCAAAGTTATCCCCTTTTATGGAATTTAAAAATAAAAATCGCAGAGGGAAGGTAAATTTGCATAACACAATGGATTTTTTCTAAATTCTACGTTATTACAACAGTTAGAAAGCTTAAGTTTTTATTTATTTTATTTTTTTTTAGTCAGCAGACTGTTTATTACCATGCCGTATAGTGGAATATGAAAATAATTTATTTTTCTTTTTAATTGTAAAAGTATTCATCAGTACGATGTTTTATTGTTATTAGATTTTATGTGATAATAAATGAGAAAAATAAAGGTGAAATTAATCACAAATAAACTTCTCAAATGTTGTTTTTTATTTATATTGTTATGATTCAATTGCGGAGGGCACGCTAGTATCACGTACAGGTTATAGTGTTAAATTCCCGGCAAAATTTCCAATGGAACCGCGAATACGTTTCCTTTTCGTAATTACCAGTTTTGTGATTTTTGAGAGAGAAAAAGTCGAAATCGTTTGGGAGGTAAAAAATTAGGATAAAAATTAGTTTAGAGCAATTTTGCGTTTTGCAATTTTTCGGTATTTTAATCTAGTTTGCTACGTGAGAAGGTAAAATTTCAAGGGCTAAGGGAGAGAAAGAGAGAAAGAGAAAGAGAGAGAGAGAGAGAGAGAGAGAGAGAGACAGAGCGAAAGGGAGAGTAAAAAGAAAGAAATGAAAAAGAGAGATTAATTTATACATTTTATCTACGACAAATTTTTTTGTTTTTCTATCTATTTATTTAACTATCATTATCTATTTAGAAAGAGAAGAGTGAAAAAAGATAGAAAGAAGGAGAGAGGAAGTGAGTTGTTTGAAGGAAAATAATTAAACTCCTGATTACAATTTCTCAAAAGTTCGCTTTACAACTTGTATCCGATCTATCCTTAAAAAATCGAAAAAGTTATAACTTTAAAAAAATTTCTCTGATCCAAGAGAAAACCGGCAAGATTAAACTGCAAGCAATGACATAAATGTCATCATAAATAAATGAAAATAAATCTCAGCCCAAGATATACAATAAATCGTTAGAGTTATTGTTGATTTCTTCCTCACTTTTCTCACTTATGATATAAACATTAAAGCCTGCTGACATAGAATCAACGAAGAATTCTTCTCCTTACCAACGGTTTTACATACGATCAATTTGCGTATAATTCAGAGGAGTTACAACGTTTTAAGTGGAATACTAGTGCTTAAAACGAATTTCAATAGTTTGGTTTTTTCAAAAACAATTTTTCGATCTACTTTACGGGATAGTCTTTTCATTTGCGTAATTTTTTATACGCCTGTCTCGATTAATACAACCAAGCGTATTATGTTCTTTTTCTATGTAAAATTACAAATATGCTGATGTATAAACACCTCGAAATACAGACACAACAAAGGCAGAAAGCCAAATTAAAAAAATTATTTGAAAGTAAATAAATTTTTTTCTCAGCTTCTTGTCAACAACGCTGGGGCACGTGTCTCATATTTTTCGACCTATTATCATCAAATCAAAAAATCATTGCAATTCGGCAATCATTCATTAGCAAAATTTCGCAGTAACAGATAATAATATTATTTTCTTGAGACATGAACATTTATCAATCCTTAATGCAAACTGACCGAATTTAATGTTTACAGTTTTAAATTTATAAACTTTTCTCCATTTTCAATGGTTAAACCATTACAAGTAATGATCCAAACTAAACTAAAAATCCCTGGCTCTCGAGCAGATAATAATTAATTTTTAATTATTATTCCAAGACTAGACCAAAAAAATTAATTAGAACCGATTTCTCCGGTTTTATTTGGAAGCAGTCGATCAATTAATACAGGTAATTGAAAGTGAAATTGGTCGAATGGGGGTCGGTGAAATATGACCTTTTATAACGCCTTTAGCTGAATTTATAGCCCAACAAAATTGGGAAATAAACGGAAAAATTTCCATCGAACCTAATAAATTCCACTAAATCCATATAGTATATGTTTTAATATTTTAAGCGCCCTTAATCGACAAACACACAATTTAATCATTGAACATGTTCTCATTACAAAAAGCAAACTTTACTCTGTAATACAACTGAAACTATACAAATTAACGTAAAGATATATATATATATACTATATATATATCTATATAT
>CM077106.1:32188831-32203210 GCA_039619505.1 Cimex hemipterus | reverse complement strand
ATATATATATATATATATATATATATATATATATACATATATAGGGTGGATAATCTTTTACATTCCATCCATTTAATTCTGAGAGTTGTTGACTGAATAACTTTCTCATCTAGTTGGGAAATGATACTAACTTCGTTATTTTAAACACGAATATATATAAATATATAAACACATATATACACATAATGAAATTTACTGTAGCGTTCAGCAGCGGAGATCAATTATACTCTTCTTACTCGTATAGTTATTTTACTTTTTGTATATTATTTGTATGTATATTTTTTTTATATTACTTTTCTCAAACTTCTTAAATTAGACCATGTGTAGGATGACAAGACCCAGGCTATTTCACAAGGTTTTTATTACAAGCCTTATACTAAAGAGATTGTATTATAAAATTAACGTAGCAGAGTAGAACCAAACCAATTAAATAGTGGCTTAAGTGAATTACAAAAGGAAAACGATATATTGAAAATTAACGAGACTCCTTAAATGTTTGTAATACCAAACACAACATAGTGTTAAAAGTAAAGAGCATTAGTTCGTAACTGGTAATTCCATGCGGTTAATGAAATTATGGTAAAGTCGGGGAAGGTTGGTCTGCGAGCCGTTGAAATTATAGTGGTTAGAAATAGCAGCGATGATAAATTCATAGCAGGAGCACTTTTATTACTTTTAGAATCACTTAGAAATTATTAAAATTAAAATATCCAACATTCGTAGAAGTGAAGCAGGGAAAAAAACTGTTTCAGATTATTCAATTATCCACGATCGAATATTAAACGAAAATAGAAGAAACGTAAGCTAAATTAGTCAATTTTAAGAGAAATTTTGTAAGTTTTATTATGTTGTAATAATAAAAATCACAATTTCTTGTAATTTGATATATTATCATTAGCTCGACAAATTTAAAATAAAATCATTGTTGTTGAACTGGTTGTTTTTTCGTGACTTTTTTCTCATTTTTATAAAATTGAATAAGACTTGCTAGATTTTAAAAAGAATAAATTTTGAACTGGATCTCATGTGCGGCAAAAAATTCTCTCCTGCACTCTGCTCTGTAATCTTCCAGGCAGGCGGATTAATTAAAATAGAATTGACAATTTTGAACATTGTTTTAATTTTTACAAACTGATTAGCAGAAAAAGTAATTAGCTAGTAATTATATGAAGCAGCCACCTTTATTTTAACTTTCTTTATCAGACTATCCAGAGAAGCCATCTAGAAGTTGGCGCATCACAAGGCAATGTACTTGGAGCAGTCATTTACCTCCTCTGCACCGCACCCGACATTAATCTCCTTATCCTCTTAACCTGATCCCACTAGGAGGTTCAGTAATGTGTCTGCAAGTTGTCGAATGGAAATTAATGGACATAAATTAATAGAATATGTAATAAAGTAATATAATACAAAACATAGAGTAATTGTAATTAGATTGGTATATGAACGATTCATTATATACACATACAAATTGAATGATGTTCGAAATATAATGGCATGGCCAATGAATACAGACTTTCTAATCCAAAATCCTCAGAGCCATAGAATACCTTTTCACCATGACTTCACAATAACTTAATAATAAAATCCCTATCGTATTCAAAAGAAACCATCCCTATCACCCCTTGAGGAGGCAGAAGCGGAAGTGGCCTCACAACCTTCTAGTCGCGACATGATTGGCCATCAAGTTGCATGTCTTGTATTTCAGAGAACTGCCCCATCGTTTATTGAGATGTGTAAGAAGACCTGAGGCTCTATTAACCGTTCCCAAGTGTCAAATCTCTGTTGCTTGGATCTTCTTGAAATCTGTAAAAGCAGAACCTCATAATTCACAGTCAATCGGTTGTGACTCAAATTTTTATAGTCTGGATGTTGTTTACGTGTGATGAAGCTGCAGAACAGGCACAGAACTTGCTCTTAAGCCTCAAATCTCTATCATTGAATTAATGATAAGTCAATGGTTTTGCAGTGCTGTTTAATTGCCGTATTTCGCTCATCAGATTTTTTCTATGTGCAGGCCATTGAGGTTGGAATCAACCCAGGTATTTCAAATCGTTGGCGTGGGTATTTTTAGGAGGGACTTGAATTAAACAACTGCAGATTTTTAGAGATTGATTGTTGCTCTCCACGTGTTGTGCCATTTTTTATTTTAAGCCAGATATGTATCTTTTTTTCTTGGGGCGGATTCGGTACCCGTTTTAAGTGCAATTAAGATTGGGTTTGGGCCATAAAGATATTGTCTGTTGCAGGTAGGTCATGGGTGAGGCACAGGTACAAAAAAGGGTCTGATGTAAGTGCTCGATGTCGACAAAGCAAAGTTGCAGTAGAATTACAAATAGGTTAAAAGGACAAGAAAGTACTTTTCTAGCTTCTACAATTCTTCTTCTATTAATCTGTTGTATGTTTTAAAAACAACTATATTTCCTTGAGAATTTCTATAGGGTGATTGCGGTTACTTATCGAGGTGAAAGGTGTAGTAAAGAGTTTTGAGGCCAGGGGAGCGAATCCACTCGATCCACTTTGACAAAACTATGATTGATGAGGGCCCGCGTCGCTAATTGTGATAAAGATATATTAAATTTTCGGCTTGCAGTTGCTCTCAAAACTAAATCTTAACTTTTTACATTTTAATTTTTAGGCGAAATAAAAAGAGTTGTCAATTTTATATTTTTGACACTCGTACAAATTTAAACGGTCACTAGACGGAATTCCAAGCATAATTCTGAAAATATGTGAACTTTCAGTAAATAAACCTTACAAACAAGGTAACAATGAATTATTAAAACGATATTTTCGAAAAAAAGTCGCAGGATAAATTTTACCATTACTGTCGCATCAAACTTAACGAACTATCATTTACTTTTACACTAAAATTAAGTTATTAACAATTAATTAAGTAGTTTATTAAACGAAACAAAACCTCTGTATCCTGTTCTGCGTGCTAGAAGCATAGTACTAGAAGGATAGTCCTCAGCTAGCTTTGAGCTCGAAGAACACTTAAAATATTATTTTGGCGATTCTAATAATTTATTCCATCGCATGTACCACGTTTATCACAGTTGACAGTCATGTCTATTCATTTTTATGAGATCGATGAAGTCCTCATGCTTAGAAGCCGTGAATTCAGTTGCCATCTAAATCCGATGGAACCTTGCCGTGTCTTCACTTTTTCTCGATCAGACAAAAGTCAAGGTCAGATAGCATATATTATCTGTGACCTCTTACGAAACGTTTCAACGTGATCCCTTCTTGTTTTGGCCAGTCAAATTAACGTACCATACGACCACACACTTTTGTGAAGATCATCTTAATAAAACAAGAAGCTATCATCATATTCTTAATAACTACCATTATATATCGAATCATCAATGCACATATTGTTAAAAGAAGTTTTAAATGGAATATTTTTGATGGGGACAAAAAAGATCATTAATTTAGATTCCATGCATTAAGTAGCGAAAAAATGTGACACAGTCGTTTTATGGGGATCAAGGTGATTTCCCTCCTTCGTCTGATGAGGATATGCAAACTTTATAAGCATAACCAGCTCTGTAAGTAGTTAAAATATCAATGTCATCTAATGTACGTGCAGTTTTGACAACTTTTTACATTATCCGCTTATATTCTATGGCCTCCAGGTCCTGTGGCTTTCCTAGAGATGCCTCAGAGGCTGTTGTGAAAGATATACGGTCAGCTTAAGTTAAGTTACCTGTAAACTTTGAAGCATTTCAAGAACCAATTAAACGTCGTGAACGAAGGCACAAGATGAAAAGCTTTTAGAAAGAAAAAACCTTATGTTGCACCATTCCTATGCTAGCCGGACCTTTCGTATAATTGTCACAACTTGAACCTGTGAACACTGTTTGCCTAATAGTCTTTGGCCTCAATATTCATAGGTGATGCCTAGCTACAGCTACAACTATACTCTGAGGCCAAAGTCATAGTCCTGCGGTTAAATTTGGTCAACAAGACGTAAACAAACTTGAAGGAGTTCAAGCATATCTTTTCCAGTGAACAGAATTTCCCTGAATAAAACAAAATTCGCTTCAACAGAGAGTCAGAAAGGATTCATTCAGCTGGAGGTTCAGGTGATAACATGAACATGTGAGCATTGCCCGTCTTTAGTATTCCGCTTCAAGGTTCGTAGATTACTAGCGATAGCTTCAAGCTGTCAAAGTTTCAAACTTATTTCCTTTGGACACCGGGCGCGCCGAGCGAAGACCTGTCGGGAAAACGGTCGATGACCTCTTTTTTTTTTCAAGACGTAACAGGGCGCGGACGTCGAATTCCAGAAAGGAAAAAGCCCTCGGCTTCAGAAAGAGGACACACCGTCGGAAAGGTAGAGCCGGTCGATTATTATTAGCAGAGAGGAACGGGTAGATGCAGCACTCCCAGGAGGGGAGTGGGATAGTGGGAGAAAGGACGAGTGGGACTCAGCCTTTTGATAGTGGGACTCAGTGAAGGCTGAGAATTCCGGCCGTGCTGTTGGCGAAAATCCTCTTACACCTGTCACCAATTTCACGTCGGGCTCTTTCGACACCTGACCGGTTCCTTAAGGGGAGAGAGAAAGCGGCTTTGACGATTTTGTGTTATTTTTAAAAGTTTTAGTGCTTACCTGTGGTTTCTAGTGCACTACACCAACACAATCAAGGAGTAACTAGATGTCCCCCCGTTTTTATATTCGAAATGGACTAAAACATTAGTCAAAGGTAAATTAATTTTTTATACATATCTAAATAATATCATTGCAAATCAAAAACTAGACATCCAACGAACACGTTTCGTCAACATCCATAGCAAACATCTGGACACGCTAAACAAATTTCTTTCTAGTTCAAGAAAAATAATTAATTATTTTTCAAGTAGGTACGTGTATTAACTGTCGGGCGGTGGTTTGCGTTCAATTTTCCCCCTTTGAGTGTATTTAGATGAATCAGAGTCATTCCAGGCCGGCACTCCGTGAGAATTGGTGATGATTGTCATCCGTTAGCGTACTGTGTAAATAGACGAGGATGGTTTATAGACAAAATGCATTTAAAGCGATTACCATTTTGTTCACCGCTAATCCGGACTTTTTCGTTCTCCTTTTTTACCCGCAAAATCCTTTAAATTAGAAAGTTTTAATATTAGGTTTATTTGTTCATTTTATTTATTTATAAAGGTTTTTTGACAGAATTTGTGCTTGTTGTAAATAACAGTTTGCGTAAAAGTTTAACGGAGGATTGAAATGGCCTACATTTGTTTTAAAAAGTGTTACCCTTCTTAAAACAACATTTAAGGCTTAAAATCAGAAAATGCTTAACTTCGAATACTATTAACAGCCACAATTGATAGAAAGGAAAATTAAATTTTAAAAACATTTGACGATTTATGGTAATGTAATAGCGGTTTTTTTTTAAATCCCAATAGTTTGAACTCATTTCTGTTTTTAATTTACGAGATTGTAAACCTGTTTTTGCAGTTCCCCCCTTCTAATCAGCATTGGGAAATGAAGCTAAAACCAGAGAAATGTTAATAGAAATTGGTATTATGTCAAGTGGAAATCGCTAAAAATTGATTGCTCAAACTGTTTAAGTTGTACAAAATTTACAAGTACAGTAATTCGCAGTCGGTAAATAACGCTTCTACTGAAGATATGAAGATGAATAGGCTTAGGATTTATTTAAAGAAAAAAAATTGTTGGAAGGGCCTTTCCTTTCCTCATAGAGGCTGGTACACTTACAAACTAACAGGGGGTGGCTATGGACGTGGGATTGCTGATTTTACATGATTTGGAACATTTTTACTGCCGTTGGCCGGATGTTGTTTATTTGTGTTAGACCGCAGGGCAAGGAAATTTCGGATTGTATTGAATGATATTATGTATATAAAAGTAACAAAAAAGAAAAACAGTTTAAGTAAAGTAGCCCTGAAAACTAGATCTTTGTAAAATATCATTTGGATTCGATTCAAGCATACGTTAAATAGCAAACAAAAAGTAGACTTTTTTGGGTAGGATTTGCGGAGAGCAATTTTGTTTTCCCACTGATATACGGTGTTTCATTTAAAAATGTATAACTCTTCTGAGTGTTACCCAATTTGAACGTTTACACAACCACTGAAAAGCAGACTATTTCTTCATCCAGGCTATGTGAACAACCTTTGTTTTTAGGCTATTATAAGGGGGATTAAATCAACAAAAACTGGTCGAACTTTTATTTTATTCACGAAGTTAAAATTTTTGTCATACGTGAATTCCTGCGGTTCTAAATCTCTTTCAAGTTTTGTGTGAATCGGCGGTATTGATTTAAAGTTATCAACATTTTTGTTATTTTTAAAAATAAAAAACTGAGAGGGGAAGGCAAAAATTGTTGGTAAAAAAGATGTTTGTTAATTTTCTCATAAATTTGTATTCAGGGTGGGACCCAGCCTTTGATAGTGGGACTTGTGAAGTTTGAGAATTCCGGCCGTAGTCCATCTTTGAGGAGTAACAAATGAGCACCACTGTGTTTCTTTTCAAAAAATAATACATTTTAACGGATTTTTCGTCACTCGGTCACTAGATCCAAGTAGTATTGAGCAGCTAGCTGCAGTAGATATTGAAATAATATTGATGGTCACAACAATAAAATTTTTATTCCGATTAATCACCAATTAAAGGTGTTAAAAAGGAATTCCATTGTTGAGTTCATTGTTCCACTTGAAAATTTACAGCACCTATTGATTACATTAAAATTCGACTTTATTGCAATCAGAAAGGTTAAATTCACTTCCTTCAGGTTGTGTTAACAATGTTTAGATTTTATGTTGTAATAATTGAGAAAAATTAGGTTGAAATCGACAAAAACTTCCCACACGTTTTATTTTATTAATCTTGTTCTAATTTATTTACTAAGGCCAAATATGTGCTGTTACATGTGTATCATAGGGTTTTAAACCACTGTAAACTTCCCAAACGCCGTCCCTTAAACAGGTTCCAAAGTTATTACGATTTTTGTGATTTTCAAATAATATTGGACGCATTTGGAAGGAAAAACATTTGAAAGATTTTGACTTCATTTTTCTCAAAAATTTTTATTCATTAACTTTGTTTCTTGATAAAATAGAAATACTTCAACTTATTTTGCTAAACGAAAATAATCAATAGGCGGGCTAGCAAAATTGGTATGTATGCACATAATATTTTTTCCAAAATATTCTTCAATATTTTTTAAACAAGAAGCAACGTTGATATTCGCTTCCCGCACCACAACAATCCCTTGAATATCATTTTATGAGACAATCAAAAACTAATTTTTTCACCTTCTAAATTGTCCACAGTTTTTTCGAGATTTAAAAAATTGCGGTATCTTCAAAACGACTTCACCGATCCACAAGAAACCTCCGCCGATTTAATATCCCATAAACTACATGTATAGTGCAAATTTCAACTCTGTAAATAAATTACAATTCGAGTAATAAAGGGAGTTTTAGTTTATTTTATACTTATTTGCTTATCTTATAATGGCATAAAATCAAAACCTTGTTGACGTTGGGTGAAAGAGGAGATACTAAAATTTCTAAGGTCTAAATGTGGACAAATCCAGAAAAGTTATGAATTTTTAAGAATATCAGATATAAGAGTTTATTTTTTATTGTGGTAAATATAAATAAAGTAGTAAAGAAAAACGAATCGAAATAGTTTTTCTCATTAAAAATGTTGTTTGGACTACTTTACTTCACGCGCCGTTTAGTTTCGTAACTTTTTATTCATCTAATCTTAGGATCTGGTTTAATTCGATATAACAAGTTATTTTCTTATCCTAGGTAAAAACACAAATCGACTGAAAATATCTTTAAATACATGCACAACAATGGCAGGAAAACATATTTTTAGCAATTACTTAAATGAGATTTGTTCCCAGCTTCTAGAGCCGTTTAGCAAGAATTCTCTGACACGTGACCAAATATTTTGGAATTAGTATTCCCAAAAAAGATTCATTAATATCTGATAATATGTGATCAAATTGACGAAAAATACTGAACGTTAACTAAAACGTCTTGGAATGTAGGAAAATTCTTTTAAAAAATGTAAAAATCAAGCAACTACATACTAATAGAAATTTGTATGGATTTATGACATTTTATTAATTTTTCTTTAAGCTGAGAGATTTTCTTTTGAGGCCAGCCAGGTTGTAAACATTACCTTGGCCTTTTCCGGAAATCCTGGTCCGCCGTCTTCGCTGGTTTGATTTCACGTTTTTGACATTTCACCATCTTTGGTAGGCGGTTCGTATTATTTTTATTCGGTAAAATTATTTGTTATTAGTTTTTAAGGTTTCTTTTTAATACAAAAGATAAGCATAGGAAAAAAATAGTTTAAGGGACTGCCATTTTTGTTTTGTTATGCTAAATCAAATATAAATTTAAAATAGCTTCTTGGTCTAGGATAGGAAAAAATTTCCGTGGAGAAACGTGTCATGACCAAAATTGTGTGCATTTAAACAAAATAAATATTTTTCTTTCATCAAGCGACAATGGTTAACAGCCGTCGATGATAAACCATGCTGATACCGTATTTTAAGAGTGATAAAACGTTAAACAAACTTTGAGATTAGATGAATGCTTATAAACATTTTTCGTTTGTTTAACCCAACCATTTTGATCTTTCGATCCACATCCCAGGATCCATTTCCACAAATGAAGACGGAGGAAAGTCGAACAGTCTCGCAGATCAAAACAGATTGAGATAGACAGACCAAAATCGTAATCGACCGTAACCGACTATACGATTTCTTTATTCCGTTCTAATCTTTCTAACATAGAAGACAATTCATACGTACAATAATAGATCAATAAATGTAAAACAAAATAGGCTTATTTGCGAGTTAAATGAACTGTATTCGGAGCTCAACCCATGCTGCTTTTTAAATTAAGCGTAGGCGTTGATCAATGCGGTCAAATCGCAATTCGATAATATTTTCTTTAAAAAAACACCCAAAGGTACTTAGCCAATCATGTTTCTGTAACACCAATTTCTCCGTGGTAAAACCTGACCCCATGAGAATTTTTCGATTATCTTTGACCGCAGTTCGAGAACGGATATTCAAAAGCTGGCATATTATGTTTCAAACCAATTATTCGGATGAAGGCCGTGAAACACATCCCAAGTTTTCCTCCGTCAAGTTCAAATTGAATGGAAAAAAAATTCACGGACATTTACGTCCTTTGCCACTTTCTTGCCTGCTGGCTTTGTAAATATCAAATGTCTTCTCCTCAAATATAACTAATGGGAGATCGGATAATAAACTTGACTATAAACCGATATTCAGACGAGGAAAATAATATCTCTCAAAACTTGACAAATTGGTCAGATTTAGTGAGCCTTTGATGCTTTCTTCGCTTTCTTCGTTCTTCTTTGTTCCTTATCTATTCACAATAAAATATTTATTTTTCAACTACAGAAATATCGTAACATACATCCCTAACCATCCCTAATTTAAAATTTAGTAGTAGTAATTTTTGTTGTTAGTTGCGAAGTCGTGTCCGACGCATCGCGACCCGATGTATAATGCTCCTCCAGGTCTTCCTGTCCTCCACCGTCTTCCGGAGTCCGCTTAAGCTCACAACGACTGCTTCAGTGACTCCGTCCATCCACCTCATTCTCTGTCGCCCCCTTCTTCTTTTGCCCTCAATCTTTCCCAGCATTAAGTTCTTCTCCAAGGAGTCATTTCTTCTCATTTGGTGGCCAAAGTATTAAAGTTTCATTTTCAGGATTTGTCCTTCTAGAGAGCAGTCAGGGTTGATCTCCTCTAGGCTTGAACGGTTTGATCGCCTTGCAGTCCAAGGGACTCGCAGAAGTCTTTTCCAGCACCATAGTTCAAAGGCTTCAATTCTTTGGCGTTCAGCCTTTCTAATAGTCTAGTTTTCACAGCCATACATTGCAACTGGGAAAACCATCGCCATACCTATACGCACTTTTGTTGGCAGAGTGATGTCTCTGCTTTTGAGTATGCTGTCTAGATTTGTCATAGCTTTTCTCCCCAGGAGCAAGCGTCTTTTAATTTCTTGGCTGCAGTTCCCATCTGCGGTGATCTTGGAGCCCAAGAAAATAGTCTGTCACTGCTTCCATTTCTTCCCCATCTATTTGCCAAGAATTGAGAGGGCCAGATGCCATGATCTTAGTTTTCTTAATTTTCAGCTTCAAGCCAACTTTTGCACTCTCTTTTGTATAAGTTAAACAGGAAAGGAGAAGGTATGCAGCCTTGTCGAACTCCTTTCTCGATTTTGAACCAGTCAGTGATTCCATGTCCAGTTCTCACTGTTGCTTCTTGACCTGCATATAGGTTTCTCAGGAGACAAATAAGATGGTCTGGTATTCCTATCTCTTTAAGAACTTGCAGTTTGTTATGGTCCTCACAGTCAAAGGCTTTAGCATAGTCAATGAAGCAGAAGTAGATGTTTTACTGGAACTCCCTAGCTTTTTCCATGATCCAGCGTATGTTGGCAATTTGATCTCTGGTTCCTCTGCCTCTTCGAAATCCTGCATGCACTTACACCACTTCTCGGTCTACATATTGTTTGAGCCTAGCCTGTAGGATTTTCAGCATCACTTTGCTAGCATGTGGGATAAGTGCAATGGTGCGGTAGTTTGAACACTCTTTGGCATTGCTCTTCTTTGGAATTGGAATGTAAACTGACCTTTTCCAATCCTGTGGCCACTGCTGCGTTTTCCAAATTAGCTGGCATATTGAGTGTAGCACTTTTACTGCATCGTCTTTTAAGATTTTAAATAGTTCAGCTGGAATACCGTCACCTCCACTAGCTTTGTAGTTGCTAAGACTTCCTAAGGCCCATTTGACTTCACATTCCAGGATGTCTGGCTCCAGGTCAGTGAGCTCCACATTGAGGATATCAGGGATATTAAACTTGTAGTTGTATAGTTCTGCTGTATAGTTTTGTCACCTCTTATTTATGTCTTCTGCCTCTGTTAGCCCTGCCATTTTGGTCCTTTATCATGCCCATCTTCGCATGAAACGTTGCCTTAATATCTCCAATATTTTTGAAAAGATCTTTGGTCCTCCCTTTTCTATTGTTTTCTTCTATTTGTTTGCACTTTCAATTAAGAAGGCATTCTCATCTCTTCTAGCTATTCTCTGGAATTCTGCATTCAATTGGTTGCATCTTTCTCTTTCTCCCTTGTCTTTTTGCTTCCCTTCTTTCTTCCACTATTTGTAGAGCTTCCTGGGATAGCCATTTTGCTTTCTTGCACTTCTTTTTCTTTGGGTTGGTTTTGGTTGCTACCTCTTGTACAATGTTGCGAACCTCTGTCCATAATTCTTCAGGTACTCTGTCTATCAAATCTAGTTCCTCAAAGCTATTTGTCACTTCTACTGTATATTCATTAGGGATATGGTTTAGTTCATACCTGACTGGCCTGTGTATTTTAGTTTAATGCTAAAATCACCTATTAAACAGTGATAACTGTTTTTTTTTAATTACGCGACCGTAGTATCATGTTAAACGTGTTATTGCGTTGTTAAGTACAAATATACGTGAACGACCTTTCGGGTCTTTTTATAATCTAAATGTGCTAACGTGAGTTCTTTTCCGTGACAAATCAATTTATATTTAAATGCCAAAGATTGTTATAAATCGTTTAAGTTGAAGTTTATCCTGATTTGACCAACTTTTCCTTCCTTTCTCAATCTAACTTGTTTCTTCCTTTCTAATTATATTGTAAACACTTCCATTCTTAGCAACTAACACGCGGCAGGTAATCAAAAGTCTACCCTTAAAAGACTTAAAAACCGCCCAGCGAACACACGGCTTGACCATGGTAGTTTTATTATTATTATTGCAAAAAAGGATAGTGATAAACATTACATAGTATATAATTTAAAGTAAAATTACAGCATGGAGGGGTCCGTCTGCCGGAGGTCGATTTTCATTTGACTTAACTTTTTGGTCGACGCTGAGAAAATTTACAAAAAAAAAGTTTTACAAAAATTTGATCCTTAAGTAAATATTACAATTGATAATTTAATTTTTAATAATTACATTAACAATGATGAAAGAAAACATGATTTACATACTATCGTCATTTTTATTCCTATAGAACTGATTAAAGGCACTTGCAGCATATTGCATATATTCGACGACTTCAGACATCCTAATAATTACATTAATTAATTGTATACATTTTACGTACAATAATTTTTGTTCTTCGTTTCATATATATATATATATATATATATATATATATATATATATATATATTTTTTTTTTTTTTTTTTTTTTTTTTTTTAACAACAGAAATATAATTCAAAATTACGTAACAACTGTGTTACCATTGTGTTAAAATAGTGTATCAGTTTAAAAATACAAATTTCTACTGGAATTTAACACTTCAAATGCTGTCAGTAAACCATATGACGAAATTGTCGATAAATCGAAAGGTCAAAATGGAAATTTCGTGTTGTTATTAATGGGACTTATCCCATGATATCGAAACCATGGTGACGCAACGGATGTAAATGGACGTAATCCTAAGCAAATTTTAATGTTAATTCACCATCAGGTGGCACTTATTCTATTTTCTTGTCCAAAGCCCCACACTATGAAATTATATATAGTCCACTACAGAAAATATTTTTATTGTTATTAATATATATTTTCGTCTTGTAATGTACAACTCGCAAGACCCTGCTTTTCTTTTTGTTATCGAAAAATAACTTACGAATTTGGCAAAATTAAGCCAGAAAAACGATATTATAAAGTACTTCGATTTATTTTAAATAAATAAATTATCATTTAATCTTTATTCATAATCTAACTTAAAGTCAACCTAATATATATCCTTGCTGAACAATTTATCACGTTGAGGATATGAAAATCTCGAATGATCGTCCAGGTATATTCCTTTACAATAGTAACAATAAAATATTTAGTATGATACCAATTTTGCGTGAATACTACAAAAATTCATTCTCATAGAACGATAATCGATTGATGCAATTCTTAAAAGATAATCCACTCCCGAAACTTGTATACCACCTTACTGGATGTGTTATCAGTTATCACGTTTCACGAATAAAAATCTGGAATGGTCTTTCACGTGTATTTAATAGCAACAATAACACTCTTAGCACGACACACCGATGGCGTGAATACTCTAATTTTAAGTGGTTGAAACAAAAAGTTAGAGGTTTTGTTTGTTTATTTATATTTTATTTTTTAGTAAGTTAGAAATTTTTATGTTTTAATTTTCATTTTAAAACATTTTTTAATAAAGTCACTTTATTTCGAAAATAGGTAGTATACATTGGAGGCGGATCCCATAAAATTCCTCTTTTGGTTGCCTTACTCATGCATATTTTCAAAAAATCCAAAATCGACTTTTATTTATGTAATTAATTTTTTTTTGCAAGACACTTATCCAAAACCATTTTCCTACGTAAAACCTTTATAGAACTATCCTGCCAGTCGGTTTAAAGCATATAGCTAACCGGAACGTGGCACAAAAGAACAAGATAGGTTGTTTTTTTTTTCTTTTTCACCATGACAACGAACTGTACCACATGTCTCCTTGAAGGGACAAAGTAAGTTAAGGAACTCAACTGGGAAATGCTTTGGGGACACCCGCCATATCCACCTGACCTTCAACCATCGGGCTGCCATTCGCCTACAGAAACACCTGAAACTTGGATGAACAATTGAAACGAAAATACACAGAATTTCCTATTTAGACACTTTGAATATTAATTCTTCGATTTCGTGTTTATTTCCAGTGTAGTTATTAATACGAAACTATCTTGTAACAGTTTCAAGCAAATACAATAATAATTTTCATTCCTGGTAAAAGTTGCTTACACCCGCATTTGTTACGTGAATATGCGGAAAGCAGTTATATTATAATGAGATGAAAGATGAATTAAGAAGGCCTAATTATAAAATAGAACATAAATGAAGCACATTGAGTCTAAATTAATTCCATACCAATTTATGACGTCACTAATTGTAATACCCATAAATAATCAATTTATTTTGATGTACTTTTATCCACTAGTATTAATGTTAGCCTTAATCGTTAAGCTCTTAATTTGTACACAATCCTCGGGAATAATTATTGAAACGAAATTATGACTAAGTTTGGAGATAAAGTAATCACACTGGAATGATAGTGTTATCTACTCAATGCTTTTTGTCTTGAGCAGAAAGTAAAAGTATTCAAGAGACGTTTTACGTTATTTTTTTCTCCTACAGAATTGTTTTCATCTTATCGTATTTGATAAAAACGGCTCTATAATTTATATCTCCACACAATGGCAATGAAATACTGGTAACTAATTTAAAACTCCTACCTTCTACGATGTATATATATATATATATATATATATATACACAAAGATAAATATTTTC
>CM077106.1:32167777-32188431 GCA_039619505.1 Cimex hemipterus | reverse complement strand
ATATATATATATAAAGTTTATATATATATATATATATATATATATATATATATATATATATATATATATATATATATATATATACTTTAATTCCTTTTTTTACGTAGGGCAAGAAAATAACATGTATGATTGTTTTAAATGATTGTTTTTTAAACGTTTATGAGGATCGGTGGACCAATATGTGCTAAAACTCAGCAAACTCAGATTCAACTCCAAGCATACACAACAAGACATCTCACACTTGGGCATTATACATCCCATTTTGATAAAACATTGCTTTGTAATACAAAGTCGAGACATTGTCGAAGAATATTTTTCTGTTTTGTTATGCATGTATTTCAGGGTTATTATATATCAGTCGATTTTTTCGTTATGTAGAATACGTAAATAATTGGAATATAATAAGGATTGTATTAAATGAGAATATATATACACATACTAACAAAAAGCAAAGATGCTTTCAGTAAGCAGGCAAAAAAATTGTTCACTATGAAAGCGCTTATTTTAAGCACTCTTTTTAAGAATTTATATATACAAACTGGATCTTTTGGGTGGATTAGCCGGAGTTACTTACTTACAGAAACCAAATTTGTGCCGTTAGAAGTTGTTTATGAGGTTCTAAACCTTTGTCCTGTAGAACTAATATGTGGTATTTAAGTTATCACCATTCTTTTCAAAAAAAATAATAAATAAATAAATAGCAGTATTTGGAAGGCGAAAAAAGAAAATAAATTTTCTTTATTGCTAAAAAAAATAATTTACTTACGTAACTCGGTGAATAAAGAATCTGAAATAGAGATATACAGACCCACACCCAGCAAGAAAACGAAAGAGAAAGAGGAGGGATACGAAAAAGAGAGAGAAATAGTGATGGAGACCAAAGATTGAGAGAGATAGAGAGAGATTAAAACGGGGAGAAATTAAAGGAGAATATAAGAAATGAGATAAAGAAAAAATAACATACAAGAGAGGTAGATAGATATTAAAGGATGAGAGAAAGGAAAAATGTACGAGTGAGGTGGAGAGTTATTAGTTATTATTATTAGTTAGGAGAATGAAAAAAATAGAGGGAAAGAGAATGAGAGAGGGGAGAAAAAGAAAGACAGAGAGAGAGTAAGTGAGAGGGGGTGAGAGAGAGATGAAAATAATATATATATGTACAAACATAGTTTCTGCCATTTATTCATTACTCATCTCGGTTTGCCTACCCTCGCTTTGCCTGTTGGACTCGTTTCGGCATTTCGCTATCTACAATATGTGTGCCTGACATCACAAGATCACCAATGAAAATGCCACAATTCGACCACGACGATAAGCAGGTTCGGATGGTCAGTAAGATCAAATTAACGGTTCACCACCCCTGATACCACAGGAGGACATCTTACGTTGAATTTAGTTTCTTCCCTGATAATTGCCAAATTTCCAGTTGTCTTCGGTTTTTAAAGGCACTTAGCTATATCAAAATTATATTTCACAATTAGCCATAGAATAAACGTAGATGTAGTGCATATTAATTTTTTATCCCAAGTTAAAAAAAAATTATAATTCAACTTATTCAACATAAAAACATGCACTGATAGTCAAATATTTTATCTAGTCAACTCCAAGATTTTGTACCAAAATCCGACTGTTTAGTTCTACTTAGAAGAAAGATGAGGCCTAATTGTTACGTCGCTTTGAATAATTTAAGTATTATTGGACAAATTAGCATAGAGACACGCTTGTTTACCCCATCCGATTTACTTTTAGCACGCTCTAATTTTAAATCGCCCAACAAACGCAAAACGGCAGCTAAGCCAATTAAATTGAATGAGTTAACTTAATTGTTATTCTTTAATATGAAGTTATCGACATTCGCATTGTCTCGATATTTCCGGACTCTTTTTATTTTGCAGTTTATCGTAAATGGCAGTTGATGTAAATTATCCCGCTTGTGCGTGAGCAACTCAGTATAAATGAGTCCGTTATTAACCTGTTACATGGCAAGCTGTTTTAGTTGTATATAACAATTTAAATATTAGCATGTCATTTATTAGTTTTTTTATTATATACGTGAGGCTGATGGAAATTTGATAGTAAATATATTGAAAAAATACGTGAAGGATAAAGTGAATATAAAAGGATACCGCCCACCAATTTCACTATATATTGGTAGTAAACGATTATGATAATAAATAATTAACAGCTCCTATACTCATCCATAAATTATGTTGTAAATTCAACTTTAAACATTAATAGATTGTCTAAACGGCCCAGGGGCTCGTAAGAAAATAAATAACTCCATTGCAAATTCACGTAAATTATACACCAAATAACAATTACAGCACCTTTACAGACCTGCTGTCCATTTTATTTATTTACTTTTAATATTAACCCAACCATATATACAGCAAACATCGGTTAACAGTAATTACAATGGTTACAGTAATCATACTGTACACATCCCAAAGCTAACTAATTTGGCCTTCCGAATTAAGAATTTGAAAAAGAAAATCAAAGCTTGGATGGCAATAGGATAAATTAGATTGCAAGTGAATGTTTGGAGTCAGAGCTTTATAGCACTCAGAAGAGATATAGCTGACCTAAAATAGAATGTTTGGATGTTAGGGCGTGAAATGACCTTAGCCGTTAAAATGCCCTTAAAAATTAATAATAACTATATTTATGAAGTGGAGGCATGTTTTCTGTAAAACATCTTCCGAGTTGTTATTACCAGGCTCAGAGGTACAACTGTAGCTTCCAGGATGCAGCTTTCGTTCGGTCTACGTTCCGTTCCGGTTCACATACCTTTCTCTGGAGTCGTGTGAAACCTTGCGCATGAAACATTTTCAATTAAATAAAATGTAAAAATAAAAATCGTAATACATATGTGTTTGTATAGCAATTGGCATTGTTTATCCTGTATGCCATGTTTTGCGTAACACTGTGGGCAACACTGATTCAGTGAAGAGGGGCTGTTCATTTTAGTATACTTACGATTAGAAACTGCAATAATAAATTAAATCGTGTCAATTTATGAAAAATTTAGAGAGGAGGAGTGTGAGATAGTTTACGGCTTCGTGACCAATCAAAAAGATAGAAATTTTATACAAAATTTTTGTCAAAGAAGTCCGAGATTGAAATTTATTTTCTATTGCAAAAATGATGGCACGATGAAATAGACAATAAGGAATTTATATCTTATTCTTGACAACAGGCTGTTTTTGTTTAAACAAATTGTAAATTCTGCTGAAAATAGTAAAATAAGGTAAAATAATAAATAATATTTATTGTTAAGGTTTGCTTTCAAAATAGTAAATTGTGTAGAAGACCGTGGTGGCCGAGTAGTTAAGTCGTCCACGTTACCGCTCCTATAAAGTGGTTTTGACCCTCGTCCACCAGCCTTATTTAAATGGGAGGAATTATATTATTTTCAGTTCAATTTGTTCCTAATTTTTACGTTGTTTCACAGCTAAAACCTTTTAAACATTTATAAAAAATGATAACTTTCAATCAATAGTAATTGTACGTACATATAGTTTATAGTACATTATTTAGATCATTTTCAATTTCTTAAATACAAGAGAGGAAAAAGTGGCCACTTTTTTCTTTACCAAAAATTTACTTAATAAGCAAATTTCCTTACTCAAATCGACATGTGGGGAGAAATCTCCGACCCGGTAGAACGTGCCTACCATTTAGTTATTTAATAATGTTGACTATAAATGTTTGCAAATAACGAGGATCTCAAGGGGGATATGGTTAAAAAACCACTGATGTCAAAAGTCCACATTTCCCAAAACCCTGGAGCCAAACTTGCTCTGAAGGCCACTCTCTCCACCAAACAAGAAGGTGGGCCACTCTTTATATGTTTAGTTATCGTTTTAGTTATATTGATTATTATGTTGGATGATTTTAAGTGAAACAGATTCGGCCAGAATCATAGGATTGTTAGAAGATGGAAGAAGTCAAGTATGTGACTAGGGTACATAACATTCCCAGAACAACTGGCGGAAGGATCTTCCATCGAAATTACATCAATTGTTCTGAGCAAGATTGGACTAAAATCTTGTTTTCGGATTAGCTAAGGTTTCGTGACGACCCAGAGAGGGTTTGGAGAAGAACGATATACCCCCGCATCTTTTTCACTCCGGAGAAGCTTTGTAGGTGGCAGACAATGGAAGGTCGCACAAACTTGATTTTCATCGAGGGTTCTCTAACAGCTGCGCGATGTGTTATCAGACGTTGTTCCTCCTATGCAACTAATTGACGACGGTTTAATTTTTATGCATGACAATGCAAGTCCCCTCTCAGCAATGAACGTTGGTGGCAACTTGACATGGGCTTCAATTCAATGTTTAGAGTGGCCAGCATGTAGTCCCGACTCCCTGTCGAACCCCTTTAGGACAAGTTGTCAAAGAGGGTAAAAAGTCACCCAGTGATGCCAGGGGGTTTGCAGGAATTAACAATGGCGCCGTTGGAGGATTATGAAAACATTCAAAACCTCATAAAATCGAATGCAAGCGGTCATCAACACAAGTGGAAATACTCCATGGTGAATTGAATATTTTATTCGTTGCTTCCATGAAAAATGAAGCAACATTTTTGCTAAAATTGTTATACTCAATGTAACTGTTTTTATGTTGCTATATCTCATTTTTTAAGTATCTAATAAATAAGAAAAATAAAAATTATAGCATTTGCTAATATTTACTGCAAACGAAGGTGGCCACTTTTTCCTCCCAGTGTAATTGAAGTCATAAAATTGAACTTTCATTTTTGCTATTCTATTTTTACATTATGACCGTTTTATATTATGTGTAGATATCGTGAGATGCGGTCTGGTGTGGTGTAGGTTTCAGAAAAACATTTTCTTTATCGTGCCAACGTTTCGATCTTTATTGAGATAATTTTCAGGGCTCAAAGGTTTTGTCTTCTGTGTACTTGTGCCATTCTGGCGTGTTGTGTTGAGAGTGCCCTGTTGTTTGTTGTTCTGAAACCTATGTTATATTATGTTATATGAATGGTTAATGAAAAAAATTAATTAATGGCTAAATATTGATTACAGCAACACTCCAGAAAGTCTTGTTGTTTAAATGGTTACCTGATTACAATTTAAATATTTTTCAGGTTTTCGTCGGCGGTACGGCACGGCAAAAGCACTTTTGATCATGCTAAGGTAATTTCCTAAATTCTGAATTTTAAATTTTATTATTTTTAACATTTTCGGTCGTACTTTTGCTCCCATTTGATTACAATATTTATCAACTGGTTTGCACAATGAACCTGGAAATCGGTAGATATGAAATCGCAACGATGAGATCTGTAATTTCCGAACACTGACGAAACACTGTAATTCGGGTCTGCCATTTAATTGAAGAAACCATTGAATATTTCGTCATCACTTTCAAAAACTTATTATCTAATCTTTACTTTTTATCTTTCACAGGCCTGCAGAGGGATTATTTTAATTTTTGACAAAAATTATACTTACACATAAATTTTTTTTTTCAAATTTGTTGTACATTACAACTACCTTAAAGTAGGTAATAAGTAACAGTGAGAACGGTAATTAAAACAAAACAAAATTAAAACCAAGAGTGGAGAAAACACCCATTGGTATTACTCCAATGTTACAATAATATTGTGTGTTCACTCGATTTGTGTGTCATTATCACTTTCACTGTTACCACCATCACCTCCTAGAAAATCTCGCGGCCATTGTCTCTTCGGTCGGCGAGGTGGGTTTGAGGGGGTTCGTCGGGATGCGAGGTTTCTGATGTGTTGATTTTCGTTAGTTGGGAGGTTTTTATGAAATTTACGGTAATGGAAACGTATTTCATCTTGTACGAACGGAATATGTAAATCTGTATGTGTAGTTTGGTTCGATACATAAAATGGAGCATCTAGTATTTTTCGTAGCATTATAGACTGGGCAGTTTGAATGCGGTGGATATTGGAATGTTTGGCTGAACCCCACACTTCCAGTCCGTAAGTCCAAATCGGTTCAATTATGGTGTTGTAAAGCAGTCTTTTATTTTTGAGAGGTAAATTCGAGCGTTTGTCAAAAAGTCGTGCAAGAATTCTAAATCTTGTCATAACCCCCTGACGTTTCAATCTTGTGTGTGGATTCCACGTCAGGCGTTTGTCGATGTACAATCCGAGGTACCGCACCTTGTTCGCAGTTGGGAAGGGAGTGTAGTTTAAGAAAACAGGGGGAGAGATCTTTTTACGAAGAGTGAAGGTAATGTGGGTGGATTTTTCCTTGTTAAATTTTATCCTTTTCTTTTTGCACCAGGACTCTAGTAGTATGAGGTGTTGTTGGAGGTTTCGAGTGGAAATGACAAGGTCGGGGTTGCTAGAGAGAATTGCCGTATCGTCTGCAAATGTGAATGTGGTGGTTTCGGGATGAGTTGGCATGTCAGCTGTGAAAATCTGGTACAGTGTAGGGGCCAGAACGCTACCCTGAGGAACACCAGCATGGATACGAAAATATGAAGAGAGGGAATGGCCTTCAATGACTTGGAAGAATCGGTCAGTGAGGTAACTGTGTAGTACGAGATAGTAGATAGATGGACGGATGTCCTTGAGCATGAACAGCAGGCCCGGGTGCCAAACTCGATCAAAAAGTTGGCTTACGTCAAGGAAGGCCTCGGAACAATACTGTCCCATCTCAAGGGAGGATGAAATAACGTCTACCACGCGGTGACACTGTTGGACATTTGAGTGGCGGTTGCAAAAACCAAATTGATGGGCTGGGATTATGTTTTGAGAATTTAAAATCGGAAGAATTCTTTTAAGTAGGGGTTTTTCTAACACTACCCAACGTAGGTAGTAAACTTATTGGCCTGTATGAAGTAGTACAATGTGTTGGCTTTTTTGGCTTAGGGAACATTCGAATATAAGAGCGCTTCCAAGCTATAGGGAAGTAGGTTGTACGAATAACGGAATTAAATAGATATGTAATGAATATGATGGCCTTTTTGGGAAGGTATTGAAGAATTTTTGGAGTAATAAGATCAAAACCTGGGGCTTTCTTGGATTTTAGGTGTAGGTAACATTGACTAGGAATTTGAAAATGGTTTAACGTGCTGTGAATTAAGATAGCGGTACCTCCGCAAGCAATATCCATGGGATGTCCTGAAATTTCGAATGTAAAAATTAGTTCGTGATGTGAAGTGTGTCTCCGTAACCAGTACTATGTCTATTCTTTTTTCTTGTAGAAGTATTTCTAATTCGTTGAAGCGGGAGTTCAAGCCGTTTGCATTCCATAAGAGAAGAGTTAGTGGGTGATGAGATGGCATTAAGGGTGTGTCCGCGAGACGGGTGAGACAAGTTTCTCAACGACGGAAGAAGAGAGATTAGAGGGCTGATGAGAGAGCGGAATTCGTTAATAAATGTGGACATCATAGAAGTTAGGTCTGAAGAAGTGGAAGGTGGAGGTATGCAGTATGCAGTTTCCCCGAAAACCCTTTTCTGGTTTCTTTCATTCAAAATATTTAAAATACTAAATATCTACATAATACCAAATATTTTAAAATTTAATTTATCAAGTAGTGGTAGATGTGAAATGAAAACTAAAAAAAAGGAAAGTTGAAATATTTTTATATATACAAAAATATAAACATATACAAAAACGATACGCACGTAAAGTAAACGAATGTCACAATAGTACTCTTTCACTGCAGTTCCAAAGCAATAATTTTCCAAACCTGGTGCCAATCGACTTTTAGTTTGGATGTAACTCCAACTTTGGAGAACAATCATTCTGCTTATACCATCTTTCCCAGAACAAACAATTATCTCTTTGCTAAATCAATCCTTTCGTGGTAGGTTTTTCTAATCTTTCCGCTATTTGTGGGGAGCTTGGTTTTTGGCGAAGAAACGGAATCTTTGAAGGTCGAAGGTCGATTCATCCCTCCTCCTCGCTCTCCTTTTCTTTTGGCTTCGAACCAAATTTTTGCGGTGACTCGAAAACCCATTGAAAAATCAATCAGTATCATAAATGCTGCCCTCTCCTCAGTTCTGCAAATTATTGCCTAATCGTTATCCGTATTATTATATTATAGTATTAATTGTTTGTAATGCTTCGATGCCTCATATTTTTACGTTTTATATATACATTAAGCGTATAGAAATCAAATCAACGGGAATTGAGATCATTTGCGGATACAATCACACCACATTTTTGACACAAATGAATATTACATTTTCAATTTGAAGTCGATTATCACAAACATCAATGGCCTTCACAACGATATTTCTACTTCCATGGCACCTAATAGGTTGACTGTGCATCAAGCACATTACGGCATAAATCCAATGTATATTATAAACTTGAAGCATTTTCAGACGAAACGTTCAATGTATAATTTTTACATTAAAATACAGGCGTGTAAAGCAGATTTTGAAGTTTAAATATAATGTTAGTATAACATCACGCATGACATTATTAAAAATTTATTTCGCGAATAAACTTGAAAAGCGTGTATCCAGTAAAGTCAATATTAACAAATACTATTACCATTTATCAAATGCGGGTAGTTATAAAAGACTTTTAAAGTAGAATGTATCAAGATGTGAAGTTACTTCCAACATTAACATTTTCCATTGGTCATCGCCAGCCCTGTCTTCCTTAGCGATACTTTTTTCTCCTTATCTTTCTCGCGTATTAATAGTACTAATTTCGTTTCCTATTTCTCTAGCTGAATTTCGATATTTTATGGTACAACAGTGACCAACTCTCTCTTTTCCGTTTGTCCTCTTGCTCTCTTTACCGCAGGGCTTCATTAATTCTGGATAAAATAAGGCAAATAACAAACACAAGTACACAGAAACAAGATTAAACATGATAGTGTGGTTAGCATTCACACTACCCAAGAACCAGATATTTCTCGGGACAATTGGAGATAAACCCTACCATTCACGCTAATAAATTACATTCACACACCTGACTGAGTGCACATTACCTAAGAGTAATCGATATTCATCGAGGTAATTGGAGATAAACCCTACCAATTACGCTGAATGATGAATGCTGTCAATAACCATTTTAACCGCAGGTGACCCATCCTGGAGAAGAAAGCCATATTTTCATTTTTGACTTCGCAAGTTTTGTACGCACTGTTCCTCGTTTATTGTCCTAAACTTCTGCGATGCCCATATATTTCAGCGACCTGAGCCAGTTTCCAAGTTTATCATATTACATTGCATGGAGTTAATAAATGGTAGTGGGACAAATCAACAGTTATTTTAATTGGCGGATTTAGGCGTCAAAGATACTTTTCTCCCCCCTCGCCGGCAATCTATCAATCTTTCGACAAACATTGCATTACCTTGTAACCACATAACGGCCGGAGAACTCGAATGGTAACGGTACTCGCTTGTTTGAAGGCTCCACTAGTCGTATCGAGCGAGCTATTTGCCGAGTTGGAAGAGGGAAGTCGAAAGCGTAAGAATTATTTTGGTTTTTTTTCTTCATAAAACAAATATAGAAATAATTAACAGTATGAATAACAAAAAATCTGTCTGTAGAATCCGTCGGGAAACGGTTCATTTTTAACTCTATTTATTCAATTGGTCCGTTTCGTCCCTGTGGTTTTGCCCGTTTTGCAAGTCCAACCGGCAGCATTTGTTTAGATAATCCCGTGGCAGAATGAATCAGACAACATCGACCACATTCTTTTTGTTCAACGGTGTACGGGCACAATTGTGTTCGGATGTCTCAGTTAAATAATATGATAACTGTTCAATTTTAGCCGACATACCATCACATAACGTATATCTTTTTTTCTACTATAGTACTACACTAATAGGAATCCTGAGGAAAAAGAAAAGTAACGATACCCATAATGATTGCTAGTGGAGAACAAAACTTCCAAAATATTGACACCCTCTATTAAGTATGCAAAAAAAAAAAACTAATTACAAAATCCTCGAGATCAAAAGCTAATTGAACGTAAACGTAGAGTCTTGGTAATACGAATGGTTATGATGGAGATATATCAAGTCAATAGTTGAAAGAATAGTTCAACTCCTTTCCTCCGGAAGTTTCCTATTGAGTGCCGTTTTATTACATTTTCTCTTATTAAATATTTTATGTACACCTGTGCTGTTTCCTTCCCTCCCATTTTTTCGGATAACACATCGCATGTTAAACGGGAAATCAAGATGCCACTCGAAGTATATATTTTTCTGCTTCCCTAGACACCACTTAGGTAGGTTAAAAGGTCAGAGAAAATGCCGAGAAACGTCCAAACAGGGCATATATTTCAACGAGACATACCCGCAGTACCACTCTCCGTTGCGACTCGGATGCGAATTCTGAATTTCAAGCGATCGATTTCTGCGAAGACCTTCAGCGTTTAATCTTTAATTTTATAAATCCCTGTTGACAGTTTCAAATAGCATTTCTTGTTTTTATTAGCGAAGAAACGGAAGGGGACAGACAAGATTCAGATCTTATTCACTGGTGGTAAATGCAAATCGGTTATCAAAAGCGTAGTTGTGATGGTTCACAAGAAATCCTTTATTTGACAATAAAAATATGTTCATATTTCGTTTCCTCTTCCTTTGCCAGACGGTTTCTACATTTTGCCGTCTTCTGCCGTCTTCAGTAGAGTGTTTGTAACAGCAACACGAAAATAAGTAACAATTGGACAAAAACGAGCTCTCCATTACAGATGGCAAAATGCAGAAACGTATTTGGCACAGCTAAAAGCAAGGAAAAGCAGTGAATAGGAAGGGACAGGTGGACCAAAACTGCGTGTATAATAAATCCAAAACTGTGAGGATATGATGTTCAAAACATTTAAGACAGACAGATCGTTAGGAAGATGAGAATAGCCAATTAGAATATTAAAATAGCAAGGATAAGCCGTCTAAAATAAGGAAAGATAGGCCAAAACGGCGACCTAGGCAGCCCAAAATAGTGTAGATAAGTAGGCCAAAAAAGGAAGGTACCAAAACTGAGGATTTGTAGGTTAAAACAGCAAGAACAGACAGATCAAAACCTGAAATTAGCAGACCAAATCAGCGAAGGCAGGTAGACTAAAACAGTAATGTTATGCAAACCAAACTAGTGAGATTGGCAGACAAAACATTAAGGAAATACATAAAAAACAGTGTGGATTGGCAGTCCAATATAACCTGCAAAGATCTAGCTACATGGATCTATGTACATTTCAGAATATAAAATTTTTTCATCTTCTTTTCATTTTTCATCAAAATAAGATATTTCAATTATTCTTTTGACTCTTTCCTCATTCACTGCTAAGTAAAATTATTTAAAATTATTGATTCGTGAACGTCATCTATTGAGTAAAGATGAAAGCCTACAGAATAAATTCAATTTATCTGTGGTTGTTTTTTGTTTAATAATAAAATACCTTTCGTTCATTACATGTTTATTCAAGTTTCCAGTTTTTGAAATTCAATTTGAAATTTGAAGTTCATACAATCTACAGGTGTGAAGTCAAGGAACTGTGCTGGTGGGTGGGGGCCGGATGCAAGACGAGCTTAGAAGAGCAGCTATGTGAAATTATAGGATTGAACCTGAATAAAAGAAACTCATCGGAGAGAAATAAATATGTTGACGATATAGGGCGAAAAACCGTTATGGAGAATGGGAAAAGTAATTTAATTACAATAAAATACAAATTTATCAAAAAGGTAGTTTAAGCGTTCAGACGTGCTAGTGGATTTTTGTGTTTGGAGCCGGTTCCAATATTAATCGCCACTGGTTGTTGATTTCAAGGCAAAACATTCCTCAACGTTCAAGGTTGGGAGGATGTTTAGAGAGGGAACCCACCAGTTCGCAACCAACTTCCTGACACGTTTGATCAAGGTTTAAAAACCCTTCATCTTAGAGAAAGAAGCTAGAAGAGTATTATTAGTTGGATACACTGTCGGCCGTATCATACAGAATTTGCACCTATTTTTCCCTTAAAAAATCTTCTTAGAAAAAGCAAGGACAAGCTGTGCTATTTAAAACCGGATCTATGCGTTTATCCACCTCACAGTCGGATGAAAGCATTGATTACATAATGGTATAACGGTAGTTTCATCATGCCTTTCGTTTGGTTCACATTTTTTACGAAATGCTTCAACTCCAATAAAGGTCCCGATTAACGCTAAATAACTCAGATACCGACCAGTGAATATGCTGTATGACAGACGAAAGCCACGAGGAGGGGGGGACAGAAAATGATTTAAAACGGAAGCACAGATTCTTCATCAAACAACGATGTTTTTGTACAATTTTCTGTAGATCTATGAAGCCGCGATAAATTTAAAAATATGATAGCGATTTTTGAAAAAGTCGGTGGCATTTGGAAGGCGAAATATTAAAGAACATAGCATTTTTATATATAAAAAAACAAAAAATCATCAAGAGTTTTTCAGGGTGAAAAAACAAATAGTTTAAGATTAGGGAGCGGTAGAGTGAGAAAAGAATAAATACAGAAAGAAAGGGCGGAAAGTGAGTGACAAAGAAAGAGATATGGAAAGTGGGATGATCGCAGAATGAGGGATTGAAAGAGCAACAAGCACAGAAAGAAGAAAAAGACACAGAGAAAGAGTGTGTGTGAAAGAAATATTAAGTGAGAGATAAAGAACAACAAATACAAAAGGAAAGAGAGACTCAGAAAGAAAGGGGAACAAATACAGATTGAGTGAAGAGAAATAAACGAGAAAGAAGATAAAACACAACAACAAAAAAAAAGATTATTAAGTGAGTAAATAATGAAATTGGGGGAGAGAGAGGAGCAAACCCAAAAGAAAGAATGGGAGAGAGGTAAGAACAAAAACAGAAAGAAAGGGAGCGAGAGAGAGAGAGAGAGAGAGAGAGAGAGAGAGAGAGAGAGATAGGAGAACAAACGCAGAAAGAAGGAGAGGGAGAGTGAGGTGTGTGTGAGAGAGAGAGAGAGCGCAGTTACTTCCCCGATAATTTCAAAATTTCCTGCCCTTTTCGTTTTCAGGATAGAAAGTAAGACCAAGCATATATTTACATTTTTTTATGCTTTTCAACGTTTAAATTCATTATCTGAAAAATTAGTGTCATTAAAGCATGAATAACATTGGTAACAAACTGAAAATCGTTGAAATAACAAATGATTAATAAGAGATAAATGATTTGTAATCACTTTATCACGCAATACAATAATTTCGCTGTTCTGGCATTACTGTTATTAATATTATTATTCTAACAAAAAGAGTAACGCTGGGATAAATATTAGTTACATTAAGATATAGTTACAAAAATGGTGATTACAGTAGTGTTAATTTATATTCTAACTGCATAAAAGTTGAAAGTGTTCCTAAGGCTTCTTTAAAAATAAAATTGAATATTGCTTCACGAAGGATAAGCTGAAGGAGGCAGATGTTGATGATATCATAATCGACTGTGTCGAACCGAGAATAATTTAGTTAACTCCAGGATTTTTTTTCTTTAGTAATCTTGATTTGTACTTGTAATAAAGTGTAATTATTGACGCCGAGCGGCTGCTATTTTCCAATCGTCATTTATTTAAAAGTACCACTGATAACCATTCATTGCTTTCTGACTGTTTTCCTATTCGTAATCGTGTGTCAATTCATGATTTTATCCGCGACGTCTCGACGTTCCCATAGAGATGGATTGTACACTTTTATCACGATGTTTCGTGAAAGGCAGAAAACTACTTTAGAGAAAGGAACTATGGAAGAGTTAATCCTGAAAGGAAAAGGTGATCTTCTTTATACGTATATATAAAAAGGGCCTTTCCTTGTCCAATGACTGAACATTAAACATTTTAAATGATAAAATCATTCAATATGTAAACAGTTGTGATTAAAAGTTGTCTTATTGTATCCTTTTGAGCTTTCTAGTTTAGTCTCGCTATTCACGTCCAACAAGTTTTAGCAAATGCTTCTTCCTGCACCTATATAGGTGCCTGTCTACCATTCTATTATTACGTTCTGTGGTCTAATATGTGCTCCACGTAAATTTGGAGTCTTTAATAATGTTTTAAGTCTTAAGACGTCCAATTCATTGCTATACGAACTATTTATTACTCCCAATTTTTAGTTTGGTGATGCACCAAGTGCGTAAACTATGAGATGGGATTGGCGCAAACCATTTTCTACATCTTTATACGCAGATTACTTTTGAAAAAAGGTATATAGGTAGGTGGCCTACTACGGTTTTTCTTGGCTTTTTTTTTTCTTCTGAATGATGCAGAGCGCAGTATCAGGAGGGCACAATGCGAGAACCGTAGATCGTTGCTTCTTGAGTATAACTTCTATACAATTTTTACAGTTTTTGCTCTGCCTTATAGAAAAAGACATTTGCAATACTATCAATGATTTCTGGAAATCCACCAGTTATAAGTAAATTTCTATGAAGCGTGTAGAGATTAGTGACCGTTAATCGATAATTATTCCGATATCGTGAGATGCGTCCTGGCGTGATGCAGGTTTCAGAAAAACATTTTCTTTATCGTGCCAACGTTTCGATCTTTTATTGAGAATCTCAACCCGACACGCAAGAATGGCACAATTACACAAGAGACAAACACTTTGAGCCCTGAAGATGGTCTCAATAAAAGATCGAAACGTTGGCACGATAAAGAAAATGTTTTTTCTGAAGTCTGCATCACACCAGACCGAATCTCACGATATCTGAATGCTTTTCTAAGAGGTATTGCTTCTAATGAGAAATGATGTCAAAATACCCTGTTCTTTCTTGAGATTGTTCTGTATTCTTTAATACGCGAATACTGTTGATAAATTGCTGACGTAGGACGGCAGTCACTCAGAAAGACACACTCCGGGACATGCCTTTAATAGGAACTTTACCCGTGATTATCTACCTAGCTTTGCTTTAATTGGACTTATCCATCAAAATTATATATATATAAGAAGATATCTATTGCCACCATTGTACCAATCTAAGCTGATACTGTTTGGACGATAAATTGGATGGATTACGGGTTAACAGAGAATCTAACAATAGTGTATTTTTAACTGATTACTTCTCCTGATGTGTGTCATGACTTATTGACTTATTTATCTGTTGGCACAGAGGTGCTTAAAATAAACAGATTCGAGTGGAATGCATTTTTTGGATCGAGCCGACCTGGCAGTCTTCTTGTTGGCAACCATCGCATAGTTTTTCCTTGGCTTAAAGCATAATTGATGTCCAGAAAAAACTCGACTTTCTTATAATAAATTGCAGGAAGTTATTTTCATTTTCATTGTTATATGTGAAAAAAATATATACTTGTATTACTGATCATTTTTGTTGCTTGTATGTACTTAAGACTGTTAGTCGTATCTTTTTTTGTAATTTAACGTCCTTTCGTATTTGATTGTATCTAATATACCACAAAACCAGGATCATCGAACTTAACTGTTGTTTTGTTAAACATTCGCAGGACAAACCATAAACCTTGGTAATTACGCCTATTATTTTCACTTGTTTTCGCACGCACGTAAGATCACCGACACGCGAATAAGTTGATAATGTGATAACGTTAAAGCATTATTAAACAACACCGATTTATGTTTTATTTGTAAAAATTTCCATTTGTAATATCACCTTTTCGCACGTTTTCACATTTATGAATTAAGTTATTTATTGACAAATCCCCGAACATGACCCTACAGCCCCTAAACATTCTTTTGAGGGGGGGGGTGATAGATTTTTGTCACCACAATGTATACTGCAATTCTACATATTTACTTACCACTCCTGTGGAAGGTTTCCGCTACCCACTCTAAGCCATACTATCACTTAAACATATCCTCTTACTCTATTTGTCATATTCCTGTGATTTCTAAAATCCTCAAAAGACAGTTTTAAACGTTCAATTCCCTTCCTCGGCGCACATTATGATATTCATTCATAATCCAGCAAGGTTTCTTGTTGATACCATTTCATTCACCTAGAAAAACAGCTTCGTTGAATGGAAATTTCGATGAGGACACAGCAGCTTATTACAAAAATAATTGCCAAAACCATAAAACCGATATCAACAATGGATTAATAATAAAGTCCTCAGCTCAATGAGAATGACAAGGACAGAATGATGTAAAAAATTTCATCAATGAACCTTCGCAGAAACTAACGGCAGAACAACTAAGCCTAGGAAGTGAGGTGATAAGACCAGAATGATAGCAGGACTGCTGGAAGACACTGCAGATTCCAAAGACATACGTATAGACTCGGATCATCAGAAGCAAGCCCGTGCAAATATTCCCAGGAAAAAGAAAGTGTGAGAAATGATCTCTATGCTGCAGGCTTAAATTCATTTTTCTGGGAGAAGAAAAGCCCACGCCTAATACACATATGGTTCCTTGACAAAACTTTGGTTCTGAAAAAATTCCTTAAGCTTAACGAAATGCTTTAGATAATGATAGCGAATGTCAATAAGACCAATGTTGGTCGTGGTGCGTAATGTCGTTAAGAGGCCGACTCCTTTAAGTCTTTAAGCTTGACCTTTGTTTATTTCCTGTAGGATCACACTTAGGTAACGTCTATAAATCAAACCTTTTTTTATTACGTTATCTTTGAATGCTATCCCAGTAAATTACTAAGTACTTTCAAATTCTCATCTTCATCCGGTGAAAGGCGACGGGCGTTCAAAATTCTGCTGCTGCCTCGATGTCTCAGCCAATCCACCAGGTTTGGAGGTCGTGGTGAGTACAGAATAAATGAACAGTGAGGTTTCAGATTGAGATACGGCAAAGACTACTCTTACTTAGATAGACCAATAAAAGCCGGCGTCTCACATAGAGTCATCATTAGTCCCTTATGGTATACCAGGGCTAATTACTACTGTCTATACAAACTATGCGCACGGTCCACAATTGTTTCCAAGCTCGAATATTATCCCCACTACTTCTAATATACTTCGACTGCTATATCGAATCTGTGCGATCAACCCATCCACTATACAATCTTTTCAATTGAAAGTACCCCAGACGAACCTCAAGTTCATTACCGCATTATCAGTGAACAGTCCTTTTCTCTACGAATTGATATGGCATGATAAAATTTCATTCCAGCCTTATATTCTATCCTAGGCATACTACTCAAGGCCTGTCAACAGAATTCATGTCGATAGCCTTCCACGTCACTAGATACGATTACGGCCTCATGTTGAGTGTTGTGTTGGCTGTTTTCTCCAATGTCATCTAGTTGCAGTGCATAATGTCAATTTTGTTTTTAGTACTAAGTACTAAAGTACTTTAAACTAAGTAAGGCTAAGATTAAATTAAGTTATTTTATTAATGTTCTTCCGTTCAATGAATAACGTAAGATCTGTAATAAGATCGCTGACCTAGTCATTTGTTAGGAAGGGTTTTAGAGAATAGCAATTTTTTTGGGAAAGGGCTCAACCTTTCAACACACTGCTTCATCATTCGTTACCTTATAGAGCTATTTTGCTTTTGAAATGACCGAGGTGTAAAATGAAAGGCGGACGAGGGACACATTTATCATATCTTTATGTATTATTATTTTTATTTTTTTGCTGGGGCTTCCGACATCGAGGTCATTTCAGCCCCCCATTAAGTGTATATTCTATACCCGTTCAAACATGACATTCATACAAATGAATACATTCATACACTTAAATACGTACAGTACACTAATTCCGTTTGGTCGGGGAAGTACTTGATATTCCTCCACCGACCTATACATAAACTAACCTAGATTGGGGTCGATGGGGTACTTTTATTAATATTCCGCCATCGACCCCGAACACACACTCACTCACTTTCATCGTTCGAGGGGCGATGGTGACGTTATATTCACCCTCACCCCTCGCCATTCACGCTAGTAAATACAGACAAAACATAAAGACACACAACACGTAAGACATACTATACACAATAAAAAACCCAATTTCCCCTAAAAAGCGGAACTGGGGACTCTGAAACTCGCTCGAAGGCTCTTCTTAAATCCGGCGTCATCCCTGCACGTTCTCGGTATGGAGACAAGGCATGACAAGCCTCTATTATGTGGGACACATCAAGCAACCTTTCTCTGCATAAGGGGCACCTGCGCGGGCTTTGGCCCAAAAGCAGGTGCCCATGAGTCAACTGAGTATGGCCAATCCTCAGTCGTATGAGGGCGATCCCTCGTCTCCTGTTCAGATTCTCGAAGGGCCATCTACCCGTCGTGCTCTTGACTCGCAGGAGCCTCTCCGACGACCCCGCCTACTGACGCAGCCATCTTTCTTTTATCCTAGTTTTAACTGCGTGTTTAGAGTCAGGGGGCCTGATCGCGATGGTCCCATCTGGAGAATGGGACGTACCGGCTTTCGCCGCCTCGTCCGCGCGTTCGTTACACTCCAGGCCGACGTGTCCAGACAAAAACCATCGTTTTACCGAGAGTCTCCAGCTCTGCGTATTTCTGCAGCAAGAGCACGACGAGAGGGTGTCGAACCTGTCGCGAACAGCCCAGACAGCTCTCAGAGAGTCGGTACATACGAGGAAGGCTGAGCCCTCCCCGATCCGCACCGCCTCGAGAGCGTGCCAAATCGCATACAACTCTGCCGTGTATACGCATTTATGTATTATTAATTTATGCTTTCGATATTTTCTGTCAAATCGTTTAGAGCCATTTTCCGTCATGACCAAATAACTAACAATTCCATATCGTACTATGAGAAAAAAAGCCGTTGAACGTGATCACCCTTTGATACAAACCGCTTCCGGCCCACGATAACCGAGATAAATTATGTTCTTCCCTAGTAATTTTCCGTTTTGGTAAACTTTTAATTAGTTATAAAATGACATTAATTGAAAGAAAATTTATTAATTTACATGCATTGGTGTTATACGTCATAAATTTTCACCGTTTCTAGAACGAATCTACACATACAATTATTTTCTAATTACTCCATTTCCCAGGGGAAATAAAGCAATAAATTCGTAAGGAATCAATTACACAATTAATTTTAGTTCCAGCTGATTTTCCCGTCAGGTTTAAAGTGAATAAGTAGGTTACACATTTTCCATGCGGTTAATTTTTTATGCAATATCTCTGGAATGCAACAAGCTTGTAATCGTTTTAAAAAGATAGTTCCTACTTACAGTTGGTTGTTTTCAGCGTTACGGATTTCAAGCTTATCGCTCATCATCAGGTTGAAGGATTTTACAACCACGTCTCTCTACGTGAATTGTAAGAGTGAACCCGCCGAGCCCCCGCCAATGCGACGTTACAATGAGAAGCTGGTTTGTAAAAATGAAAGCCATAACAAATAGTGACTTTTTATTCTTAAATCGTCAATATGAAGTTAATAAAAACTAATAAACCAGAAACTACCCAATGTTGTGGACGGTCAAAATCAAAAAGGAGAACAAACCTAGACAAGTAGTGACCTTTCATAAATCTCCGTGCGTTTTATAAAACTCGCGATTACAGTTGATAAAATAATTAAAACTCACACCAACTTCAAACTTACATTAACATTTCTTTAGAATTGATGGAAAAATTAAAGAACATCGATAAACCTAACAACTGTGTTTGCGTCATTGAAACTTTAGCAAAAAACAATGGATATCAGGAAATATTTATTGGTAGGTCACTAGTTAAAAAAATAAAAAAAGTTTTTAGTATACATTGGCGAACTATCAGAAAAAGTAGGTAAAATTCTTAAACAAGAAGGTTTTAAAATAGCTTTTAGATGTACGTGTTCTAGCCAAAAATCAGGGTGTAGCAGCATAATTGTAATAATTGCGACATTAAATATATAGGACAAAGCGATAAAGAAATAAGAACAAGAGTTTAAGTATACTCGCCTAAATCGGACAAATTTTCGGAATTTAAGGACCAACTAAATCAGGCAAAACATTATTTCAATTTCAATTTAAATACAACACCCTTACACAGTTTCAACAAAGGGAAGGAACTAGATTGGTTTGAAAATTTTTAAATTAAAAAATGTAAAAGTAGATTTTGATTTTCCTCTTATGTTAAACATGTATAATAATATTAGTCGTACAAATTTATCAAATTAATTATTTTACCTTTTTATTATTTAATTTTATCTTAATTTACTAATCTATTATTCGTGCATATTAATTTTTGTTTTTATCAATTAATTAATAAAAAACGCAAATTAATCACTAATTTATAATTATTTTTTCGTATAATATTTAGTTGTGTTAAAATTCCCGTTTTTCGCACATTCATAATTGAACATTGGCATTAAAAACCAGCTTCTCATTGGACGCCGGGTATCGGCGGGTTCACTTTTATAATTCATGTCAAGAAACGTGGTTGTAAATTCCTTCAACCCGATGATGAGGTAATAAGCGCAAACTCCGAATCTTTGAAAATAACTGACTGTAAGTAGGAACTATCATTTTAAAAATATTAAACAACACACTCAATCCACCATTTATCATTTCTACAAGCGCGCAATTAAGTTCACAAATTGAGAAACTCGATACCTCAAAATTGGTAGGTGTACGTATGTACTATCTAATCTCTGGTGATAAGAATATCAACCCTACGATAACAGTGATTTAACAAGAATTTAATTCTGTTAAAAAAGTTTAATGTATTTTTCCTTTTAGAATTGTTCTTTTTTATTTAGTTTGCAATTTCAGTGTTTTCCACTATTGTGAGATTTTTCTCGCGGTTGTGTATGTATTATGTGTGTGTAAATATATATATATATATC
>CM077106.1:32143067-32167359 GCA_039619505.1 Cimex hemipterus | reverse complement strand
AAATATATATATATATATAGATACGTTCTCGACTAAGCAAATATATATATATATAGTTCTTCTCTAGGGAACTTTCTAGCTGCAGTTTTCAGTTTTCATCTGAAAGGCAGAAACGCGAAGAGTTCTTTTGCATCTTGACAATCTCACGGTTATTGACCCCCTAGGTCCGATGCCCTGTTATTAAGTGAAATATTTCTTTATTGGCTTTCTGATTATATGGAGATTCTAATCTTGAGTTTTTAATTTCAATATTTGGCAGTCGGTTTAATCTTGCGGAAAACATGTTTAATGTATGCTCTCAAACAGAGTTAAAAAACCTTTCGCACTTACACCAAAATAATTTAAATACTTCTTAAACTATGTACATTCAGCAATAACTTTTTTTTATAGCTTGTTTTGTTTGTTTTTATTTTCTTCAGTTTGAGGTAACCGCGGTGGCCGAGTGATTGGTGGGGCGTCTGGTTCGTTTTTGCCAGGCTATTGATTTAGGTTCGAATCCTTGCGTACCTCATGGTTTTTTAAATCGAGAATCGTATGAAAAATGTATTGTAAAGTGGTCTCACTCCTCGTCCTCGTCCCTCAACCTTAGTTTGATGGTAAGCCATAGGAGAGGGATATCTTTACTTTTACTATTATTTAACGATTTAACTATTCTAATTCTAATAGTAATCTTGGTAGGTCAATCAAGAATGTTTCTTTATCTTCCCATCACCCAGGTCCGGCTGTATTTCACCAACTTAGGTAGTGGGTTTGTAACGATAGGACAATTATCAATCGAGCTAAACACAAACTCGTCTGACAGACCTAAAAAAGCGAGGATAAGCGGACGAGAATGATCAGAAACTACCGAATCGTTGGCCCCGCAGACCTCAAGAAGAAATATCACCTCGTTATGTTCATATTTCTTCGCCGAGGCCGGCAATGACTCGGTGAGAGTCGAAAAGTGATGAAGAAGGACAAAGGTCGTTGAAGCCAATAGGCGTACATTCACTTTCCTCGTTCTTCCTCCTTTCACTTTTCCCTCTAACCGTACCATGGACTGTTTTCAGGCTAATTAATTTTTTCCTAATGCGAAACCCGGCAATGGGAAGGTATTTCTTGTGACACTCGATTCCCAAGTTCCTATAAATATTTGTGCCATTCTCACAATAGCCAGTACACTTTGAGCTTATTTTATAATTGCCACCGTCAAACTTCTTTAATGAACGATGCCTTTTCTACCCTACAGGATTCTCTACAATTCATCAATTTTATCCCGTAAATTAACTTTTCCTAGAAATACGGGATATTTGACGAATGTAGACAGTGTAGACTGAGAATTTCCGTGCAGTGTGGACTACCTCGTAAAGGATGGACAGTAAACAAACTTTCTGAACAGTATGGTTTATAAACTTCAGAACATTGTTTCGGACCAAAGGGTACACACTGTTCCTCGTCCGATGATGTATTTCAATATTTCATGGTATTTCAGGTGATAATCATGGTTGCTACCCCAAAAACGTTGTGTGTACCAATTTATTGATTTTAATTAGATATAATTATTAAAAGAAAAATAGGTGATGAAAGGACCAGTTTTGGCAATGACCTTTGACGACCAAAAAATTGAAGACGAAGCAGAATCGCAATCAATTACAAAACGATCGCAGGTCTCTGTTTGGCTGGACTGTTTGTAAACACGTACAAACTTGTCCAATGTTGACAATGTTTCCCATTTGAAAGAGAAACAAGGGACACGGCTATTTCGATCGCGCATAATCTCGTAACCGCCCAGAACCAATGTTCAGCCATTGTGCAACATTAAACACTGTGTTTATTATCATGTTAGCCCTTGCACATGAAACCTTTTCTGCATTTGTCCCTTATTTTTGGGTTAAGAAGATATTTAAATTTATCTACATAAAACAGAATCATTGTGAACGGCAAACAATGAAAATTATCTCTGTTTTATATTGTAAATAATTTATTAATAATTAGAAAACTATTTATGACTGTAATAGAATATTTTAATTATAAATCGATAAAACCTCATCAACTTTACCAATGAATGTCCCATACTACAGCTGGCCAGCTGACTAGGACGATTATCAAAAAATACAACAAAATTTATTGTTGTTTTTTTAAATGTGTTCTCCCAAAACAATGTGTTTTCCTTTGGATGTGGATGATTTTTTCATCACCAGAAAAGAAATCTCATTACTGAATACGCAAGGTAAGTAACATTTGCTGGAACCAACTTTGGCAATTGTGTGCATTGAATTCATAATATTGTACAACTAGGACAACTAGTTATTGAAAATTTTGGCAACTTCAATTAGTCCCACAATTACGAAGCTCACGATGAACTGTAAAACTGTAAGATCGTGTAAATATCCTTAGATACTTGCGCGATTGGATTCCATTTTAGAACATTTCCTGACATTTCTTGCCCTCATTTTGAAATTTGATAGCAATGACGTTTGTAAAATGTCCTAGAATGTAAAACGGTGCCTGTGGTCCTGTGCACTTCTGCAATGTTTGGCTTATCTTATTCTGAAGTATTCTGAAAACCATAGTTACGTTAAAGTATATCCACTAGAGAAATTGTGACGAGAGACGTAAGAAATAAAGAATTCTTTAAAATAGAGCATAGGAAAAAGATTTTTGTCAAGGAATAAAATGAACAATTCAAGTTTTGCGAATTTAGTATGCAGGGTTTAACAAATTCTATAGTCCACCCATTTCACTTGAAAACGATTACCTTTATCAAAAAATGGTCTTTACAAACCCCAAGTTAATTTTCTCTAAGAATCGCGTGGCCGCATCAAATTTAATACAACTTTCTATCTAGCTAAGAAAATGATACTTTATTTTAAATGATAATACCACATTTCATCTAGCTGGGAAATGGCACTAACTTGAGTATTTTAAGTGCGAATCCCATATTTTATTGTACAATTCGATTCTACAATTAATTTGATGCCAGTTTACTGAAAGGAAAATTTTAATAGGATAGACCATTTCTGAGTTATGCCCTACGGAAGACGCGTGAGAGGGGTACGCTTTTTGTAACAAGACAGCTTTCCCAATTTATTATGAAAATTATTAGTATTACCAAGTTAATTTAGGATAGGGTAAGTACCATGTTGGATTGCTTTTACGCTTAGCTCATATTAATTATTGAAAAATAAAAAGAAACTTTACAAAAAAATTTATCATCCTACAGTCTGTTTTATTTTTAAAATGACTGTCAGCTGTAAATATTATGTAGTGCTGCAGATTTGTCCATTTATTAAAATTTATTTTTATAATAAATGCTCAAATACACTCCATGCGTGCGGTGGATGCTCAAAGCTCTGCTCTTTTCAGAAATCCTTAATTTGTGGCTTTTTCAATATTTCTGGGCAGATTTCCCCGCAAGCCACAACAATCTGTTATTCCAATTCTTGGATAGTAAATACTGGGGATGGATCGGCATACACTCGATTCTTCAATGCCCCCTCCCAAAGAAAATAATACCGGGGGGGGGGTCAAATCTGGCGAACTCGTAGGCCACGAAATAGGACCTTGTGTGCCAATCCATCTCCCTGTAGGGTTCATGTCCAAGTAATTGGTAACGACGCGACTGTTGTGAGCTCGGTAACCGTCTTGTTGGAATCACACCCTTCGGCTGATGTATTGCGGAATATTCTCCATGAGAACAGGGGTTGTCTAAAAAAGAATGATACCGCCCCTCGTTGAGTTTGGGGTTTGTATAAGACTATTTTGGGCTGATGTTAATCCTTTTTGAAATAAGCTGAGGGCATTGTTCTTACAAAAAGCATACCCCTTCATGCGACTTTCGTCGAGCGAACTTAGAAATGGTAGATCCTATCAAAATTTTCTTTTCAGTTACGTGGAATAAAATAAGTGTGTGTCGAATTGTACAATTAAAATATGGGCTTCTCATTTAAAAGAGCAAGGCTAGAGTCATTTCCCAGCTAGATGAGAAAGTCGTGTTAAAGCTGTTGACACCACGCGATTCCTAGCCAAAATTAACTTTGATAAGAACATTTTTTTAATAAATGTTAATAACTTTAGAAGTTGTTACAACCTCATATATTGATATGGGCTGCTGTCAAGTACTCCAGGACTTCTAGATTTTCAAAAACATAGCCTAACAATTATTAATCTCTCTTACAAACAGATTTAAAAAATTCAAATTTTTCTAGTTGGAGACGCTGGAACGATGGTTTATTAGCAACGGCTGGACAAGGGTCATGAGCGGTTAGTCATCAGTGAGAAATATGCCTTCGGACACTTGGCAGAACCGTTTGGAAGAATTGGTCCGAATTGTACCGCTATAAGACAAAAAGGTGATAAATATTTTATCCCCACCGTCAATTTGGCTGATGGAAGAGACCGTTGTTCAGTGGCATTCCGCAGAAAATGAAGGTATAATGACAGTAGGGCACTAATTTTCAATTGTGCTGAACACAAATTAACTCATCCTTTTTTTTTCTTCTTGTTTACGACCTTTGAAACCTTTGAAAAATAATATTTCCTTAAATCGTCTTTTCTCATAATGAGTTTCAAATATTGTTAAATATTTCAATTTTAATTTCCATTTAAATTGAGACAATATCAGCTTAACGATATTTAGAATCCAGTTGCAATACAGTTCCAAAATGTCTAAATAATTTAATTAAATATTCCCCACCGTTTTTAAATGGCTGTAGCTCCTCAACTTAGATTATTCGGAAGTATTTATCTTTCTGTAAACATCTCTGCCGATTAACCAATTTCTATTTCTGGAAGTTCCTGAAATAGCAAGCAAATCGAATTTGGGATTCTTGCTTCGACTGCAGAATAAGGGGCGAGGGGATAAAGAAGATCCAAATAGATTTGTGGTCCGATGGCAAAGCGATTTTTCAAGTTTATCCTAATCGAATTTGTCCCAGGGCCACCCTCGATCCATTTTATAGATTAGATGTTTTATAAATTTAAAAAAACGTGCTAGAAATAAATATACAATCGGTTAAACGAGTACAAGGACCGAAGTCGATTCTACGGGCAAAAAGGAGATCCTGTCCGGATTGAATTTACGAGACAGTCCCACACCTTTCCTCTAAATGTCTGCCTTTAGTATTGCAAAAGGTAGAATTGAGTGCCTCAAGTAAAATTAATAAGACTTTACAACACGAAAGCTGAAATTGGCATTAAAAATTTAGCGATATGAATTTCGTGTCGATATGTTAATGGAATTCTGCTAGGATGATTAAAATGACAAATATTTCATCGATTCTATACGTTCTTGTGTATTTAAGTGCAAGAAATATAGAAACATTTTACATATGTTAAAAATATTTCATCGTCTGCCAAATTAGAAAACTATAATTTGATCTATAAAAAATAACAGACAAACAATAAAAGTTATAAAAACACAAGTGATCATCGAGTAACAACTTTTTCAATTGAATTGAACTTATTTTCAAATCAAATCTACTTTTTTCAAATCCCAATCAATCTAGATGTGGGATTGTAGAGCAGCAGATTCAAAGAGTTCAGTCAGTTTGCAAAGGATTTGGTAATAGTTATTATTTGAAATATTAAATTCTGTCATGAATATTTTAAAAGAATTTCAATTTCAATCATTTCTCATAAGGTATTCAATTTCAAATTGATTCGATAGAATCGTGGAGTTGAATAAATGCTGACAAGCTGCAGACCTTTTCCGCTTTAATTTCGACAAATCAAACAACTATTTTCAAATCATGTTGAACTTTTTTCTATTCAAATTATATTATTATAAAGCCAATTTGTAGTTTCTCTAAATCAAATCGTACATTTTTTCAATTTAATTGTAAGTTAATTGTATTTTTGCCAAGCACAGTTGAGCTTTTTTTCTAATTAGGTTAAAAATTTCAAGCTAAATTTGCCATTTTCCATCCGTGTTTTATTTTTGCTAAATTAAATATGACTTTGTTTTCCAAATCACAAGTTTTTTCAAACCAAGTTGAGCTTTCTTCAGATTTAGTTCAATTTTTTCCTAATGAAATTGGACTTTTTTTAGGAAATTTAGTTGTAATTTGATTGAACTTTTGTCGAACCGGCACTCGGCCACTTACTGGATCTGTTTCCACTCTCTGGTTTTTTGTTTGAGTTATTCAAACACGTTTCGCCATCTTCAGTGAAGAACTCTTTCCCTCATTTGAACTTTTCCCTATACATTCTACTATAATCGGTTTCGATGAAAATAATTTTGTAAATCAATTAGGGGTGTATATTGTCCAACACCTTAAATTCGATGCCCATATTAAATATCTGGCTCCATAACTGGGCTGATACATAATTATTAAGATGCTTAAAATGTAATTTCTCTAATAGAGTATTGCCCAATGTATATTATTCCTGCTTACAAACTCATATGGCTTATGTATTCATTAAATGGTTTGGACCACTCCATACATTCCAAGTTTATCTTCAAATAGCAACGAACATCCTTGAATATTTTACGAATGTAATGACAATTTGGATTCTTTTAATGACATTATATATTCTTGTTTCGTAGCCTACCAAAACCTAGAAACACCGGCAGTTTAATTTTCTTTGTATGCCTGCCTTTGAGTCCCTTGTTCCTTTAAACGGGCGTTTTGTAAATGAGAAAATTAAATTCCTTATAACTGCAATTCGTACTGTACATATTATGTTAACATTTTTTGTTTTAGTTATTCTCAGACTTCGGAATCTTATGATTTACACTTTCCCTTGAAAATATCATTTTGTTCAACCGTTTTTTTTTTCGTTTTTCTATGTGGTGCGAGGATAAATGTTTCTCTTCCCATTGCCATTATAATAACTCCTTGCGTTCGGGTTCATGAAGATTAGTAATCATTCTTATTATGTTGTAATCGTCGACTTGATGAATATTTATCGTTACAAGACAAAGGGGAAACATTAGAACTACTACACACGATTTCAAACGAGAAAACCTACTTATGATTAGAGTATTTGTAATTTACAGACGAAAAAAATAGGCGAAACTATATTTTAAAACAAGTACAAAGAATTGTTGTAAAAAGCAAGTTCTATCCTATGGAAAAGATAGATGTAATTGTTATATATTTCAATTGATAAAAGTCTATACCATTCCGTGTTTTTACGGATATCCTTTAAAGTTTAAAACAAATCCGTTTATTTCCCCTAATGAATACAATTAAATAGTTAAAACTTTTCCCACTCTCCGAATGGGTTTTCCTACTCTTCTCCACCAATTGCTTATTGATGACGCCGATTTAGGTCCTCAGTTTTCCCTCTCTAAAACTTTCCTTTCCGTGCCGGGCAGTGTTTTATTGTCGGTGAATTTCTTTCTTCCTCGTTGAAATCTCTAATGGGATTCGTATCGGAAACTGTCAGGCTTTAACTTTAACTTGCTTTTTGGAAAACGTTCAAAAGACGGACTTATACCAAAGTGAAAAAAATTACACAATTGGCAGATATTTGCAACCGGTTGCAACATTTTTTCTCGGTTCAAAAACGTAACTAACAAAAATATCTTTGTTGATGTTTTATAACTAGATTAAGCTAGTACGTCTTTAAAAGAAGATTCAATAAAAATTCTTTTAATTGAACATGTTAAAAACACAATAGTCTTGTTTAAATCTTTCCATAAGGATTTTGAGAATAATTCATTAATGTACACTACATACGCACAAAAACTATAATTTTCTAATTCTGCGTACATTTTTTTCATTGGTTATGATTTATGCCATAGACATTATTTGCCTAATATGTTAAGACCTTTTCACAAACACATTTTTGATAGATATTTTCAAATACTCAAAGGACATAACCGTTCTTTATCCCGTTAGTATAACCATCTCCAACTTCGTTTAACGGTACTTGGGCAGATTTTATTCCTATTCTTTGTGCTTTGACCATCTCTCCCTGGCATCAATCATAGGGTTTTTAGCGGTGGTCGGGGGCATTTTGAGGGTGAATCCCAGCTGTAATCTTCATTAATAATTCATGGGATATTTACGCCCTGGCTACACATCCTATTCAAAAGCCCAAAACTCTTTGTTTCCCAGTAAATGAAACAAAGGGCCTCACCGAATGCCTCTCTTCACCACTCGTTCTCTCATTCCGTGACGATGGCCCGCCATAAAACACCGGCATAAGGATGAAAGCTGCTCGTCGCTAATGAAAAAAAAGTTTTAATCTAAATTAGACTAATGCCGTTGTTTACACCAGTTTTTATTTTCCCCTGAACCTGACCGAACAGCCTTTTTCGTATTTCCTCCTAATCAGTTGCTCTGGGTGGCTAATAGCTGGATAAGCAGTAATTGAGCACTTATCCTCAATTTTGCACATAGAGCCTATTGAACTACACATTTGGAGTTAAAAAAAGTTTATATACCTTTTATTTATCTTCTTTTTCAAACTAAATTGAACTATTTAAAAAAAAAATAATAATTTGGCTAGACAAAAATTCAATTTAATTAAAACGAATTCAACTTAGTTTAGTTAAAATACAATTAAATTTGAAAAAAGCCCTTTCGATTGGATTTTGTAACGTAAAAGATTCTATATATGGTCATTTAAAAAATATTCTGTTCGATTTGAAATAAATTTAATTTGGTTTGGAAAAAGTTTAATAGAATTGAAGAAAGCTTAGTTTTGATTAGTAAAAAGTTCTAGTTACTTGGAAAACCTTCAATATGATTAGAAGAAATTAAAGCGTAAAGTATGCACTCAACGATTCAAACGCATCAGTTTAAAATTGAATAGCTTTGATAAATAATTGAGATTTAGACTGTTGTAGAATATTTCATGACAAAATTTAGTATTTCATATAGTAACGATTACAAAATTCTCTACAAACTGATTGAAGACTGAGTCCATATTAATATTTGAAGTTGAAGATACTTAAATTTGGGGTGGATTAAACTTCATCCTATTCAGATGCAAATCGTGGTGTAGATCTTCAAACCTAAAATTGCCTGGCTATGTAGAATATATAACATGATATAAAATTGTAAATATATTTATTGAAATTACAATTTAAAATTTTAGAAAAAAATTATTAAATTGTTAAATTAAATTTGAAGTTAGGGATAATAGAGTCTGAAAAAATGTGTGCGCCATTTCTTTAAGAAAAAGGTTTATATCAATTTTTGTAGAATATAACAGTTGGAAGTTTTCTTTTTACGGTAAAAACGGAAGGGATGGATGATTTTAACACAAACGTCTTAGAAACGTTTAGACCCGAGGGTTATCTGTCAGGAGGGAGAAAATTATTTTCTCAACGGTTTAAATTATGCTCCTTGAAAGTGTTTGTACTGAGGATAAAGAAAGATGTGCGAGCCCATCGGGAATAGGCTTGAAAGGACTGAAAGGGAATCCATAAATAAAAGAAAATACTTCGGTACAAACTGCTTTATACAAAAAGGGAGATTACTTATTGAAAATTATAATGCATTGTTCGATCATTCTTATCATTCATCATTCATCATTCTTATTATAATTCTTTTTCTAATCTTTACGGTCTATATTTAAAAAAAAAAAAAAAAAAAAAAAAAAAAAAAAAAAAAAAAAAAAACTAAGCGTATGTTCGTTATCGCATTTTTAGTGTGTAGTTATTATTTTTCTTTTGCCTTGTTACAGTAAATATTGATGTAAATAAGTATAGTATAAAATTTAATGTTTTAAAGCTAATGAGGCGATGATAATAATTTGTTATGATTGGAATAGAAGATTATTGTAAAAGCTCTTTTATTTCATTGTCGTTAATAAAACGTATCACAATCAATAATTTGAAAATCATTACAAAATACTGTTTCGCTATCTCAAATATGTTATATCAATTTGAGTTAAGAAAAGTTTATTTGTTTGGAAAAAAATTCTGTAAGATTTGGAGACATTTTAATTTGGGTTTGGAAAACGTTCCGTTGCGTTTGAAACAAGTTCAGTTTGATTTGGAAAATGTCCAATTTGGTTTTGGAAAAGGTTCGATAGGATTTGAAATAATTTTGTTTGGCAAAAACGTAATAAGATTTTAATGAAAAGTACATTTGGGATGGAAAAAGAATAGTTCCAATAGGGGTGGAAAAGGTTCAATAATATTTGAAAAACTGTTTACTTTGAAAATGTTATATTTGGTATAGAAAAGTTCGATATGCTTTTAAAAAAATATATTCAGTTTGAAAAAGTTCAATAAGATCAGAAAACAATAAGTTCAGTTTGATTTGGAAAAAGTGCAATTACATTTTTTTAAACACATTTGCTTTGAAAAAGTTAAATTTGGTTTAAAAAAAATCAATATGATATGAAAAAGACATTTGGTTCAGGAAAAGTTTAAAAAAAAGTATAATTTGAATTGACAAAGTTTACCTTTAATGGAAAAAAATTCTTACTGAACATAACGTTTTTTCTGTCTTATAGAACCTTTTCTAAACCAAATGTGCTTTTTTTAGTCATATTGAACTTTGTTCAAACCAAATAAACTTTTTTCGAAACCAAATGTACTTTCAATAAATTTACACAAATCCTTTGAGTATAATTACACCAGTTTCTTCCCGAGTTCTTCCCGGGTAAATGCGACACGGTGGTATCAACACATCTTAATTTCTTAGGCGAGATGTCACCTGTGACACACCGCGCGTGCATTTTGATTTATCGTAACTTTTTCCATGAAAACTGGATACTTCCTTTATACGTTAAAACATGCTTGTGCCTTATCGCTGAAATTTGTATTCTTTGCCTGGAAAACAAATTGCCGCGATTTGTCAATATGTGTTACTTCAGGTCTTTTGTTATTCCACTCCAGTATGGTAAGATTTTCAAAATAGGTTGTAGACGAATAATTTACATACTTTTAAGCTTGAATGATAATCTAGACTTTAGCACTTTAGGACACAATTCAATTGATCGATATGATTTTTGGACAATTTTTTAAAGGAAACTGGGAGAAAAAATGGAAGTAAGAAAAACTAGGGTTTTCTTGGCAGTTAACACAAGAATTTGGCACGTAATCAGATCAAATCCAAGACTTTTTGAGGGGGAGATGACTGATTGCGTGTTTAATGTCGGAAGGTGAAAAGGCTTTAGGAGAGGGAGAAAGAGGTAAAGGGGAATTCAAATCTGGTTTGATTTCATTCTTCGGAAGAGGGTGGAGATGTTGATACTGATAGAAACTAACATTTTCTTCATCAGTTCTGGCCCAAGAGCCTTTAATTTCATTGATTTGCGTAGCCAGTCTCCGGAAATGTCTCCAACTGGTTCAGCAAATCCATTTGAAAGGTTATTGTTATAATAGTTCAAACTTGGCAAGGAAACGACAAGATCTGATCTTTTATAATTATTTTCTTCGTGGCCATAAAGATAATCATATACTATCCTAGTGATCTAAACTCTATCACATATTACTTTTATTCTTTAATATGACGGTTATTCTTATGACAAGACGTATACTTTTTAACCTATGGAACAGTGCACCATTTTTCGTTTTTATGGTTTCCAACCAACTTTTTCCAAAGCAAATGTACTTTTTTTTCAAATCTTATTAAACTTTCCAAACCAAATGTTATGTCCTATTGAACTTTTTTTCAAAGCGTATGTACTTTTTACAACCCAAATAGAACATAATTTTTCCAAAGCAAAGATACTTTATTTATATCATATTGAATTTTTTTCAAACGAAATGTACTTTTTATCAAATCTTACTTAACTTTTTCTAACCCAAATTGAACTAAGCTTTTTCAAACCAAATGTATATATTTTTACGTCTTTTCAACTATATTTTTTCCAAACTTTTCCACACGAATTTTTATTTAGCTTTTTTCAATTTTCAAAAGAAATGTCCTGTTAAACCTGGTTTTGTGTGTGTGTGTGTGTGTGTGTGTGTGTGTGTGTGTGTGTGAGAGAGAGAGAGAGAGAGAGAGAGAGAGAGAGAGAGAACGTGTTCCAAATCTGACTGAACTTTTTCAAATCTTATCTTCCTTTTGGCCACACAAATTAATTAATGAACTCACTCTTGAAACCACTTTTCCAAACCAAACATGAACATTTTGTAAAATCCTTTCGAACATTTTTGAAATATTTACTTTGACTTTCGTCAATATATCTATATTTATAATAGAGTCTATTTATAATCTTTTTTAGAGTTTTCGTGATTTGTACGGGCCGTTTATGTAGACTGATGCCCATTTGCCGCTCTATAGACATAGGCACCCAGGGTTGCTAACCCATTATTCAATTGAGTTGTAATTTGTAATTCTCGATTGATTAACGGTTTTTACAATGGTTATTGAACCTGTCACGTTTCGGAGCCGACAATTGCTTTTAAGCTTTTTATTTCCATACTGTCTTTTTTATTAAGCCAAGAGTCCAGCTTTCTGGTAATGATAATGTTTTGATTAATGCCTCTCTTTCAAGATTCTACAAAACTAGTCTCACTAGAAAAGAGAAAATATCTAAGAGTCTCTTGATTTTAATTTGTTGCGCTTCAACCTTCTCTATTATCCAGAGGGTCATTAAAAGTTGTGGGGGCCCTTCTTAAATATAGGGACCCACTCGAATTGGAACTTTCGTCGGAGGTACTCAAACATCCCGTCCTTTGTCAAAGTTTGGTTTGAGGTAAATATCATTTATAAAGGTTGAAAAGCGCAAGAAACCGCCTGCTTCATACTGAAGGAAAACGTCCCGGAAGACAAATGTTCTCATCGGAAAACAGATTATCTTCATAGGCCATAACCCATACTAAAACGTAAATGTTATTTAAAAAAAATATATTGTTATAATTCTGTTTTCTCCTTTCCTTGAGAAACTCTCAATTTTATGGAATATGCGATGAGCTTAGGGAAGACATGGAATGGATAAAATAAACCGTGCACTGTTTGTTTTCAGTACAATCGAAAAACCAACCCAGATTGGTTTTAAATACGAATCCTGTCACCTTTGTTTAGAGTATTCGTTGATTTTTCGTTCTGATTGATCATCGACTTTTTTCTTCTCCAATTAACAAAACTCTGGCCTCGTTCCAAAATAGTACATAAAAATGGATGATCTATTCAAACAGAATCCAGCCAGAAGTGAATGACCTAATGAATATAATAGTCACGTTGAACAGACATTACTGCTAGTTTCGATTTACATTACATCACAAAAGTTTGGCTGTGCAACATAATAATTTGAGTTTGTTCTTTACAAATATTCTGGTCAACATTCCAAAAACCTGAGTTTATTCCACATTGGAAAAATAACACAGAGGCCGACAACTTCTGACGGCGTCTAACAGACCGAAACAGCGATGATGGGCGGACAAAATGATCGAAAAACAAAACAAAAAACAAGTACATCGCCCAGAACCATTCCAGCCGAGATTCATTCCCAATTCTTTGTATTCTAATAGGACTCTCTAATGATCGGCACGTGCAGACTCCATCTTACACATGTCGCCTTTTTAAAATGTATCGATTTTTATATAGATGACTTTGATCCCATAGTGAATTTAATAGTCCAGACTAGTTTTCTTATTTGTAACTATAACAGGAGGTTAGAGGCCAATAAAACTAAGGAACTAGAAAAAATATCTTCAGTTAAGCTTAGTATAAGTATGGAGATCACTCCTATCATTAATCCAAGTATGAGTAAAATTTATGGTCAAATCCATTTCGAAATGGTTCAAAAACTCGGATTGAATAAAACTAAGAAAATTCACTACTCTATTGAGCGCATTTTCAACTGAAAACTATTCATGCTCTCTTTTTAACTAGTATCTGCTCATTCTCGTGGCAAAACTTTCCTCAAATCTGTTTCTTAACTGCAAGTGAGGTCTAATTATTTCGCTGGGTTCCATGCCGATGTTCAACAATACCTAATGCATTTTGCATTAGCTCAGTCTATTTCCCCATTGTCATGATGGTTCTGTCAATAACAGCCATCAATATTGGCATAATAGCCTGGTATCGTTCTGTCTACATGAGCTTTCAGTTGTTTCCCAACGAGAAGTTTCGAATGGTTTGATGAGCTTCTTTTCACATGAAAAGTTTTCATTGAACTTTACAAAAATGACTATACAATGGTGAAAATAAGGTCAAATTAGTCTATAAATTTCACCAAATTGTCTCCCTGCCAATAACGATTTCTCTCATTCCAGGGTAAATCTGGGGTAGGGACGATGCTAGGAGTCAGGAGGAGGTCGACACTGTGGAAGTTGGTGTTCGTCCTCTTCGTTGGATGGTTCCTGACGGCGCTCCTCCTCCTCTCCGACATGAGACCGCCTTGGACGAGTGAGCCGACCACACAGCATGCACCGCCACCACCCGCCTCACAGCCTGTCTACTCCGTCAAATCATCCCTCGAGCTCTACGGAGAAATGGGTACGTAATGTCACCAGCCACATGCCACTTTAACTATAAATTGTATTGTTAAATTTGAATCTACATTCTTTGAACATTTCACCTGACTATTAACTTCCCCCATTGTAAACAATAAAGCATCGGTTACGCACACATACACAAATTAGCCAGCTCAATTTTCCAGCAAATAATTTAAATTTTTTGTACCAAAAAGTTTTTCAATTTTAAACCAAGGAAATTTACAATAAACTTGTCCAAAATAAAGGAAAATATGAGTGTCTTTCACTATCTTGGATAGAAAAAAATTCTAGTACATTTCACAAATAATAAAAATCATCTATCCAACCAAAATAATATCATTATTTTAAAGCAGATAAAAATAGAAAAATTCACGATTATGCCATGTAGTATGTAATTAATAAGTAGTGTAGGAATAGTAAGTAGTGTAGTAATAAATAATGTAGGAGACACATGATATTAGCTATAAATAACCAAAGGATGGCCCAACAGAAGCAATTTTTTTTTATTGCCAAACTTTCAAAAATTGCATTATGGTATTGGTGACATAATCAGTGAAATATTAGCAATAAAACAATTAGCTTCCGTACAACCACCCTTTCATTTGCACTTTTCAACATATTTCTACATATCTGGTGGTATGAATAAATACAAAAACCAAATAATTCAAATTAATCCTGAGTGTTTCTTGCTAAAAGAGAATAGAAGAAAAAAAATTCACAGTACATTTAAACATGTGGCAATTTGTATTTCCCTCTTGAGTACGAGTAATTGAATAATATCAAGAATATCAGTTTTGATCAAAACTAACAGCCAAAGTATACAAATGATTAGATAAAAAGATAAAATCCTATCAATAGTATTTCTATGTAAGCAAGCCAAAATTCAAGTAGGATGTAATTGTCAAAACATTTTTTCATTAAAGAATTATTAAATATATGCAACCTGTAGTGTCTAATTTTTTTTATCGATATTTTAATTGATATTGATTCAGTAGTTTGTTTATCCTAATTTTATGACTGAATTTAAACTAGATTATAGCACTTTGAAATATTTACAAATAAAATTGCTCAATTGAGATTGATCTAATTTGCCTTTTTTAATTTCTTTAGGAAAACCAGTGATACTTCCATCCAATATAACCCAAGAAGTAAAGAAACTAGTCGACGAAGGGTGGCAAAAGAATGCCTTTAATCAATATATATCTGATTTAATATCTGTTCATAGGTAGATGAATATATTACATCATTTAGTCTAGTACACAATCACCAAAATAATATTGTTTTGTAGGACACTTCCAGATCCAAGAGATCCATGGTGTCTATCACAGAAATATGCAACAGACCTTCCTCCGACTTCTGTCATTATTTGTTTCCATAATGAGGCCTGGTCTGTGTTACTCAGGACAGTCCATTCAGTTATTGACCGTTCTCCGCCTCATCTAATTAAGGAGATTATTTTGGTGGACGATTATTCCGATATGCGTATGTCAAAGATAATTTATGTATATTTGTATTTTAATACAACCCCCCCCAAAAAAAAAAATAATTTTGTTCTATTTTAGCACATTTGAAGCGTCAGCTTGACGAGTACATGGCGATGTACCCTAAAGTTCAAATAGTCAGAGCGACTAAAAGAGAAGGACTGATAAGGGCTAGACTCCTCGGTGCAAAACATGCCAAAGCACCGGTTCTCACTTACTTGGACTCGCACTGTGAATGTGCAAAAGGATGGCTGGAGCCTTTACTAGATAGAATATATCGAGATGGAACAACAGTTGTATGCCCTGTCATAGATGTCATTGATGATAAGACCATGGAATACCACTGGAGAGACTCCGGAGGGGTCAATGTTGGAGGCTTTGACTGGAATCTGCAGGTATTTTTAAACCGATATTTATATTAATAATAAATCAGTTAATAAATAATTGAATATTTGTTCCAGTTTAACTGGCATGCAGTACCGGAAAGAGAAAAACAGAGACACACTAATCCAGCAGAACCTATTCACAGTCCAACTATGGCTGGAGGTCTCTTTTCGATAAGCTCAAAGTTCTTTGAGAAACTTGGTACATATGACAGCGGTTTTGACATCTGGGGCGGTGAAAATTTGGAATTATCATTCAAAGTAATATTTTTATGTAAAACACCGTATAAAAATGTTAGCAAATTAATTTTCCTTTAAAAAACCGCTTTTAATTATATTTTTTCAGACTTGGATGTGTGGAGGTACTTTAGAAATCGTTCCTTGCTCACACGTCGGTCACATATTTAGGAAAAGGTCTCCCTATAAGTGGAAGTCGGGTGTTAACGTCCTCAAGAGGAATTCTGTAAGACTGGCTGAAGTCTGGATGGACGAATTTGCAAAATATTACTACCAAAGGGTCGGAAACGATCTGGTAAATTATGGAATAATTAATTTAAAATCAGAATTCTAATCATTTTTCACTACAGGGGGACTTTGGAGATGTAGAACCTAGGAAACAATTGAGAAAAAAACTCGGCTGTAAATCATTCAAATGGTATCTAGACAACGTATTCCCTGAACTATTCATTCCTGGTGACTCAGTAGCATCAGGAGAGGTAATTATTATGCTTTTAAACATGCTTGTTTTATTAATTGACATCACAATTTTATATCTTTAGTGAACCATCTTCAATCAATAAGATTTATTTTGTGTTTATGTTTTTATTCTACTGTATATATTTTTCTAAATTTTGTGTATATTAAAATTAATATTTTTTATTAAGGTAAGGAATCTTGGGTACGGAAGAGGCACATGCCTGGATTCACCTGCAAGAAAGGCAAACATGCACAAAGCTGTTGGTCTTTACCCTTGTCATATGATGGGAGGAAATCAGGTCTATTTTCATTTATAAACACTTCACCGATCAAGTAAACTGATAATTAAATTATCTTCCAAGTTGCTTGATCGAGAAGTAAAAGGAAATTTGAGAAACTCCTCCTTCATATCAAAAAAATGACCTGAATATGTTGTGTTTAGTTAACTAATTTTAGAGTGCGCATTTCAAAATTCTAATCAAAATTTTATAGGCCATATAGGGAACATAATTATAAATTTAATACATTTTAATAATTTTGCAATATTGTCTGCCAGATAAGGAACGAAGCATACAGACAGTGTATCGACTCTTCATGCAAACCTGAAGACCTGCACAAACCAATTGGACTTTGGCCATGCCACAAACAAGGAGGCAACCAGGTAGACTAAAAAGACAAGAATAATGATCAACATCCAACAGACAAACATTTACATTTTAGAAAGAGAACAACTAAAAATAATCATTACTTTATATGCCAACAATTGAACGCCAAAAAAAGTGTTTAAATGTTTCAAAATTTAAGTCACTAGCAAAGTTGATAATGTAAGCAAAAACATATTCCAATTGCTTACAAATTGACAGATAGCCTAACAGTTTTAAGAAACATATTTTTTTAATATTTAGCAAAGTTTATTATCAATTTTAACAAACAGGATATTTTAATTTATCAATCTTTTTTTTTAATGGTGTATTCGCCTTTTGTCAATGAAATTACCAAATGACAAAAAAAATTTCCTTCAAATATTTATCTAATACTTTTAAAAAATGATACACAATGCACTAATTGAAATACCACTGGACAAAATGTGCAGATAAATTTACTCCCTATGCAACTGAAACATTTATTTTCTTTATTATCAGAGCTTTTCAGGTGGTTTGTGAATGCCAAAAGTTTGCATGAAGTCTGTTGCACTAGCCTTCAGCTTAAAATAAAGTATGTGATCACGAAAAAGGACTTTTGCCTCATGTAAAATTGTCATGTATTATTTTTATTTTAAGTTGGTGCAGGTTGTGTGTTTCTCAAGTTTCCTTTTATTTAATATTTGTACTGTAAATATATGTTCAAATGCATAATGTCTTTATTTATTACATAAATTAATTCAACTTTTGCTTTATTTTATGGGCTTTTTTGGTGAATTGATATTAACATATTATTGTACCGTTGACATGATGATGGTTACTAGGAAGCAGGGTTTCTGCTCCGTAGGCCGTTGACACTGAAGACACAAAACTGACAAATTTCTATTAACTTATAAACTATCAAAAATTTGTTGCTATTGCCCACTGTGCTATTTACTAATATTACACAATTGTCTGAGATGTTAATACGTCTTTCTACGTCTTGCCCCAAGTATTGTTCGATAGAAATAGGATTTTAGTGACATGATTTTCCTATAAAATGTTAATATTATTATAATTTCAAAAGGCAAGCAAGAACAACTTTCCATTTGCCAAAGTATTGTTCAATAGAAATTTTATTTTCGTGACATGCTATTCCTCTAAAATGATAATATTATTATAATTCCAAAAGGCAAACAAAATTGTCTATAATTGTCACTAATGACTGAAGTAGTAATAATTGTTTCTTCACCTTTTCCTCCTTTTCTAGCACTTCAAATAATATTTATCACAATTATTCTAACATTTATCTAACAGAGCAACTTTCTGTTTTGCTACAACCAATTTTCTGTGCTTAATTGAGTACAGCATGCTAAAAAATTTAGCATTTTGTGTTTAATATTTTTTAACTTTTCTCTTGGCTTAGCAACAACAGCCGCAGGACACAGATGACCTCTAACTCAAAATAAATGAATTATAATTCGAATTTGTTTTTATTACAATTAATTAAGGTTTTTAGTTTAGATTAAAAAAAGTCAATGGCACAAGCGGGATTCGAACCAACATTCTTCGGCTAGAGCTACGGTGCCCTCGAGTGGTACAGCAAATCAAGCTCGCATAAGCAGCTCCCGAAGATCGTGGTCCGAATCCTGCTCGTGCCATTGACTTTTTTTTATCTCAACTACAAACCTTAATTAATTTTATATTAATTGGTAAAGTGGACCCCGAAAACTAGTGAATTAAATTTGTTTTTACTGAAAAAGTAGTTAATAGTAATAGAGAAAAAAGAAAAACTAAAGAATATTTAAATTTGCTTCCACGCTGTTTGTTAATTGTGTACAATACCTATGTACAGTGAAGTAAAAAATAAATATTCTTTTTTTAATTTTTTTTTTATTGCTTTTTAAAATAGCATTGATCACCAAAGTGGAAAGACATTGTTCAGGCTCTATTAGTTAAGTTGTAATGAATTGTATTTAATTTAATAATTTTTTTCAATAACAGTACTGGCTCTTGAGCAAAACAGGAGAGATTAGACGAGATGAGGCTTGCCTTGATTATTCTGGTGGTGATGTCATACTCTACCCTTGCCACGGTCTGAAAGGAAATCAGTTGTGGAGCTACAACCCGGATGTAATTTTCAAAAAAATCCTAGCATAACTTACATTTGATTTCACTAACATGAAATTTCTGCTTTAGACAAATCTTATCCAACATGGAAGTTCCAAAAAATGCATGGGTATTTCAAGCAACAAACAGAAAGTTACGATGGAAGACTGCAACTCAGAACTCATCCATTTACGATGGAAGTTTGAGAACTACAACGCTTCCAAAGCTGCTAGTGCCGGATTGAGGTAGTAAACATAGAACTACTGATTCGCCAGTGCCATAAGTTGTTTTAAGTGGAGTTTAAAACGTGGAATTTAAAGAAAAAACTTCTCAAGGTCCATTGTGCATATCAAAATGAAGGCAACATTTTTAAATTGTATCTTCTTTATCTTGCATAGTACAAAAGTTGACAAATGAATTATCTAGTTGTATACAAAAACAAAGTCCAGCAATGTTGACATTCCCATAAACTATGCTTCAATTAAGTTACTTTATGTATAGGTTAATAATGTTAAAAAATATATAATATGTATCAATGGCTGTGATTGAATTATAAACAGCACATATTGTGGATTATTCATATCATACTTAATTTATTCTTTCAATGCTTAATCAGGCAAATATATAAAAAAGTATTCTGTGATTATTTTTTTATTAACTGATTGTCTGAAAGTATAAAAGAATTATTATAAATATAAATTTAAAAAAAGCAAATGTCTACGAAATCATTATGTGAATGTGAACAAATAGAATATTCATTCCAATAGATTATTTTAAACAGAAACAATGTGCATTTAATTTTTAGCATTTGCTTAAATGCTCAAATAATCAATTTTTTTAATTCGTTCTACCATAAAAGTTAAAATTAGCGAATTGTAAATATAATATACATATCATGTGTAGATAATTCGACATGGAACAAATTTGTTTTAGAAAATCTTATACATATCTTGTTATTTTTATTGCCAAGACACCTTTTTGGCAAGTTAGTGATCTTTTTGGGTGATATTTTGCCACCTCATGACATAAACTATATCTTTGAGCAAAATTTTACAATCTATTGTTTATTATTTCAACCGTTAATAATCCTTGCCCCTTTTCTCTTCAACCAGAACTAAAATAAAAAATAAACTAGAGTAAATTTATAATGTGCCTTGTAATATTGTAATAAAATAACTGTGTTTCAGTAATTTATGTTTGTTTTTTCTGCTATTAACATAAACCGCAATTGTTTCCTTGGAAACCCTTATTACAATAATTTTAAAAATGTAAAAGAAAATATATATTAGGTAAATTAAGAACTGCAGCCTAATAAAACCGTTAAAGATATTTATAAAAAGTTACTTTATAATCTTGAATAGATTAAAACTGTAACTTGTATCATTGAGCACTAGTAAACTTTTATGTATGTAGAAGATAACTATATACAATAGAAAAAATATAAATAAACATGAAGGTAAAAATTAAAATTCATAATAATAGCGATGTAACCCTTTGTTCCATCAAAGTTGCAACACCGGTGAAATCTTCATCATGATACTAAATGATTAAATTCTTTGTCTCTACAAAGAGCAAGCATAATGAAATTTGATTTAAAAATTATAAAAAGGGATGAAAGAGTGGAGAGATGAAAAAGTTAAAAGAAAGTCAAAGGACCATTTTCTAAGCCTTTAAACAACTTGTTTTTATCCAGGCCATCCTTTCACCCCTTTTTTTATCCATTATAAAATGAACAAGAATTTTCCAGCATAATTAGTATGTAAGTAAAGTAAAGTGATTCCTGTCATACCTGTTGGGTGCCACGGAAGAGGAATCAGGACAATTTTTTTTCTCATATCGTCAATCATGAACTATGATGGAATTTGAATTCAGAACTTATAGTGTAGCAAGTAGGAGCCAGATACCACTCAGCAACCACTTTTTAACTTTTATTAAATTAGAATTGTACCATGAGTGACAGGCACATGAGGAATAAATGTTGATGGGGACAAGGAAGTAGAAATAAATTATGCAGGCTTTTCACTCAACAGGCATAAATACTTATTAATTGTAAATAATTACATTTACAATGTCCATATTTATTTAAATGATTATTTGTACCTAGAAGAACACTGTTCTTCCTTTTATTTGGCAAGAAAGGTTCAACTTCAGTTTTACATACCCTGCATTTACAAAAAAAAGCTAGTGACAGTTTCAAATTGAAATGACAGAAAATTGTGTCCTTTTTAACATTTTTTTTACTACTTATACAGTTTTCAGTGTAGTGTCTGGATGATTATATCTAGTTTCAGTCATGAAATATTAGATATTCAAAGGAGCTTAGATGTTAAGTCAGGACAGTGAAGTAGCATAAGAAGAAACTTGCAAGTAATTAATAATTCAGAGCAACAAAATGTCCCTTGGGATGAAAATTGTTTTTACATGTTAGGTGTGCATAAACACATAGCTTAAAGTTTCCAGCATAGTAGAAAACTTAAGATTGAATTCAAATGGGTTTTATGCGAAACATTATTCAATTTGACCAATTCTATGTACAATGTTACAGTATCCTTCATAATCAAGACTTACTTTCCTCCCCTCCCCCCTCTTAGTCCTCATCATTTCAGGACAATATGAGTGTCCCTTACAGTTATTTAAACAACAAAAATAATTATTAAATAAACAATGGTTAAAGTGGGACCAATATTGGTCTATTGAGCTATCTCCTTTGCGTAGAGCATTTCATTAAGCTTAAGCTGTTTTACCAGATCCCTAAGTTCAATAAAGGGTCTTGTCTGTATCCTTCAAGCCTTGGTTTTTCCTTTCCCACGAATAGGGATTCTGGTCCTGTACAGTGATGAACCTGTAATTTGGACATTATCAACCGTCCTAGTCTGTTTATCCTTGTTATTTTGGTATTTCATGCGCATTTCAGCATTTTGCAATCTTCAGAGGTTATTTACTCATCCAACACTGAAGATGGCAAAATGCTGAAACACGACTGATGATCAACACAGTGAGGACAATTATAGCTTCATCCCCTTGTTTTGTATTAAAATTGTAAAAATAAATTTGTACTTATTGATACAAATCTCATAAATTATTTTTGGTTTTTAACTTTCTTTTGGGTGAAAGGGTCTGCCCAGTCTTAAGTCATGACCAGGTCAATTGTCTGCATAAATACGCAAGCTTAAAGAGTTCTTCAGAGCAGGTGGTAACATACAGTTTTACTTTCAGTTTCCTCTTTTATAGAGACTATTCATTGTAAATTTAATATTTTTCAATTAAAAAAATAATAATTATTATTATTTTTATGTAAGTTCTTAAAAGCCTTACATAGAAAGAATAATTAATTGAAAGAAGTAACTTGGACAATTGGCCACCAAAAATGTAAACTGGATTAATATTTAATAATAATTTCAGTAATGATTTTTTTTATCTTGACCAAGAAGGTAAATGCTTTTAGTTTTATATTTAGCTTTTCCATTATCAAACGACAAAATAATGTCCTGATATTTTCTTACATTCTTAAATAATATAATCGACTGTCCACAATTAATCAATTTGCTAATTTCCATGTTTCAGAGTGCAACATCAGACAAAAAATATTATTTTAAAAATCTAATTATAATACAAATTATTAAAACATTTAGTCTGATTCTTCAATTCCTGGAAAATATATAAAATTTTATACTTTTTAACTTTGCTTAAGTCAATTTAAACTTCTTTTTTTGAATGTGGATCATGGAAATTGTGTACATATACAAACATGTTGCAAGTTGAGCCTATTGGCTTCCTGCACTTCACCGGCAATTCCCGCTTTTCCTATTTACAGTAAATTGCTGGCAGACATGAGAAACACCCACCCCTGATGTTGAAAGTCCGTAGAGCAGACCTCTGTCTTATCCATCCAGCCACCAATGTTGGGTCTGTGGGGGGGGGGGGGGGCTGTCAATAGCTAGGTCGATTCATGTAATGCATGCAGTTCTGAATCCTCTTGCACTCATGTCCATTATTAAATACATTCACTCTTACTTACAATCATACCTACCATCCATTCAATTAGGTTGTACTTCACATTCCTCCATCACCCTTTACAAATATTATACAACTAACTTAATTGAGGGTTGATAGGGTACTTGATATTGTCATCAATCCTTTTACATAACATATTCATGCAATAAGTGCATAGTTTCTTTATACTATATATTTTCTACATAATCTATTATCCAACAATTTGGCTTTCCTTTCCCTAATTATCCCTGTCTATATAATCCTGAAAAGATTATCAAGCCAAACCAGTCCCAGTATTGTCGGCTCTGTCAACTCCTTTTACCTCGAGGAAGCTGATTCCTCACATAAAAATGTCTTTCTATTCCCGACTTCCCTTCCCAGCCCTTCAAAATCCAACGACAATAATGAAACATCAGTATCTCACTGGCACTCTCAACATGACAGACAATAATGTATTGTGTTGAGAGTGAATGTATTTATTATTGTGGTTTGTTTAGTAAGCATTAGTCAATGATTATTAAGATATCGTGAGATGCGGTCTGGTGTAACATAGGTTTTAGAAAAATATTTTCTTTATTGGGCCAACATTTCAATCCTTATTAAGATCATCTTCAGGGCCATGGATTTATAACCATTGTTTAAATTTTACAAATACATTAGGATATATATATATAT